>CM055276.1:18935353-19289836 GCA_029237695.1 Conchocele bisecta
CCGAGTTCGCGGGTTGCGAAATTAAAAAAGTCCGAACTGTGTTTGGGGCGCTCGTGAAATGTATCGGAAATGTAAAATTCGCATAGCAACAGCACTTAGCTATACATCTATCAACGGTTTTCATTGGATGGTATAGTTACATAAGTGATACAAGTATAAAGCAAAGTATTTTGGTCCGCCAATGAGAAAAGCCGTTTGAAATGCGCATATTGTCTGGGAGCCGATGGAATGATAAAGAACTACAAATACATCATGATCATAATGTTTATTTCCATGTTTTTTTCACAATCACAATATGCTGAAAATGTACATGAATTAATTATTGCAAGTCCATTGTCGGGCCCAGCAAAACACTATTTCAAACTATTAATTACTTTAATTGCTGATATTTAATAGTTCGAAGCAGTGTTTTTCTTCAAAATACCATGTGTGACCCCATCATTTTTGAAAATGTCCCCACTTGTTGGCGGGAGACATACTGTCTCCACGCTATTGGGATCGTGATTCTGGCCGTTTGCACGGGTCTACTTTCGGAAGTGGCTCTATGTTCATCGGGGGACGTCTCAATAGGCTCAATTTGCGTTCGCAATTAACAACAGTCAGGTGACATTTAAAGTCAGCGAGTGAACTGAAAGCAAGTTATTAATAGCAACGGCAATGCTCAACATTATGTGTAAAATAGTTGGCATGCCCAACTTTACTTTTGAAGAGAACAAATTGCTGTTATTGAGACGCTCCCGGTATTGCTATAGGGATCGTGATTCTCTGTTCATCGGGGGACGTCTCAGTAGGCTCAATTTGCGTTCGCAATTAACAACAGTCAGGTGACATTTAAAGTCAGCAAGTGAACTGAAAGCAAGTTATTAATAGCAACGGCAATGCTCAACATTATGAGTAAAATAGTTGGCATGCCCAACTTTACTTTTGAAGAGAACAAATTGCTGTTATTGAGACGCCCCCCGTATCGTGTACCGCGCAGTCGCAATGCGACGCCGAAGGCCATTTCTTTTTCATATTGTGGTTTACGGGCGATTTTCGAAAAATTACCCTCTGGGTGAGCGAAACAAAATTCATGAAAACATTTTGCCGTTCATGCAGCATACACGTATGTAGGCCTACGCCCAGTCATAATTTTGAAAAGATTTCACATAATACGTCTGCAATATACCTCGTAAAACGGTTTATTAGTCGGACATAAAGCACCTTTGCTTCATCAACCTATTTGTGTTTAAAGCAGGCTGTATTTTACAAACACCAGTAACTGATCAAGTTCTCCAAATTTGCAGATTGTACATCCAATAATCAACACCGAATATATTTCTAACAAGGAATTTCTGAGTATGCAAATTCACAAATGGCTACTTGTCTCCCGCCAGTTAGTACTTTCAGTACTTTGATTTTTACCCATGGGGTCATTGGTCCCATGTCTCCGATTTCTTGGCAGAACACTGTTGTAGGTGATACTGAGATGTTGAGACTGTAAATAAAGTATCATTTCTGTAGTCGTTCAGGTTATTATACGACACAGATGTTGTCACCTGGTGACATTTGTTTTGACCTTGCATAAATACATAATTTCTTTTAAACGAGTATAATAACGGGAGACGTTAGTCTTCAGCCGGAACATGAAACTCCCGACTTCTGCGGCCAGTTTAGCCTCAGATCAACCGATTTTCTACGGTGTTCGCCATTAAATCACCGAGGTAGAGTACCAGTTATAGCGACAATTACATAGCTGACGTACACAAACAATTTGAAAATGGCCTCAAGACCTTACATGTGGCTGTGACTGGGGCTTATGGGTTTTGCAACCAGTGTAGATCCAGATCAGCCTGTACATCTGCACAGGCTGATCTGGATCTGCACTGGTCGCCATTCTATCAATGAAACGCATGGCATGCTTCTAACAGGCAATGTTCATTATTATCAGGCGACATGATTGTGTTATTTGATCAAGAGCTACACTAGTCACAAATCCCATAAGTCACATTTCTCAGCCACATATATGTGACAAATCCGGGAATTCAAGATACACCGTGTCAGTCTTTTGTATCCAAGTAAATTGTGTTAAAACTAATTTCAAACAAAGTTAAAAGGCAAAACACGAGCTAACAGAGAGGCGCTAATAGAATGCCCGACAGTGACAACTGAATGTTATTACAACCGTAATTATAATTCCGGATTTCCCGGTAATATGTACCGCTTAAAGGAACTGTGTGTCAGATATGACCAGCATGTGATGAAACAGATCAACTAAAAGTAATTTAATTATAAATTTGCATCATTGTATATAATGAAAATTTTAATTTCTGAAATCAATCATGCCTTTGAGAGTCGCCTGAAAGAAATTCGGTTTGGTAACGATATTGTTTGTGTAGTCCTTGGTTACGACTATACTTTTATGTAAATTAAGCCAACAAGAACATATAGAATGGAAGTATATTACTATAGGTTGCATAGTATTGTCATTTCACAACTAAAAAGTGTAATGTTTCACAAATTGTGACTTAGTACAATAGTAGAGGGCGTTCATTAAGTAAATTCCACTGTTTATCACAGCCTATGCTAGTACAGTAGAACCTCTCTAAACCGAACACAAGAAAACAACTGTGATATTTGTTGTTGATTAGTTTCTTGGTCATTTATCTCGGGGGTTAATGTCTGTTCATGCTTGCATACCACACAGCTATGGCTCAGTATGATCAAATGCATGATTTACAGTGAAACCTCTCTAAACCGGACACCCTGGGGATCACGCAGGGTGTCCGGTTTAGAGAGGTTTCACTGTACAAGTGTATATATTGGAACAAACCGCAAACAAATTGGATTTTTATAGAATATAAATGGTACGTTTTGGTTGATGCATAAGTATATGTTGCTTGTAGACCATAACGCTAAAAATCATATTTTGAACATCTGTGACATCATCCGAGACACAGTACCTATACTAATATTAAAGGTACATGCCCACTCAGTAGGCACAAACTGTTCTTTGTTGGAATTAAATGAGTGTATAATTCTGTCACTATTCCGCCAGTTCTAAAAAATACGAGTGCTCGCTATACAGATCTAATCATTTAGTAATATTTATTTTACTGATAGTGACTCGCGGTGGTATCAGGCTATTTTCATATGCAAAAGAGGCATGGTATTTTTTAATTATTTATACAAATTAAATGCGGTCAGGGGTGATAACCGTGTTTCCTTAAAATGTTAACGGACAAACGGACATTACCATTTTCTCTGTATTTATTTTTTGATGTGGAATGATCATACTTTATAATCTGTCGAAAATATCATTTTTTCATTTAGTATAAATAATAGCATGTCTCATTTGCGTATTAAAATAGCCTGATACCACTGCATATGGATCATGCATGAAGAAGAAACTGAAAAGAGGTGACACCGCTTTCGATATCAATTTGACATGGGAAACATGTTCAAGACGTGATGGTGTAGTTTGATAAGCAAGAACATGTTCAAGAGATTTAAGGAAATACTGAAGTCAAGATTTCGGCTTGATAGTGCCGAGTATATACTTTGTATGTGGAATGACGTGTTCAGTGCGATACATTGGGTACGGAAGACCAGAAATCAGTAACACTGATGGATGGAAAAACAATATTTTTGAACGCACGAGTGGGCCACAGAATTATGAAATATGGATGGTGACTAATATGCATATGAAGTACACTAACTGATCAGTTGCTGTATTCACTATCGTAGGCCGTCCCAGGCCTGCATGAGATAGTCTCGGCTAAACGGATGTGAACTTTTACTATTGCATATGTCTTTTATATTTTCTGTATCCAATATAAAAGACAGATAAAATAGTAAAGCACATCCGCCAAGATTATATCAGTTAATCTAGAAAGAGCTCATCCCGTTAATTCGTCCAGGGTATCAACTATAATTATACGCGAATTCAAAATGAAAGATAGCATCGTAGTGGTTGAACGGTTTATGTTTGTTTTGTTGTTTTTTTACTAGACATCTATACTAGTGACTATAATCAGATAATGCACCACAAACATAAACAAATCACTCACCTGTACTGCAGTGCAGTATTAAATTAAGTCTTGAAGAAATAATACTCCCAAAGTCAGGCATATAAACGATATAATTAATAGTAATCCGTTTGGTACACTGAGCCGAGTTTTAATTAGAATGTGTAAATCTAGATCTTTGGTCTAGAAAACTGATTAAAATTCACATAATAAAACATCGTATGAAGAATCGCTCACGTATTTCTCTTCATGCTGTGAAGGCCCGGTTTGTTGGTTTTCCGTTTATATTAAATGCATGCACTCGCCACTACTATGTACGTTCTTTGGTGCCTGTTTACACCTTGCAGTTCGATCCGATATATGTCACGCCGCCTGGCAAAATATGTCTTATTGAGTTTGGTTTCCAGCGTTCCCATTGATCATCTATATAACGTTGCTGTTGATTGATCTGGATGCAAAACTGTTAAAACCATCAAAGATGGTCCGCGGACTGATGTACAGACAAAACAGTAGCCTATGATCATTCGTAGTCAGTTCTTGGACTGCACTGTCCGTAAATGCAATAGACACAGTTTCGTCATAAAGTGTCAAGCATAGAGCGATACACAGTAGTTTGTTTATCGCCTAACAATGACGGTACGTGAAGCGTGTTAAAAGATAGTGGGACCCAATGTAACTATGAACTGGATTAAACCGTTACATTCGGAATACTCAGTCGGGCGTGTTAATATTTCTAAATATTCTAAATATTTGTTGTGATTTCCTTATTTCTTCGTGAAAAGGTATATAGGTGGGTGCTAGTTTTATTTGAGAAGCATTAAATAATTCCTTCCATGTCCAATGCCATTTAAACATTAAGGCTACCATATACTGATTAGTTAAATTTAATTAAAGTTAATTTCTATATATTTTCCCGCGTAATTGAAAAGGGACATAACTAGGGCTCGAACGAAGCCAGTGTAGAATTTATGCACCGACGAATATCAAGAAAAAAATAGTTCGTTGGAAAAAGAACAATAGAAAAAAAGATTGTCCGAGTCGAAACTGAGGCATAACTCCGAACAGAAGGCATGCAGGACGAAAGTTTTAGCACCCCAGCAAGCATTTCATGGTTGTCATGTGTACCGAGTTGAAGTTGATCAGGTAAAAACTACTTACTGTCTGTTCCACGTTTTTCTGCCGACGACCTTTTGGCTATTAAACACATTAAATCTTACAAAATATTTTAAAAGAAAGTACTTTTTCATCGATAACAAAAGTCACCCTCCCCAAAAAAAAGTTATTTGATGAAATTCCATCAAATATTGATTGTATTGCGAAAACAAGATTTTCCTATGGGAATTTAACATGGGGGCTAAACATAGATTTTTTTTAAATATTGTTTTTATTTGTGGACCGATTTTCAAAATCTACATTTTATTTTCTTAGTTACATCATTTTCAAGCTATCTCGCCAGGTTTCGGAGTCAATTTCCAAATGTTTTCGTTCCAGGATAAAAAAAATGGAAGGTTTTGGAAATTGACTCCCCATGTTAAATTCCCATAGGAAAATCGTTTTTTCGCAATAAAATCAATATTTGTCACAGACAGATAGGTGCACATTGTAAGTTCCTATGACTGGCGTTCAGTAAAACAAAAACTTAACCACACTCTGGTACAGGTAGACTATAGTTCTCGACACATGAATGATACGACCCATGTGCGTTGCAGGCTGCCGTAAAGCGGTGTTCCATGGTATTGTGTACCTTGGTTAAATCATTATGTTAGCGACCAGTGTAAACGCGGATCAGTTTGCGCCTCCGCGTAATGTTGATCAGCGTCTACAGTGTTGGTGATTAAATAAATAAATCATCGTTGGGTGTGGCGAGTATCAGAGTCGCACACTACACACTGCAACAAGCGCACGTATTGCCTCATGAGGAAATAAACATCTTTCTAAGCATGTTCTCCAAATTAGTAATTCGAAAACACACACAGTTTGATTGACCGAGACTGAGCTGTGTGAGCTCAGTCTCGGCCAATCAAACTGTGTGGTTTCTAATTACTAATTAAACTTCTTGATTTTGAGCACAGGGCGCATGCTTTTATCAGATTTCTTAAAAATCTCGGGCCCAGAGTAATGGCGGAAAATGGGGTTCTTTCGCACCCCACGAATAGCCTCTGGAGAGGCCTATGAGGTATAAGCCAGATTAATACCGCTGCCATAAGGTGAGCCTCAGATTACCGCTACAAAGCAATATTATCCGATAACAATGGTATACATACACGATGACACGATTTTAATAAATCAATTTAAATGTTTTGCCGATTAAATCTGCTTAAAGGTTAATTCTGATTTTAATAGAGTAACCCAACAGTGACCCACGATCGTTTCGGTAACAAAATCAGCTGCTCGGACAGGACAGGCAAACGCTCAATGACGTCAATAGGATTTGCAACCAGATATCGAACCACCAAAAATAGTACCCGGACCTGTTAATAATACCAGGGTCAAAGGATCCGAACTTTAATTGATAGACTCTGATAATACAGGAACAGGAACATCCTAAATACTAATGTTAGATGGTTTACTTATTATTGTTATTTAATTATTATTTATGTTTCACATGTAACGAGAATTTACGCATCTTTCAGTACATTTCAATAAAATTAGCAAATATTATCAACCGTATATAATACTTATGTAGCATGATCTGATTTGTTCTGAGGTTGTCGACAATTGAAATATAGATTTGATATTGGTCTGACATAATTACACGTACTATCACATTCCTGTTAATTACTAACTAGGTATCTAATGATTGTCATTTGATTACTTTGATTCGATTTTGATTTTATGTAAATTTGAAACCTGCTGATTGATACATTGACAATAAGATCGTCAACTATTCGAGACATTCGGCTGCATCACGTAGTTTTCTCTAGATAACATGCTATCTGAATGTATATGTATTTTCGCATGTGTGTTCTATTTCCAACATGAATTAATTATATATTCGGGTTACAATAAATTGGATACAGACGTTTCGTTGGTCGAGCGTCGTCACATGACGTTATCGAATGACGTCAGTATAATGAGGCACCTCGTCAGGAAACCGGTGCATTTTTCGACGTGAACCATTTTGCACCGGTGCGAAGTGCAGCGCCGGTGAACGTGAACGTGGACGTGGACGGTATATGTATCACATTTGATACTAGATAAAATACATGCTAATAATGCACATTGTCTGCCTGTATTGTTGTCTGTCTTTGTTTTTCTATATACGTAATTAATAAATAGATGCAGGTATGTAACTATTAAACATATATTACGTCTGTGCATTTGATCGTATACGCATGCGTACGTGTTTGTATAGATATATGGTAATTTGGGGGAATATGGGACGTTGGGTAATATGGGACAATGTTGACATTCTCCCCTATCGATGTTGTACAGTACGCCGGTTTTGAAAGATTATATTTCAGGAATAACAATAGGTCTCTTCCATATTCGGAAAAAAAGTTGTGAGCCGGCAGCTGAATATGAACGAGGTAATTATGATTGATATGTATCATGTACACTAATAAACAAAAATGTGAGCAAATTATGATTATGTAAGAATCAGTTTTGTGGATTTAGTGGATTATATACGCACCAAGCATGTTTAGTGTAGTTGGTATTGTTTACGATATGAACAATGATCTTTATTTCACAAAACATTATATACGCACTTCGTTGACACTGACGGACTCGTGGATCGATCATTTTCCATTTTAATACCACATGTTCCTTTGGGGTAAAAAATGGGACAGTTGTCCCATATTACCCTGATGCCATTTTTCACATATTGCATCGAGCACAAATTGAACCTTACGACTGAACTTGGTGTAGAGTTTAATGATCATATGCTATTTCGTATTTCAACGTACATGCTTAAATTAATATAAGGAAACTAATTTCAGTATACATCTGTATTTTAACCTAATAGAAACATGTGTTTGCCATTATATACCGCGATAATATATAGTTCAGGAGACTTGAACGTAAGCTTACGGGGCTCACTCTTCGTAAGCCGTTATAATTGTAAAATAGTAACAAAACAACCTCAAGGGCTTTATGATAATCGTGGAACATGACTACCGGAAAATGCATGTATACTGTTTGGTGCTCGTGTTCGGTGATTATCATGACTCTCTTGACTATGCCTTTTTAATTTTATACTCCTATGCACAATGTTTTATGACGAAAAAATAGCTAAATATATATCAAATATTGTTTGTTTACTGTATTTAAATTATCATGGTTTACTTAGCGTTGCATAGCCGATTTTAAATTTTCATAGGACTTTCGGTTCTCACGCTATACACCATTATTGTGACAGGGGTCTTTATTTTGCAGGCTGAATATCAGTCATGCCGCGAGACTACACCCGAAAGTCTGAACGTGTATCATGGAAGTTCGATATGCTGCAACAAGCTACCAATGATGTCCAACGCAAAATATACACACTCAGAAAGGCCTCATCCGTTTACAGCATTCCTAAATATACACTAGGACGGTACATGAAGGCTGGTGTAACATTATACTGTTCAATTAGCAAGGAAAACTGTCAGATGGTGAACAAGAGATGGTGAAAATAGTTTATGTGAACACATTAAGCAAATGGAGAATGTTTTGTTTGGTTTGTCTACTGGTGGTGCGCGATCTCTTGCCTACCAGTTCTGCGAGTTGAATCACACCCAACACCCGTTCTCAGACAAGACAAAGGAGGCGGGATGGGACTGGTTGTATGAATTCCTAAAGAGACATCCAGTCATAACAATCGGAACGCCAGAGGCAGTATCCATTGCTCGCGCTACAGGGTTTAACAAGCCTCAAGTCCAACGTTTCTTTGAGAAGCTAGGATCAACACTAGACCGTGAAAAACTTACATGTGCTCAGATGTATAACATGGTCCAAAAACCACGCAAAGTGCTGGCTGAAAAGGGTAATAAGAACGTGGCATTTATTACAAGTACGGAACGCCAGAAGAACGTCACTGGTGTATGTGCTATGAGCGCCACTGGCTAATAATCATTTTCTCGCGTGTCCGAATGAAGAATGAGTTAATTAATGGTGCACCAGCTGACGCCATTGGGAAGTGTTCCCCGCCCTGCTACATTGATGGTCTACTCTTCTTTGAATATCTGGAGCATTTCGTTGGACATGTAAAATGTAACAAGGATCAGAAGGCGTTGCTCATCCTAGACGGACATAAAAGTCACACTAATAATTTGGAGGCTATAACTTTGCCAGGAATAAGGGGGGTTATACTTTTGTCATTACCGCCGCATACAACCAACACATTGCAGCCCCTGGACGTTTCATTGTTCAAGCCTCTCAATACATATTACTATGATGCAAGTACCAACTTCATGCGAAGTCATCCAGGAGACAATTAGCGAATGGAACATATCAGGCTTGTTTAATACAGCATACATAAAGGCAGCATCAATGAAAACTGCAGTGAATGGGTTTAAGTCATGTGGCATATATCCGTTCAATCCAGACGTATTTAAAGATTCCCAATTTGAGCCGGCATCAGTGACGTTGCTGGTAATACCGTAAACGTAACTGGCGATGTCGCTACTGGTGAATGCATCACTTCTCGACAGCCAGTCATGCCCACCACAGACAAAACTATACCAGTTTCAACTGAACACAATGGAGATCCTGAAAACGTTCAAGAAATCGGTCCACAGCCATCGACTTTAGCATCAGTATCATTTGAGAATATTATCCCCATTCCAAAGAAAATGACGTTCAAAGCCAAAAATCATCAGTTATCTTCCGCAGAGGAGCTAACAAGTTCACCAGCAGCGCATTGTATTGATGAAATCATCGGCGAGGTCGACAGCAAAGAAGGCGTCATCCAAAGCAAAACAGCCCGCCAAGAAGTCGCGTATCGGTAAAAGGAAACTCAAGAAACGAGAGCGATAGTGATGATGAAGAGTGGCCGTGTATATTTGTTGCGAACCATTTAGCAATAGCATGCCGGGGGAGAAATGGGTACAGTGTGTAAACAATGGGCCCACCTCGAATGCCCGGGAATGATGTCAAAGTCGTCTACATACGCGTGTCATAATTGTGAGAGTGACGAAGAATTTGCATACTATATAGTCATAATGACGAAGTGGTTAAGGACCAGTTCTACCCCCGATCATCATTTGATTTAAATATAATTATTTCGTAAATGGTATGAAATATATGTATAACGGATATGTGAACCTCTTGTAGTACCGTTTGACACAGACAGCAATATATATCATGACAGATAAACTAATACAAGATGGTATAGCATATTCAAAGATAATTATTTACAACGTGCTATCAATTAACACATGCCAAAGTAAATACCATGTTTAATACATCGGTCATTATTTTGTCATTTCCAGAATGTACAATGGCCACGTTACACTGTGTACATCATTAGGCCATTCCAGTCACCTAATGTTAGAATTGCAGGTATACTGGTTATATGTAATATGATATTATATATAGAGGATCTCAAACGAGTTTCCATTTGATATGAGATTTATGAAATAAGTCACGCACAAAATATGCACCAAGCCTCTGAGTTTCATAAATCTGATATCATATATTTGTTTATCACATGACTTTAGCATCCAAAGAGCAGACAACTTGGAGATATCCATTATGTTTCAGTCAGCAGACGCCATTGACTATTTTCGCATCTAGTTGAAATCTCCACGGAGAAAAATAGTTTTAATCCTGGCAATAAAAGTATTATAAAAATGCCATATAGCAGGTTCCGGTTCTTTGTAAACACTTCATACTACCAAACAGGTGTTCATTTTGACAATTGCAGTATTTTTAGTGAGCCACGGACGCTTCTGGTGACGTTTAAAACATGACGTCAGTGCCAAAACATCATTGCTTTGTCGCGCCATTACAGACGTTATTTGGAACGTCTCTATTTTATTCATTTGACATAACGTTGGCGCATACTATGAATACGTAATTAGGGTGATGCAGCCAGCCAATCAAATGCGCCCCAGGTGTTATTGCGCGTGTGTCATAACACATTTATGAAAAAACACGGCATAACAAGGATTTCATGTGATAAATTATAATATTTATGTTTCTGTAATGTATGACAGACAGTTGACACACTTGTATTACATTTTCGTAAACGTTATTCTTCTATGCTTTGCTCTTGATGTTCCGTTTGTCTCGTCCGTCCGTCCGTCCGTACGTATGTCCGTCTGTCCGTGAACATTTCCGTTGAAAAGATTGTAGGAGTTTCTCTATCATGCGATAACGTCAATATTAGATGATGGATTACTTTACACTTGATATATTTGCACATATGCGACACACTCATGCAAGCATTAATATGACCTCTAAATGGTTGTACACAATTTTCACGTGTGACGTCTGTCCATGACGACAGCTGTGTTCGATAGTATGTTGCACTTGTTAAATATGGAAAATTATACAATTACTACCAGTTCTACTGATACACAATCGCACATATGTTAGATATATGGCATTCTGTGCCAGGAAGAAAGAACGGTATACGCATCATGGCATGGTATAAGCTTATATGACAATTGTATTAGTTATCTCCCTTTCCATAGACTGTGCGTGTGTCCCGTGTATAATTTGAATTATTATGTCCCCGGTATCGGCCCAGCTGGGAGGCAAACATAGTTTGCACTGTATCTCCGTTCGTGTGTCTGTCCGTGTGTGTGTCCCTGAGTTCGGTAAAGAAGATTGCCGGAGTTTCTCCAGTCTGTGCAAACGGGGGTATTTGTGTGCCAATATGTCGCATTTTATGGTAGACATATTTTGTGTCGGTCGGCGGTCCGCGGGGGGGGGGGGGGGGGGGGGGGTATGGGGGTATGGGGTACAATGCGTACGCGTGGACAAGCATTAATTTAGCAGTTTGATGTCTTAACTTAACACACAGCAAACTCCTTGCCAATGTAATATTGTACTTGTTATCACAACCGAAATAATATAAGATGTGTTTCAGAGTGGATGTCTGCCAACGAACAATTCATCTGGTCTATGCCCATAAACTCATCGATGGTTCCAAGGTGGAGGTTCCTCCTTATAAGAATCACGATTTGTCTGGTTTGGCCCTCATGTACGTTTTTATCTTTCGCTCTTTTGTTACCGGAGAGCTGAATTGGGTTATTGCCCATTATAAAAGTAGTACGATTATTATTGATCCTACTGCTTTTGGGAGGGGGCCAAGTGATTCTGGTGTGGCGAGGACCTGGAATCAGATCAGGATTATTCTTATTTCAGGGCTGAATATATAAACAATTTATTGTAAATATTCAGTTCTCAGTTTGCGATTTTCCCCCCATTTGTACAAACAAAACAAAATTATACTTCTATTTACATTGCATTTTCTGATAGTTTCAGAAATATAAATAACCAAATGTGGCGTTATAACTTATAATTAATAATCGTCTAATTGTTTTGCGTTAAAGCTTTGGCAAAATCTGCGTTAAAGTTATTGACTACCTATTTTTTCTGCAACCCTAAGTCAGATTGCCTTTAAGCTTCATATTTATGTTTATCACCATCTATATTTTCATTCCATAACCAAACCATGGGACCCGCATGCCTAAGGTCAACGTCAAATAGACATTTGTGTAATTTTTTGCAAAATTTGCGTTAATATGTTTGGTTATCTGTTATATAATTGCAACCGCCCTTTTTGTAATCCACGCTGTTTGGCTACGCTATATCCTGCCATGTCACGGCCTAGGGGGCGCGGCGGGGATTACAATTGACATGTGCATTATTGTTCCAAAACAATCGAGACAATGCGAAAATACTGATGAACACGAGGGAGACGCATAAGAAAAGATGAACTGCTGAAACGGCTCACAAAGAGTTATAGCAGCATATCAGGAAAACAGAAAGGTTCACACCCTGACTGTCCTGTTTCAATCGCCGAGGTAGTGTTTTTAAAGTTTTTCAAACCGTCGATATTCTCTTATTAATCCTGGCAGGTCATTCCAAATGGAGAATATTTTAGTAATGGGAGTAATAGTAATTATTTAAGTAATGCGAACGACTGGATACCTATATATACGGATAGAAACGTCCATTCACACATTGCCGTCTGAGAGAGAGAGAGAGAGAGAGAGAGAGAGAGAGAGAGAGAGAGAGAGAGAGAGAGAGAGAGAGAGAGAGAGAGAGATCATTCACTCCACAAATATCCCCGTGCACCAATGTGGTGACCGTGTACATTTTGTACTACCCAGTTCCAGACACGTTTTCATGTGCATACACCTAGTTTTTTTTGGGATTATGAGATGTGCGAACATAGTTTTCCCGTTTCCCGAAAAATATGTTAAATAATGCATATTTGTTGGCAATATGTCATGCAATAGAGACTGAGACTGTGGGATGAATTCACTCAAGAACTGAAGAAACAAATACAACAATGTGTCCCAACAAAGATGATTAAAGGTAAGTCTTCACTCCCTGGATATCACAAAATATCAGACGTAATATACGTAAACGGAACAAGCTCTACTGCCGGCACAAAAAGACAGGAAGCCAATGTCTTACTAGCTGACACCTTGTTCGTCAAATGATCAAGACTGCATATATTCAATATCTCGAGGACATCATTGGTGACAACAGCGACGACCACACACAGGTAAATCCCAAAAAGCTCTTCTCATTCCTCAAAAACTCAAGACAGGATAATCAAGGCATCGCCCCACTCAAATCAGATGAAGTCACCCCTCAGCCTGTCACAACTATGTCAGGACATCATTATATCTACCAACGGTATACTCAAACTACAAAAAGGACTCAACCCAACCAAGGCGGCAGGACCAGACACAAGTAAACCACTTGTACTTCGAGAGCTACGTGAACAGATTGCACCAGGCCTTAAGGTAATATACACCTTATCAAGTAAAACAGGACAAGTACCGACAGACTGGACCTCCGCAAATGTTGCACCGTTGTACAAGAAAGGTGATAAGTCAACAGCAGCGAACTACCATCCAATATCACTTACCTGTATTTTGTGTAAGGTCCTGGATCATGTGGTTGTTTGCAATGTGGTCAGACATATGGATTCAAATGGCCTGATGTACGATCTACAGCACGGCTTCAGAGAGCGTATATCCTGTGAGACACAGCTAGCCATGTTGGTAGAACATCTAGCCAAATATACCAGCAGCAAACAGATCTATTGCTCCTTGATTTTAGCAAGGCTTTTGACATGGTGTCCCACGAGAAGTTGCTCTACAAACTACACAAATATGGTATTCGAGGATATACACTTGCATGGATACGAGCATTTCTGAGTGGACGACAGCAGACAGTTGTACTAGAAGGCGAGAGATCAGACACCATACCAGTCACCTCTGGCGTATCTCAGGGTTCTGTCCTTGGACCCATACTATTGTTGGTGTACATTAACGATCTGCCCGAAAGTATTATCTCACAAGTACGGCTCTTTGCAGATGATACAGCAGCCTATTTGACCCTACATGACAAAACTACAGACAATATGACACTGCAAGCCGACCAAACCACTATGGAAGACTGGTCAATTCGATGGGATATGAGTTTTAATCCCTCGAAGTGCCAGGTCATACAGGTCACAAAGGCTCGAACCCCTTTCCCTAGCATTTACAGACTTCACGGACAAGTGCTTCAGACAGTCAGTAGTGCTCGCTATCTCGGCATTGACCTTGCCAACAACTGCTCGTGGAATACACATGTCAATCGAATTACTGGCAATGCCAATCGAACACTGGGGTTCCTGAAAAGGAACATTAAGACAAGCAGTCCCAAAATCAGGGAGCACGCTTATAAAGCCCTTGTCCGTCCCGAAGTTGAGTATGCCAGTGCCGTTTGGGATCCCCACACACAATACAACATCAACCAAATTGAAATGGTTCAAAGGCGGTCAGCCAGGTGGGGCCTGAACGACAATTCGAGCTACTCCAGTGTCACTACGATGCTTGACAGGTTAGCATGGAGGTCTCTGGAGCAGCGCAGGTCGGATGCTCGCCTGTGTCTCTTTTACAAAATTGGCCATGGTCTCGTGGCCATACCAATGCCAGCATACATTCAACATCCGACTAGACTCTCCCGGTACTGCCACTCGGTGAGCTATCGACAAATACATACTGGAGCAAACTATTACACATATTAATTCTTTCCTTTGGCTATAGTACAGTGGAATGCACTACCACATGATGGTGCACTGACGCAAGATTTGGAGGAATTCAAACTTGCGGTTAGTCGTATCACCCATCCCAAGCCTTAAATCCTGATGTGATGTTTTTAACCTGATTTTACCCTCCACTTTCACACATACTTTAACATGCTATCACAGTACTCCACTTGTCTTATTCTTTTAAACCTTACTATTTATATTAATTGGACACAGGCGCGCAACTGCTCGAAATTACCCGTGAGGGTGTGCAGCAGTATTAAGGGATAGAATAAGCAATGGAGCACGCATTTTGAAAAACAAAAAGAACAAGAGTTCCGTAGGTCACTATGTACGCCCGTCGAGGCAAGGCTAGTCAACAATGAGAGATAACTCACTGAAAATAGGCTGCTTCATCTTGCCTTGATAAACATGTATACCGAATTTGGTTACGATCGGTGAAGTAGAACTCGAGTTATTGCGTGGACAAGGATACCGAGTGGGGGAAATAAAAATGGCCGCCAAGGGGAGATAAGTCATCAAAACATTATCAAAATCAATAGGCTTCTTCGTCTTGCCCTGTTAAACATGTATACCGGATTTGGTTACAATCCGTCAAGTAGAACTCTAGTTATTGCGTGGACAAGCTGTGCCCGCCCGCCCGCATAAGATGAATACATAATACGTCCCGTTTTTTTCAAACGGGCGTATAAAAAGGTTAAAAACAGTGTCGGAAATGTCACAGAAACCCGTTTGTCTACACACCGGCGTCCATTGTACCTTTAATAACTTTTTACTGAATGATGCCTCAGCGAAGACGTTAGTATCCGTTTATCGGGGACACATACCGCCACCCCATCGCCAAAATGTATTTGCGCAAAGTTTAATGTAAGTGTGAAAATAAATACAAAATGTACCAAACTCGCGGTGCTTCTGCCACTAGGCCCCGCTATTTTGATCCCGTGCACATTTTTTACTCACATAAGGTACCCGTCCGTGTACCACTTGTACGCCAATCTCCATGTACATGTATATCGATCATGCCTTAATATCAGCTGTTTATTGTTAACGACGGTTTTTCATTACTTAAACTCACCCCTCGACCACACTATTGAAAATTAAAAATGATTCAAATGTGAGCTGAAGTATAAAACTACAATTATATTACAAGTGTACTACGAGTGTTGGCTTGTGTTTACTTGATATTACCTGCAGTTGTAACTTCTGTAAATAAGTTAGCTTGTGCATGTTTGATCACGTATCAGGGCCCGATGCTGACAAGATAATTGTGGATGTGACTGAAAAAATGGGGCTTATCGGATTGTGACAGTGTAGCTCCTGGATAATTGACACTCGTGTAGCCTGATAACGATCTATATTACTTGTAAGAAGCATGACGGGTGTTTCATCAATGAAACGGCGAACAGTGCAGATCCTTATCAGACTGCGGATGCACAGGCTGATCTGGATCTACACTGGTCGCAAAGACCATACTCCTCATTTCTCCAGTCACAGCCACAATTAATGATTCATGCGTCAGTGTTCTGATAGAAGTGCTTCCAATAACATGGTATGTATTATGTAACACAGAGAACCATACTAATTAAATACGATTTGGAGAAAAAATTAGGTATTAATAAACAAGAGGCGCGAACGCGCAAGTGTGTCTCAAATAAACTTGAAGAAAGCTCGCACTGCATGTCCGTCAGATTTCATCCCGGAGAATCGTCATTTCAACAAAATAACATCTTCAAAGTAATTCTGCCTTTTCATGAGCGAATATCGTTGAGGAATTTGATCTACGTTTCTATTCGAGGCCATATTGGATTACGTTATACCATGTTAACCACTGGAAAACTGTTTCCCTCAAACATAATCTCTACAACGTTTGGCCAACATCGACCCTGAAGTTCAAATAAGTGATAATATAGAGGATATTCCATCGTACATTTTGAATAGCGGGAAATAATACACGAGTGTGCGTCGGCTTCCGCGTAAGCAACGAGTGAGCGTAGCGAACGAGTTGCTTGCACGGACGCCGACGGACACGAGTGTATTATTTCCGCTATTCAAACATATGTACGATGTAATATCCTATTTATTACACTTCCACGGCGGATATATATGCACATTTAGTCTATTTTGGAGATTATAATCAATGAATTGTGATGTGCGCATGAATAGTTATACAATGACGTGTTTTCCCGCGTTTTGACGATACGTTGTGTGACGTCAATTGTGACGTCATGTACATTTTTGAAATCCAAATTAGCTGTTTCTATGAGCCAGATATATTTGAGTGCATGTTTGGAATGTGTTCAATCACATTAGTCGAGACCCTTTCCAAATTTTCAAATAACTTTATTTTGACTGTAATAAAAATTAAACATTTTGCATGGTATCTCGTGGTTTCCAAGAAAACAGGCGCGCAATTAAGGGTGTTCTCTTCACGGTGTATTATTTGTAAGGAGTTAATCATTACGGGTTAACATTTTCTCTCACAGCGAATCCCGTGCAAATAAGTTGGAAGAGTGTAATCAATTAAAATTACGAGCTTTTTCGGGCTATTTTACCAATTTCTTCACGACCGTCTACTTGGATTATTAAGGGCAGGTATAAATAAAACTGTGATTATTTGTTATTTTGACAGACTAAAATATTACTTGAAAAAACTACCTGAAAGGCAGCTTTGTATCTAACCAATGTAATTAATCGATTGATACGACAGTTGCTATTTCTCATTGACGATTGTCATGATTGTAGCATGTACTAAGATTGTTGAAGATGCATGTACTGTAATTGGCGAAGATGTCCACACATGTATACGTATAATACGTATCAGTAATTATTAGGAAACAAATGAGGATTGACACGGGCAGCTGTATACTGCCGTCTAGATTAATATATATGATAACTGAGCACCAGTGCATACTGCATACACGCATATCACCAACATGACAGGCAATCCATAGATCCACATAATACGTGTGATAACATGTAGGAAGAAAGGGATAATAACTACAAATAATAATAATAAAATTAAAATACTAAATAAATAAATAAAATATTGTGATATAAATAATACTCACAGACGACAAATACGCTATCATACCATATATACAAGTCAGATTT
This sequence comes from Conchocele bisecta, assembly GCA_029237695.1. NCBI lineage: Eukaryota > Metazoa > Mollusca > Bivalvia > Lucinida > Thyasiridae > Conchocele > Conchocele bisecta. The sequence continues at coordinate 18,953,678 of CM055276.1, forward strand.
ATCATAAAAAATGTATACGAAGTTCAAGTTATCATTCACCACCAGCTACCAGTAACAATGGTGGATATGTTAAAATTGTGTTGTTTTTTTCTGAGTTAAACAGATGTGTATCCGATGGCCACATCGTCCAGTTCAGAGATAAGGTTCTAAATACAATGGAACCCCTCTAAACCGGACACGGAGAGAACACCTGTGATAGTATTGATTAGGGTTTCTTCGTCATTTATCTCAGGTGATAATGTCTGTTTGTATATATTATGTATCCATAGAAAGACTAACTCTATTTTATAAAGTCTACATTCATCCATAGTTTGGCTATTGTAATATTATTTGAAGAAAATCATCGCCAAATTCCAAAGGACATGCAACGTAATTTTGTGTAATTATCAAGCGGGTTGGAAAACTCGATTCATTTGTTACATACATTTATCTTCCGATGACAGTATATTCTATCAAAAAAGCAAAGTCAGTGTAAACAAATGTTATTCCCGCGTGTGCCACTTATTTAAAAAAAAGAAAAAAACAAGGTGTAAGTTTTGTTTCTCATATGTGGCTGTGACTGGAGAAACGGGGCTTATGTGTTTGCGACCAGTGTAGATTCAAATCAGCCTGTGCATCCGCACAGTCTGATCAGGATCTGCACTGTTTGCCATTTCGTCAATGAAACACCCGCCATGCTTCTAGCAAGTAATACAGATCGTTATCAGGCTACAATAGTGTGCTATTTGATCAGGAGCTACACTGATCACAAATCCAATAAGCCCGATTTCTCCAGTCACAGCCACATCAATAATAACATTCCGTTTGAACTACCCAGTATGTACAGGCCCGTAGCCAGCCTTCGAAATAGTTGGGTGCGTATTGAGCCGCAAAGCGGCGAATACGAGCCACGAAGTGGCGACGTGGGGTTGGTCCGGGAGGGTTTTTTTACTCCTCTTCCGCGACGGCGGGTTTGGGGGTCCTCCCCTAAGAAAAGTTTGAAATTTAGACGCTAAATCCTGCATTCTGTGACATTTACGACTCTATTTTATTTAGGAGTCGAAATTTTATGCTATTTTGTGTAGGAAATTTGACTTTTTTTTGCCATAACTACTGTAGAAACGTGCCTTGTAACTTGTAAAAAATATTTTTTATATTGTAAAAAATATTTACTCGGCGAATTTTAGGGGGGGGGGGGGGGGGGGAGGGGGGGGGGGGGGGGGGGACTTTCCTGATGACAAGTAGTTCTGGCAAATCAGAACGAGAACAGAGTGGAATATGGATTCAGAAAGCCACTGAGTGGAATACGGAATTTCAATCTGCCGTGTCGTATCTGGCTGAAGAATACACCATGAATTCACCACATATCTTTGATAGGTATATAATAAACTGCTGTATTTATATGGAACTTACGTATAATGTATTTCCCATTCAAACAAAATATTCAACACGGAGTCTAAATATTTGGACTAGAACAAGAGTGATTCCAATTCCATCCTACGAGGATGTAGGTGTACAAATCGGGATATTATTTCCCGCACATCGTGTTTGAAGCCATAATGAATTTATACGAGCGCCAGCGAAGAAAGACGACTACTGGTCATAGATGCACGTGCATAGTAGTGAAGTCGCCTCAATGCACTACAGGCGCGTTCACATTCTGCACTGGTGACAGGTAACGTGCATGCGATTCTCAACAATGTGTGAATGTTCGGATATAAACATGGATCGCATGGACGTAACGCACTGGAACACGAGGATGGCGGATCACTTTGCAAACGCACCCTCCCCCCTCCCCTGGCTACGGGCATGATGTATGGCATCTGATGAATATACATGTACAAAGACTGTTATCGTAAACTCCAGTATGTCATACAGTTTACCACATTTACTTTCCTAAATGTGCCCCTAGTGTGCCCTGTCGGTCGGTATACGTACACTCATGTACGCAGATAAGAGTTCATTTGGTCAATGCAAATCACGTGGGACATACGATATAATAATAATAAACAATAACCATCATAACAAGGAAAAACATATGATGGGATGGACTGCAACTTTCATGAACAATCTTATTCTAAATTGGTTGCGGAGATTTTTCGCGGATTGACATGGATATGAGTCCATTGTCCAACAATATGGATACATGCATGCAGTATAATACTTATGTATGGTTAAACGACAACATAAATGTAAATCTGAAATATCGACGCGTCGCTATATCATTTATGGCCCATTGGGTATGCACATTATTCTCACACATTTCTTTCATATCTATGGTGCAAACACATGCACTTTTATTTCTAATGGACATACGTGTGATGCTGTTTTAATATCTCCGATATTAGTCACTCATCAACAAGGAACGAAAATACCATATTAGTAATTTGATAAGATTGTTCAGTAATCTGGTGTCGCATTCAGTGTTACGAGAATGGAATAAAATTGTTCAAAAGTAAGATATGATCCAAATACAAAATAATAACTTTCCAAACGTTGAATTAAAATGACAAACGCCAGTATATATACCTCATCACTAACGGCAATCTTCATTGCTGAAACACAGAATTGCATGTATTGTTACATTAGCAGTGCATGACACTAATACTTATAATTAGTTTTCTTCTATGATCTTCATAAAGTGCACGATGTAGCAGAAACTGGATTTGCTAGTTGGATGGTTCCCATCAGCTAATACTGCATGCATACATATTCCATACATGTAGTTACATGAAAGCAGCTCACCGAATAGAGGAGTCTGAAACTATGCCTTGATATTGCTACTGCAATTTTAAAGCTGTTGTTCCGTCTGACCAGGAAGGAATGTTCACACGCCTGCTGCGCACAATATCTCAGGGTCACTAAACATATGCCGTGAGCAAAAGCAATTGCTACATATTTACTGAACACGAATTCCAGATGCCTGTAGTGTGTAGCGCGATCGTATAAACTGAAGCCGTATGCACTTATGTACCGTCCGTCCGTGGATGGTAAAGACATAAATTAGACCTATTTCCGCACATGTGACTGTCTCCAGCTGAAATAGAAAATAAGATACCCAAAGAAAACCGAGGAACCGTTGCATAGCTTTTATAAAACGTGCTTAAAAATCACCTCGTCATCGTATGACTGAACTAGTTAAACAACTGGCATGCAAGAACTGTGTGTCACAGCGGCACATACTGTATACATTAAAGGCAAATATATTGCAGATAAATATGTGTCGAAATATGAAAGTTGTATGTATGAGCATTCAAAAGATACATCACCAGCATCGGAACTGTTTTGAATGGGAAAACAATAGTGTGGCTGCTATAGACAGGAGGTGGCCTTTAACAATGTTCGACTGTATATACATACGCCGATAGAAACGGAAATAATCAAAAATTGCATCCAAAATGGCGATAATTAGTTTTGCTCCTTAGTTCTAGCGACTATCATGCATCCTGCTCTTATCATGTGATTTTAAGGTCACATCAGCGATTCAGTGGGGTGCTGCGGCTGTAGAAAGTCTACATGTGATGTTATTTTACAGATCATCGGTGGCCTTTCAGCACAACTGTCATTTCAAAATGTACACACATTTTATCTCTTGTGCTATTAATTGTGCCCACCTCCATTTCCCTACACTAGTAGGTGTGTTAACTGCACAAAATAGGTAGGTGTTGACTTCACAACTGATGCAAAGGTCCCCTTTGGTATGGAAGTTCCCTAAGACAATAGAAAACTTTTTATCCAAAGACAAACGCTCTATCTCATTTTCAACTCCCGGTATCCATGGAAATCCAAGATGGCTGCCGTGTATATAGGTCAAATCTTAAAATTGGCATAACTTGGTACCTGCTCATGTTAGAAACATGATTTTGGTGTCTATTCCCATGTACTGGCATGCACAGAAATCAATAAAATAATTTTCAACAATATCCGTTCATGAAAACATGACCGAAATTCAAAATGGCCGCCATTTTTCGATAAAATACGTCTAAATTGATAAATATTGACTGAAATATGCTAACGCCATGAAATTTGTCTCCACTAACATGCAATGGATATCGTGTATGTATAATAAAATTACGATACAGTGAAACCAGATTGTTAAATCCAAGATGGCCGCCGTTTGTCGTTCTGCATTAACTAAATATTCTGTAACAGTTTGCATATGCAGCAAAACGATATGTTATTACTGAGGAATTTGTGTACTTATTCTTGAAATCACCTATCATGTTTAGTTTCTATTTAAAATGGATAATAACAAAGGAAACACACACTAATAAGTTAGTAAACTTTATAAAACATAAGTTGTATTTATATGTATTTATTTTTTTATGTGCAATGATAATACTTTATAATCTGTCGAAAATGTCATTTTTTCAGGCGACGCATTTAATTAGTTTAAATAATTAAAAAAATAGCATGCCTCATTTGCATATGAAAATAGCATGATACCACCGCGCGTCACTATCAGTAAGATAAATATTACTACATGTAAATGAGGCACTCGTGTAAGTTTTAGAACTGGTGGAATAATGACACAATTATACACTTATTTATTCCCGGAAAGACCATGTTGTGCCTAGTGAGTGGGCATGTACCTTTAAACCAGTCTAATGCGGAATAACTACACAACTTGATAATTTGATAAAACAAGAATTCCGCCATGAAAGGTATGTCGTGCCTGCCGAGGAATTTGACTGTACATAATATGAGCATGGGTATGTGCTAAAGTAAGCATGACAAAACCATCAGAGAAATGCATTACATGCTTTAAACACGAAAAAGGTCAACAGTACTAGTGAGTGTGTTCCAAATGCTCACATATATCGAGTTTCAAATATGGAAGCATACCGTAATCAGAAATTTTAAAGTTATAGCATGATAAAGAAACTTGACTGATTGGAATTTAACGGCATATCAACAGCTAAGGTCATTTATTTAAGGCCGGGCCAACGTGTTTTTCAACTTGCTGCATTCGGGGTGTGGGGGGGGGGGGGGGGGGGGGGGGGGGGGGGGGGGGGGTGGGTGGGTGGGGTCCGAAAATCAGGACGGAATATTTACATCGAAAAAATATAATATATTGAGCCCTAAACTTAGTACAACCTGACCTGTCCACGAATAATCATAATACTCACAGAAGGGGTATAACCCGCTGAAACTGTCACATACAAGAATGCCAACGACGTACGTGAGGGCCAAACCAGGTATCCGGTTGGGATTCCCGTAAGGATGAACCCCGATCGTTAAATTATTTCATCGCATATTTCCACCTGAGACGCACTTTTGACGTAAAGTGTTTCCACAAATACATGAAGGCCAAACGATGAAGGTCATCTCAATGGCGGCATGAGTGTTCCAAATGCGTACATGTATCAGGTGTCCAAGTTTCTTTGAAGCAATCCACCAAGTAATATAAAAGTTATATGTTGATGAAGAAACTTGTACACGTTTTGACGTAAATAAATGCCTACGTGTTTCCACAACAGTGTGAATGTCAAATGGGCAAGGTCATGCATATGGGTGCATGAGTGTGTTCTTGCTTACATGTATCAAGTGTCCTAACATTGAAGCAATCCATCAACTAATATTAAAGTTATATGCCGCTAAAGAAACGTGTACAAAGTGTTTGACGCAAAAATGGCTATGTGTTTCCTCAAAATTGTGATGGTTAAAAAGGTGAAGGTCATGTTAATTGGGACATGAGTGTGTTCCAAATACTCGCATGTATCAAGTGTCCAAATACGTAAGCAATCCATAAAGCAATATTAAAGATATATATATGATGATGAAGAAACTTGTACAAACTTTTCGACACAAATAAATGGCTAAGTGTTTCCGCAAAAATATGAAGGTAAAAAAGGCCAATGTCATGTTATTTGGGACACGAGTGTGTTCCAAAAGCTCACATGTATCAAGTGTACACATATTGAAGCAATCCGTCAAGTAATTAGTAAAGTTATATAGTGATGAAGAAACTTGTACAAACTGTTTGACATGTGTTGACGCAAACGACGGACGGAAAAGAGGCGACTATAGTTCTGCTAAACAGGCGCAACAAAAACTGCACATATCCCATGTGTTATATGTTACCTTATAGCCAGACAACGCAGTATTTATTGCATTTTCAGTACAGTCTGGTGAGGGTCTATACTGTTCACAATTTGATCAGTGATTCATTTTGCATTCAGCAAACACTGAATGATGTTTAGGCTGTATCATCTGCGTCTGATCAGGATTTCTAAATTGGACAGGAATTAATAATGAAATAAATCTGGCGTTGTCTAATGTCATGATTTGTAATTTATTTAATGGTGTTTAACGGCCTGTCAACAGCTAATATAAATGCCATTTTAGGCCGGGCTAACATGATAGAATCCCAAATGTCACCTGTTGTGACTGGGGAAAATCCCAAATCAGAACTAAATATGTACGAACAAACATATATTTATATTCAGTCCAGAAATTAGAAAAACCTGACCTGGTGCCAGGTTCTCACCACACCAGAGTCATTTAGCCCCACTACCTAAAAGTAATACAATTAGTATTAAATCTTACTACTTTTATAATGGGTATAACCTGATTCAATTCTCAAGTAACAAGGAAGCAAAACATGCACCTGGCGGCTAAACCAGGGATATCAGAATTCCGTTAAGGATGAAACCAATTGTTAAATTTACCCTGCGCATGTTACTAACAAACCGCCTATTCCATGAACTGCAATGAAGCTGTCCCTTAATTATAACCCTGCGATACGACTACATAATAAGTATTACCAAACATCATTATCAAATTACATTGTACTTGCAAAAGTACTGCATTTTACGATGTTTTTTCTATATAGCTGTGACCCTGATCATGACATGTAACGTTGGTATGTATATGCTACCAAAGTAAACTGGAAAAGGTGGCATTACGTATCAGTTCATGGCGAAAGGTTGAAGAGTTTCATTTTTATATCCAACGGTGAACATCTTGATAGCCATCTTAGATTTCTCAAATTGCTGAATGATGTCCTCCTGTAAACCACATCGTATATAGACGAGAGAGCACGTTGTAAGAGGAAGCACTGCATATTTCACACGCAGGTTGAAGTAACGGACCAATGTCTATAAATACATTAACTATATATGAAAGCGTCCTGGTGCCAATACTAAAATAGTTTTTATCTCCTAATTAGGAGATACTATCTCCTAATTCCTAATTAGGGCTTAATATCTCATAATTAGGACTTACTATCTCCTAATTAGGACTTACTAACTGTGTCAATGCGTTCAATTTAGACTCTCTTTTTTTATCGAAAAATGGCGGCCATTTTGAATTTCGGTCATGTTTTCATATATTCTCAGGAATATATTCACGGCGGCCATCTTGGATTTCCATGGATACCGGGAGTTGAAAATGAGATAGAGCGTGTGTCTTTGGATAAAAAGTTTTCTATTGTCCTAGGGAACTTCCATACCAAAGGGCATGTTTGCATCAGAAAGTGAAGTAAAAAGTCAATTAACACACCTACTACACAAGTAAGTTTCGCTTACGACTGTAGTAGAAGGCATTCGTATCAGTTCTTGATACAAATGAACAAATGCAATAAAATGCACAAGCAATGTATATGTTTTCTGGCAGCCGTGTTCGGCGTATAACATCGACCTCTTGGCTTGGTCTTTTAACGAGGGGCGGTTTCATTTATTTGCACTACATGACAGCGTCAATATTGCTCCTCTGTTCTGGGTATGAAAAAACAACAACAGAACGGACCATACTCCGGTTGAAATTGTGCATGCAGCTGTAAGTCCCGCTGCACACAGCAAAAATACGGTCCCCAAGAAAAATCAGAACCGAACAAAAATCAAAGACTTCTAATAAGTCAGTGCTTAGTGCTAGGATAGACCAGCTGACTTGTCATTTGGACCTGTTTTCAAAGTGATAATTTATAGTCCATACTTAACAAAACCAGTCCTGTCGGGTTATAAATCTTATTTAGCTAGTCTATCTTAATGCTCGGAGATAATCCAGTAATCTTATTGTAATAGTCTTCACGACATACTTTTCACTTCAGCGGTCCGCTGGCCCAGTGAAATTTAAACAAGAACGCCGCCAACGACACGTATCCATATACTGCGGTGGTTGGATCATAAACATGCACATTCAATTTTAAAGGTACATGCTCACTCAATGGTCACACACTGTTCTTTATAGGAATTAAATAAGTCTATAATTGTGTCACTATTCCACCAGTTCTAAAAATTACAAGTGCCGCTATACAGTTATAATCATTTATTAATATAATATTAATGTTACTGATTGCGAGTGACTCGCGGTGGTATCAGGCTATTTTCATATGCAAATGAGGCATGATATGTTTTAATTATTTATACTAATTAAATGCGTCACCTGAAAAAATAATATTTTCGACATATTATAAAGTATGATCATTTCACATCAAAAAGTAAATACAGCGAATAAATAGTAATGTCCGTAACATTTTAAGAAAACACGGCTATTGCCCCTGATATCAGTGTGGAAATATCTACAGAATATACAAAACTATCTGTCTCCCTATATTATAATCTACTGAGTGGGCATGTACCTTTAAGTCAATCACTCATATAGTAAACAAGTCATAAGAGAATGGAGAACCGCGGACAAATCTAATGAATGTGAAATGTCAAATTATTCGACCTTGAACTTGGGCTTAGGGGAGCATGGGTATGGCGGGAAATGAAAATATGAATGATGAGAAACACGCACATGAAGTTTCAAGCCATTCGCAGTGATACACTAAAGAAGTTATAGGATAATGAAGACACGAGCACACATCTACTGAATGTGAAATTTCAAAGTTAATAGACCTTGACCCCAGGCAAAAGGGGAGCATGGGTCGGGTGGGAAATGAAATATGAAACATGCACATGAATTTTTACGCCAATCGGTCATACACTAAAGCTGTTATAGGAGAATGGAGGAACACGCACGCATCTACTAAATGTGAAAATCTACTGAATATGAAATTTCAAAGTTGTTTGGCATTGACCTTGGGCACTGGCGAGCATGGGTGGGGTGGGGAATGAAAATATGGATGGTAATAAGCATGTAATAGCAAAATTGGTATTAAATTTAAAGCAAAACTATCCAGTGGCATCATGACAGGTTAGTTTCTTAGTTGAACAGTTAATTTAGTAAACACGACAGCTATTTCATCAGCAAGGTATGAGGATTTTACACTTTTTTAATATATGTTAAGTAACTTTTTACCAGACTGTTGGAATGTGATAAAAAAGTGCCACAGTGTAGCAATTAATCAGCTTGTTTATTCCCAAATCCAAATATTGTATTATGACGTACGCAAAGCTAAATTTGACGTGAATTGCGCATTAGCCGATGCGCAGAATTAGCCGAAATGACAGTACATGGTAATTAAGTTTGCAGCCAATGGGTCATACGCTAAAGAAGTTATAGCAGAATGGAAAACGTGACGGACAGACGGACGGACGGACGGACGGACGACATCTGCATCCCTATATTTTACTGGCCCGAAAACAACGATATTGAACATATATGTTCACAGATTGTGAGAATAAAAAATGTGTATGAAAAAAAATATGCTGGCCTGTTGCAAGTGTTTGGCTTTTGATTCCTACTGGCCCGAATCAAACTTGGACATTGGATCACAGGGGCGGATCCAGCTTTTGGGGGAACGGGGGTGTCATATTTTCGAGCGATTATGCTAGGGGAGGGTGGTCTAGCCGTCCTGAAATACACTTTCTGTGTTTTACGGCATTTACATTCAGACTCCAACTGGTGGTAAACTGTGATCTATGTAAACTCCGTGGCTGAACGGGGGGGGGGGTGCAACCCGCCCCCCCCCCCCCCCCCCCCCCTCTAGATCCGCCCCTGGACCAGTGGTTTATTGTGAAGACTGCTGTACTATTATTATTATTATTGTCCCTATTAGTATTACTGGTGGTCATTGAGCAGGACTGTCATTCCGAGATGAGTGCATACAAATTACAATTTGCATTTGCTTGCTTTGTTTTTGTTTTTATAGTCTGACATTTGGATTATAAGTAAGCTGCTTACGCGAATCTCTATTTAAAGCGGTAATAACTGTCGTTTGTGACAATACTGTTACATAAACAAGAGGGTCACGATGGCCATAATTCGCTCACCTGACTCCATGAACACCAGAGGAGAATGTGACATTGAGTTCATATGTTGTTTTTTTTTTTAAAAGTGCTATTTTTAGATGGCGGTCATCTTTGATTAAGCGATGACTCTCATTTTACCAAATCTGAAAATGATTCACCCAAGGATCTTAACTTACTATGAAGTTTGGCCAGCATCGGCCATGTGGTTCCTGAGAAAATAACGTTCAAAATCTCGAATAAATGGACCTTTTGGCGGCCATCATGGATGACATAATCATCCGAGTCCGACAAATATTGCACCAGAGCAATCGCCTCATCGATACCTTCAATTTGATATATGACATGAGCATATTCGGTCAACAATAAGATTTGACCCCAATTTGACCCCACTGGCCACGCCAATTTTTGACTCCGGGGTCATCGTTTTAACACCTTTGAAAGAGCATTCTACATCAATCATTCCTACCAAATTTCGTCGAAATCCGGCGGGCGGTTCATGAGAAGAAGATTTTTTAAGAATTTCTGCTATTTTTAGACGGCGGCCATCTTGGATTAGCGACGACCTCCGTTTTAACAACTGAAAAGGCTTCACCTATGGACCATAGCTGAATTTTGGCCACCATGGGCCAAGCGGTTCGTGTGAAGAAGAATTTTAAAATCTCTAATAAAAGAACAACCTTTTGACCTTTCGGCGGCCATCTTGGATGACATGACCATCCAATTTCGACAAAAAATGTACCAGAGCGATCGTCTCTCTGATACCTTCGATTTGATATAGACATGACCATATTCGGTCAAAAATAAAATTTGACCCCAATTTGACCCCACGGGCCACGCCCATTTTTGACCCCGGGGTCACTATTTTAACAACTTTGAAAGAGCATTGTACATCGATCATTCCTACAAAGTTTCGTCGAAATCCGGTTAGCGGTTCATGAGAAGAAGATTTTTTAAGAATGTGTGTTATTTGTAGACGGCGGCCATCTTGGATTAGCGACGAACTCTGTAATCTGAAAAGGCTTCACCCATGGACCATAACTGTGAAGTTTTGCCACCATGGGCCAAGCGGTTCATGTGAAGAAGAATTTTGAAATCTCTAATAAAAGAACGACCTTTTGACCTTTCGGCGGCCATCTTGGATGATATGACCATCCAATTTCGACAAAAAATGTACCAGAGTGATCGCCTCTTTGATACCTTCGATTTGATATAGACATGACCATATTTGGTCACAAATAAAATTTGACCCCAATTTGACCCCACGGGCCACGCCCATTTTTGACCCCGGGGACACCATTTTAACAACTTTGAAATAGCATTGTATATCGATGATTCCTACCAAGTTTCGTCGAAATCCGGCTAGCGGTTCATGAGAAGAAGATGTTTTAAGAATGTATGCTATTTTTAGACGGCGGTCATCTTGGATTAGCGATGACCTCCATTTTAACATATCTGAAAAGGCTTCACCCATGGACCATAACTTTTAAGTTTGGCTACCATGGGCCAAGCGGTTCATGTAAATAAGAATTTTGAAATCTCTAATAAAAGAACGACCTTTTGACATTTCGGCGGCCATCTTGGATGACATAACCATCCGATTTTCGACAAAAAATGCACCAGAGTGATCGCCTCGTTGATACCTTCGATTTGATATATAACATGACCATATTCGGTCAAAAATATAATTTTACCCCAATTTGACTCCACGGGCCACGCCCATTTTTGACCCCTGTGTCACCATTTTAACAACTTTGAAAGAGCATTGTACATCGATGATTCCTACAAAGTTTTGTCGAAATCTGGTTGGCGGTTCTTGAGAAGATATTTGAAGAAGTTGTGCTATTGGATCTTGGATTACGTAATGACGTCATTTTGACAATTTTGTAATCCCCCTACATAAGGACCATGACCATGAAGTTTGGTGACTATATAGGCCCAATGGTTACCGAGGAGAAGACGTTTGAAAATGTTCACGGACGGATGGACGACGGACGGACGGACACATTATGGTAACAATAGCTCACATGAGCTTCGCTCAGGTGAGCTAAAAAAAACAACAGGCATGACGTATAACAATAGCCTTGCCCTTGACCATTTTTGCATTACGTCTTTATACGAAAACGAATAGCAAGTGCAACGCCGAAATATTTCAAATAACAAGTTTGAATTCATATATATATACAATTATCATGATTATAGAGTCGTAGACGTCGCATACGTATTTGCCGCATACGCTAGAATATACAACTGGCTTGTTCCAAATATTAATGTAAATCTAGTTCGCTAGATATTAAATGGCATTTATTCCAGACGTTTGGCAATATTATATCACGTTTGAATAGATTTTGACGGCAATATATATTCAAACGCACAGGTAAAGCGACACCTCGGCCCTAAGACACGTCGGCCCCAGACGCATCGGCCCCCGACAGGTCGGCCCTAGACACCTCGGCCCTAAAAGACATCGACACTTCGGCCCTAATTTAAAAAATTGATATAAACACGGATTGTTATGTTAATAAAGAAAAAAGTGTCTTTAGATGTAGTACATACCCTTAACAATTGTTATGTGCGGTAGTAATAAATAATTTGTATATAACATATTGTATAAATATATATTTCAGATGCCAACGAGGAGGACAAATAGAAGATATATAGAAGACAATATAACAGAAAGAAGAATGAAATAAATATGGCTAAATACATACATATATACAATAAAAATAAAAATGATGTAGTATTTAAGTGGTTTTTATGTGTCCATAAACATGTGTCTCTTTTATCACCCCCCAACTTTCCCTCCACACACACATACATGTACACGCTTAGCAATATACTGTTACTTCCTTGAATAAATGGCGTATGTACATCAAAGACATTCCGAATTGTCTTTGATGTTAATGAAGGTGTTATAATCATCAATAAAACTAAAACAGATGTTTGTGTATATTTCCTTCACATATCAAGGTAGAACAAATAATATAAATTTGTATTGTCCATCAATCAATCACTAGAACAATATATTATCTTTGTATTATCTTATGCCACATCGAAACGACTTTAACATGCCGTTATTTTGTGTTTGTTTTGCCCATACAAATAGTTACGATACTATGTTAATAAATATGAAAATATACTATTGTTATCTTGTGTAATACTCCAACTCCATGACAATGTGTAATGTGTATGATGACATCAATGTATCAAAGAGAAACATGTTATCAGAGGTAATATTCGTTAGCCACATCCACTTTTCTTCGTTTATTACAACATATAAACAATACATACATTAATAATAATATACCCTTTTATCTTAATTAGTAACAATTTATTTTAACATAAAACGATATAAAACTATATATAAATCAAAGTACTGAAAGTAATGACTGGCGGGAGACAAGTAGCCACTTGTAAATTTGCATACTCAGAAATTCCTTGTTAGAAATATATTCGATGTTGATTATTGGATGTACAATCTGCAAAAATGGAGAACTTGATCAGTTACTGGTGTTTGTAAAATACAGCCTGCTCTAAACACAAATAGGTTGATGAAGCAAAGGTGCTTTATGTCCGACTAATAAACCGTTTTACGAGGTATATTGCAGACGTATTATGTGAAATCTTTTCAAAATTATGACTGGGCGTAGGCCTACATACGTGTATGCTGCATGAACGGCAAAATGTTTTCATGAATTTTGTTTTGCTCAACCAGAAGGTAATTTTTCGAAAATCGCCCGTAAACCACAATATGAAAAAGAAATGGCCTTCGACGTCGCATTGCGACTGCGTGGTACACGATACGGGGGGCGTCTCAATAACGGCAATTTGTTCTCTTCAAAAGTAAAGTTGGGCATGCCAACTATTTTACACATAATGTTGAGCATTGCCGTTGCTATTAATAACTTGCTTTCAGTTCACTCGCTGACTTTAAATGTCACCTGACTGTTGTTAATTGCGAACGCAAATTGAGCCTATTGAGACGTCCCCCGATGAACAGAGAATCACGATCCCAATAGCGATACGGGGGGCGTCTCAATAACAGCAATTTGTTCTCTTCAAAAGTAAAGTTGGGCATGCCAACTATTTTACACATAATGTTGAGCATTGCCGTTGCTATTAATAACTTGCTTTCAGTTCACTCGCTGACTTTAAATGTCACCTGACTGTTGTTAATTGCGAACGCAAATTGAGCCTATTGAGACGTCCCCCGATGAACAGAGAGCCACTTCCGAAAGTAGACCCGTGCAAACGGCCAGAATCACGATCCCAATAGCGGGGAGACAGTATGTCTCGCGCCAAAAACAATATTGGGGCCGACATGTCTTAGGGCCGAAGTGTCTGGGGCCACGGTCTTAAGGCCGAGGTGTTGTAGGGCCGACTTGTCTTAGGGCCGATACGTCACTAAAGCAACACACATACTATTTGATATACATAATATAAAACCGTGACAATAGTGTCATTGGTTCTATCTTTAATATTCCATTATCATGATATGCAGTTTGTATACCTTTATCGAAATCTAACACGCAAACACGGACTTGTTCGGTCAATAATTATAAAGTGTCAGCATTAGGTCAGTGTCGAATTCAGGTCATCCTGTGGTGTAAATTCCAATTCTATTCGTTTGTTACGCGCGAAATAGAAGGGAAATAAACATCACAGGTATGCTGACATATATGTATATATATAATACATGTTTGCATACGTTTTACTCACAATATAATCTCTAATTGCAAAATAAACATAAAGTTACACGCCTTTTTTCACCTTAGCAGTCGACGAAGCGTTTACTGCTGTGTACGCATGCGTAATGTCATGTGTTTGTAAACTTCCGGGTCATATGGAACCTGTGAAAGTCAAGGTATCTCGTTTATTTTATCAAATATCTCTTTATTTCCTCCATGCATTTTATAACACTTTTACAGAGAATTACATAATTGCTAATTAAATAAATGTATTATACTTTAAATCGGATGACAATACATAATGTATGAAGAAACTGTTGATTGAACTACTATCCCGTGAAATGTCGGCCCATTGCTGTTTCGGGCCATAGATGTTTCGGCACATATCGTTTTGGTGTGGAATGGGTTTAATTGATCCATACTGTTAGCCAGCCGTATTTGTTTGGAAATTTCAGCTATATACCAATTTTACCAAAATTCAAGTGTCAGTACCTGAAATGAAATAAATGCTTGCTCATTCCTTCACTTGCATAAGACCCGGGCGCGGATCTAGAGGGGGTGTCCAGGTAGTCAAATAAATACGACTGTAACCGGTTTGTACGATGTTAATTTGCTAAGAGTGACACAGTAAGCTAACTGAAACCGTGGAATACATTGCTCTAGGGTCCAGGGGGTCCCATATTTTATTGGGTACACATGTGTTCATTATATTCAACACGGCCCGGAAATGTGTCAATATGGCCAAATGTGTGTCATAGTACAAGTCACTAGAGATGTTATTACATAAATTATGTTGCATTCATTCCATGTAAAATATTGACAAAACGTTCCTGTTCTCATTCCATGCTACAAGTATGTTTGTTCAAATCATTGTAATTATTTTATTACAGGTTGTGGTTCTTTTTTTTGCCAAGGCTCGGGAATTTGTAGGGACAAAGGAGTCTTCATTTCAGCTGACAACATCAGTATCCCCGAAACAGATATTCCTTGAAATACTGTCATCTTGGCCAGTGTAAGTTGGTTTGTTAAGTTGAAAATTATTAACCCATTAGAATACGCTCTTACAAGGTGCATGATCACCTGGTTACAACAACAACAATTTTTCTTAATATGCAATGGATTTTGATTAAATATGGCGCAGCAAACGCGTCTTCATGAGATGCATTTGGTGGTCCAGAGAGTTTGGTAGTTTTTGCAAAGAATCGATTTCCGTGTCGCAAAAACGACAGAAGTTTGGGCGAAAATACAGAGACCACCAAATGCAGCTTAATTACAAGACGGGTTTGATGCACCATATTTCATCAAAATCCGTTACGTAATAAGGACAATATAAAAGAATACGTACTTTCAATCGGATGGATTCTGGAAGTTTCAGTACTTGTTGTTGTTAGTACCACGTGATCAGACACCTTGTCTTCGGCTTACCGTATTCTGCAGATTATAGGTCGCAAGAGTGCATAAGACGCACCCCTATTTTCAGTCCAAAATCTGGGGGAAAATGTCTACATGAGATTATAAGACGCACCCAATTTTCCTAACAAAATGAAAAAAAAAAAGAAAAAACTCGGCAAGTTGTTGTTGTTATTTATTCCCCCGCACTGTTTTTTTATTCATACCTTGGACGTTTTTGTCTGTATTTTCCCTATCATGTGAAATTTCAAATGATTTTATTTTTTCTTATTCCTCCATGAATGTATATGTTGTGACCACTCATGACAAGATGGTTCAATGAGTGGTTACAACATATATTTCTGATGAGAAATAATTACCGTACGTAATAACCCTAAATACTTGGACACTGTTAACTTCGGGTTAACACATACAATATATGGTTTCCCCATAACATAAATCATGCCAATGTTTAGGGTTAGTACGATAGTACTGGTTTAATCACAATAACAAAGTATTTGGATACAATTTGCTTTAAAGCAAATTGTGTCCAAATATATAGGGTTATTACGGTACAATTATTCATCATAAGAATGTAACATGTTAAATAGTTCTTAAAAAATGATTGAAATGAAATAACCCATTACAATATATAAAACACATTGAGTTGTAGCTGACTGGCCCAGACTGTTCATATTGATGAATCACTACCACTATAAGAGAAAAAGACAAATATGTTACAGAATTGTTTTATATAGACTTTATTCCATGCCGCCAGGACAACAAAAGAACACTAGGTAAGGCATGTGCCTTGATATGCATCAATATGTCCACTTTACTTATGGAATATATTGCAGGTTGGAGCCATTGTCCGATAGCCTGGTCCTGTCATTGAATGAGGAGTATATTGCCGTTGATGATGATGCCGAGACAGTGTTGAGGGACGGGGACGTTCTCGCTGTGATACCGCCCATCAGTGGGGGATAGATCACTCAGGTCTCTTGGGTTCTCAAATGTGGTTGTGACTTGGAGAAATGGGGCTTATGGGTATTGCTACCAGTGTAGATCCAGATCGGAATGTGCATCTGAATCTGCACTGTCTGCCATTCTATAAATGAAACACCCGCCATGCTTCTAACAAGCAATATACTGGTGTATTATTATCAGGCTTCATAAGTGTGCTATTCGATCAGCAGCACAGGGCATTAATCACATAAGCTTCATTTATCCAGTCACAGCCACAACTATGGGTACCTGGCCGAGGAAAGGGACCGTATGACATTGCAGCAGTGATCTTGGTCTTCTTGCGTATTCATTCAGTAGGATAAGAATCTAATCAATTTACTGATGTGAGTTTGCGGACTGGTGCACAGCATAGGTCTTGGTCTAATCTAAGATGGGAAGGGTGAGTGGCAGGTGTGAGATGGGTAATTTGACGATTGAGATTAATCCTTACTGGTATCCCGAACTGAGACCTGGTTTGGCCCTCAGGTACGTCTTTGGCATTCTTGTGAATATATTTTTCTCAATATATTTCTCCCCCCTCCCCCTCCCCCCCCCCCCTCCCCCCCACCCCCCAATGCAGCAGGTTAAATATTAAATATGGGATAGAACCCGTTGGCACGGCCTTACATGACCTTAGCTGTTGATAGGCCGTTAAACACCAATAAACTAACTAAGATGGTAAGCATTGTTAGGTCCCTTTTGTCAGCCAGTGGCCCACACATGTGTTGCAGTAGTTGAATGGTTAACAAACGTCCTTGCTGTTGAATGGACGTAAAACCTCAATCAATCATTAGCCAACAGGTGGACGAAATACATCTATGCCCTAGAGGGTGTTCGGTTTTGAGTTTCCAATGTAATGCAGTCGTATGTGTCCTAACAAACATCAGAGATAAATGACAGCGAAACCCATCAAAACTACATTGAAATGTTCTTTCCAGTTTAGAGAGGTTTTATGTATCCTGGATATTTATTTACTTTATTTTGAGTCAGCCGTCAATGGACCATGTGGAGATAACCGACCAGAAGTTAGATGTGGACGCAGTGACCTCCCTTGTTACATCGCCGTCATGTGGCGCCATCTCCCTGTTCATTGGTAAGTTATACTGGCACGGAAATATGTGACCCTTCACAACAAAAACAGGCTTATCCAGTTTTTTAGCAGTGTAGCTTTTCTCTAACTAGAAAACTCAAATGGCAGTAGGTGGATCTAATGTGTTTGTCAGAGGCATTAAGAATGTTTCCCCGATTGTGCAGTCTGATCTGGGACTGCACTGTTCGCAAACTGAATAAGCGCCATATTGTCCCTGAGGGACGTGATTTATCCCCATCCCTTGACACAAAGGCACAGCTGGACTGTGGCAGGTGTACATGTGTGATAATGAGCCATTTTGTGAGATTATTTGCCTAATGCTGATCTTATCATGAAGTTTGCAAACAACCGCACCCATTATACCGGTAACCAGCAAAGACTGGGAACAATCAACACATCTACATTCTGATAACGGTCGCACAGATTTCATTTTAGACAGATGATTGCAGGCAAATGTATCTTGATGATGAATCTATCCTCAATATATTATAGCTTAGCGGTGAATCTTACTGGGAGTCACATTATTCTGTGGACAAGTGACTTGGTGTAGTTGAGGTGCCTAGAACCTGTAGCCTATTTCACCAACATTGCAAAGTATACTTATCTAGCAAAGTATACTTTGAGGGAGAAATTTTCAATTCAAGGTTAAATTTATTATTTTTATGCCACCGGGTTTCGAAGAAACGGGTGGCATATAGTGTTTGGACCGTCCGTCCGTCCGCGTCCGTCCGTCCGTCACACTTTTCGGTTAACCACTTTGTCACAGTTTCTCAAATATGCTGCAGGTGGCATCCGCGTTCGACAGACGCATTTCTTGTTTTTATTATACTGAATTTATTACATTATCACAGCCATTTTTGATAATGTTATAAATTCAGTATAATAATTCTGCATACTTTTAATCATCAAATATATGCAGTCGTTAGTTCTATATGAAATAATGCCTTTCGGGAAAAATAAATGATTACTTCCTCAAAGTATACTTTGCTAGATAAGTATACTTTGCAATTTTGATGAAATCGGCTACAGATCACAACACCGCCAGTGCCAAAATCTGTGTATTGTAATTGTAGTGGTGAATGTTCATTGCACCCCACATATAGATCTATGCATTCCTGTCTGTACAGACCCTGCTTGAATAGATGTAAAATCCCAATTAATCAATTCCCGTTATTTAACAAAACAACTTCCAATATATGTGTTGATCATGAGCTGCACTATTCAAAATTCATGTTGTAATGGTCGGTCATATTTATTCAGGCACAACGCGCGACAATTTCAAAGGTCGGAATGTGGAACAGCTGGAGTTTGAGGCGTATGAACCAATGGCGAGGAAGGAAATGGAGAAGATCTGTGAGCAGATGCGCAGTAAATGGCATGTGGAAAACATCGCTATGATTCACAGGACAGGGTTAGTCTTACCGCTGCTTGAATGCTAGATACGAAAATTGTTGTCTGCTGTTGTTGTCTTCTTTCTGGTTTATGCATGTTTTCGATGAGAAAAATGAAAAATAAACCGGGTTAAAAAGGCGGGAAACAAATATTGTCGTCTGCTGTTTTTCGTTTTTAGTTTCTTTCCTAAGAAATAGCATGTGTTGGCATCACATGAGAATCGTCTCCATTGTAGACGATTCTCATGTGCTGTCAAAACATGTTTTCTATAAGAAAAATGTTGAGACACGGTCTACCTGATTAACCCCTAAGTACCATGTTAAGTATTCTATGCGAAGACTACAAATCCATTATAATGATGAATTAAATTGTGGTTTATGGTGCTTTGAAATTATTTTTAATATTTCTGGACAAAAAAAATGTTTTAACAGCTCATGGGAATTGTCTTAATTCCAGTCGACAATATAGGTATCACCCACATGTTAATGGTTAATTAGCCTAAGAATGGGAGGTAACCTATATATCAATGGTGAATCGCCTGGACCACCAAAATCTGGTGCAAACGGGTCTGGTCTGGAATCAAGATATGGTTATGGAGGGATTTTAATTTCAATTCTAGATTTTTCACCATTACTACATCATGCATACTCAGTCTCGGCCAATCAAACTTCGTGATTTTCAGTGCAATATTTAGAGGACAATAATAATTTATTATCCAGGGTTGTGCCTATATCAGAAGCGAGTATCATCATCGGTGTGTCGTCCCCACATCGCAAGGAATCACTGGAGGCCGTACATTATGGAATAGATACCCTCAAAGCTACTGTCCCCATATGGAAAAAGGTTTGAGCCTTTCCGTTTGCTTGATTTTGCACTTACAAACATTTTAGTCGTATGAAGTTTAGTGAAACGGCCCCAGGTTTCCCCATACATGTGGCTGTGACTGGGGAAATGGCATTTGTGACCAGTGTAGCTGGTAGCAAACCCATGTATCCTGATAACAATCTATATTGCTTGATAGAAGCATGCCAGGTGTTTCAATGATAGAATGGTGAACAGTGCAGATCCTGATCAGACTCTGCAGATGCACAGGCTGATCTGGATCTTCACTGGTCACAAAACTTGTATGCCCCATTTCTCCAGTCACAGCCACAAATGAACCATGTTCCAATAAAGGACATTAACATACTAGTTTTCAAAGTTGTATAAATATATATCCTCAGTATGTTTTTTATTTGTGAAAGTATGTATCTCAAGCTCAAAATTGACAGCTTGCTGCTATGTGTTGGAGCACGGACTCGGCAAACAACACAGATTGGTTGTAAATGCTGTGATAGCTTGTTCAAATTGCCTCACAACTCGATTATTTCAGGAAATTTACGATGACGGCACGTTTGCATGGAAAGACAATGCAGCATGCTGTGGGAGCAAACATGAGCCCCAAAGTTGACGTCAAGCTGCTGATCTAGTTTGAATGCTCGATACTGGAACGTCTGGCCGCTGTGTCCGTCTGGCCGATGAATATGGAACATTAATTGGATGGTCACGGAACTGCCTGGAGCTTTTTTGGCTTACTTACACTTTTAACCGCGGAAAATTAATATTATTGTGTTTTTTTTAACTTTTTTTAAGTTAATTTTTTAACAAAATAATGTTTTTGCAGCCCATGAGTAAACTAGAGACGAAAAATAAACAGCAGGGGCCCGTTTCACTAAACTTTGTAGGACTAAAATGTTTGTAAGTACAAAATTATGATAGTCTGTAAGTTTCACATTAACCACATTTTCTTGTAAACAA
This sequence comes from Conchocele bisecta, assembly GCA_029237695.1. Classification (NCBI taxonomy): domain Eukaryota; kingdom Metazoa; phylum Mollusca; class Bivalvia; order Lucinida; family Thyasiridae; genus Conchocele; species Conchocele bisecta. The sequence goes on from CM055276.1 coordinate 18,975,154, forward strand.
TTAATGAATTTACATTTATTGAGCATAGGCTGCTTATGCAGCCGATGCTCAATAAATGTAAACCCATCAATTAAAATTGCCAGACAATCCTATTTTTGCACTTTAAACGAAGTTTAGTGAAACGGGCCCCAGACAACTAAGTTACCGACTACAATATACTGTAACATACAATGCTGCTAGTCAAATTCTAACAAATATAATCTGCATTACGCATATATAGCATAGCGAATGATTTGTTTGGTTCTGATTTTAAATAATGTATGTCCCTAGACTATTTTACTATTTATGTGCAATATGATTTATAGTCTATTTTAATGCACAGCTCACTCGCTATACTACAGATCATGATACAAAAGAAGCGTATACAATATGTTTGGTTGTGAATATAATATTCATAATTGTGTCAATCAATTCATGGCTCAATCTGATTTCTCTGTAATGTTACCGCCTGCGGAAGATTGGTCGATAGTCTAATGGCAGAACATTGGACTTCAGTACCGGAGGTCAATTCCCGCCTTATGTATGAAAAATACATCGGTGGCTAATGTAACAAAGAATCAGATACATGTCTGAGTTTGGTTATTGGGTCAATGCACATGGTGTAGAGCCAGGGCTGTGTATTACTTGTTGTTGTCAAATTGTAATGAACCCATTTAATGCCGAGAATACGCCATTGTGGAAAATCCTAAATAATTTCTTTATTCTTTCTTAGAAGTATATGTCGCGAGACTCATCGAGACGGTTCAAATGAGTGGTCACAACATATACTTTCATTGAGAAATAACAAAACTAAAATAAAATTTCACACCTGTAAAAGTGTATTTTGAATGTAATGGGTTAAACTGAATATCTAGTCCAATGTAAAACTGATGTTTCATGATAAAATCAGGCTTATCCCCCAGCATATTCTCCCATTCGCCTACAAATATTGCAATCAGTGAAACAATCCTGGGTTTTTGACTATAATACATTTCTAGGCGATTGCACATAAAACATGTACTCTGATCTCATTCTCAAAATCAGGAAGTTGGATTGGTGGAGGCTGAACTGTGATCGGCCAATCAAACTGACTGATTTTTACTACAAATTTGAAGAATGTGCTTAGAAAGAGTTGTAAGCACACACCCTGAGCATGTACTCTTATGCTCTAAATCATGAAGTTTGATTGGTTGAAATAGAGCTGTGCTCGGACTAAGCCTATCAAACTGCTCAATTTGGAGTACATAATTGGAGTATTTGCTCGGAAAGTACCACTGGCCCTGCTGTATTTTAATATCAATAAGACTTACTTGGCTTTGCGATCAATAGTAGGCCAATTTTTGTCATGGCGAAACACATATATGTTGATTTACATTGTATCTTATAACTGCGGATACGTTACACTGCAAATACTACCATATCAGCCATTGTAAGTTATGCTGCTATCCATAGATCTCCCCGGCGAAGTAACAAATCTGATCTGATTTACATGTTAACTGTAAATTGTGACACATATTATTTATATTTCAAAGAAAATAAATGCCAGTACTATGAAACTAACATATTCCATTAATTATGTCATAAATGTATGGATGTAGTTAATTTAAGCAGAATGTACAAGCGACACAATCAGCACCAGCCAAAATCAATGAACCTGTAAATGTTTTGTTTGAGCCTATACTAGTTTCTAAAAGACAAAATTTGATTTACTAGACATTCAACAAAGATAAAAATTACTTCAGAATTATTAGTTTTTGTTAGTTTCCCAACACTAACATTTGTTTCAGTGGAAAAATATTCAAACAATGTCATAATTAACCCTGTGAAACTGACAGCCCGCTATAGTGAGGTTTGTAAACAATGCAGATCCAGATGAGCCGGCTCGTAATGAGCCGTCTCATCAGGATCTGCACTTTTTGCAAGTAATTTTCATATTTTCCAGAAGACAAACACACCCTTTTAATAAATGGACTAATTTGAAAATCATTTTGTGACTACCAGGATAGGTCTGGTGCCGTGGGTGGAAGGTGGGTGCAAGCGATCACAGGGTGAAGTAACGGACCGAGGTCTATAAATACATTAAATATGCCTAAAAGCATAAATAAATGAAGAAACAAAAATATTTTTTTTTTACCCCTTCCATTGGGCACAGGGTGAAGTAACGGACCGAGGTCAATAAATACATTAAATATGCCTAAAAGCATAAATAAATGAAGAAAAAAATAATATTTTTTTTACCCCCTCCATCTAATCATTATAATGGTTACCGTAGATGGAAGGGGTAAAAAAAAATTATTTTTTTTCTTCATTTATTTATGCTTTTAGGCATATTTAATGTATTTATAGACCTCGGTCCGTTACTTCACCCTGTGCAAGCGATGGGTAATTTAACGATCGGGGTTCATCCTTACCAGAATTCCGACTCGAGACCTGGTTTGGCCCTCACATACGTCTTTGGCATTTTGTATGTGACAGTTGAATCTGGTTATACCCCTTATGTGAGTATTACGATTATTGGTAATCCTATTTTAGGGGAAGGGGCCAAGTGACTTTGGTGTGGTATGGACCTGCCACCAGGTCAGGTTATTCTAATTTCAGGGCTGAATATATTGTTTCTTGATGTAAATATTCAGTTCTGATTTTGGAACTTTCCCCCCAATGCAGCAGGTTAAAACGGGATCGAACCCGTTTGCCCGGCCTTACATGACCTTAGCTGTTGATAGGCCGTTAAACACCAATAAACAAACAAACAAACATTTTGTGACGATTTGATTGGTCAGAAAATTAGCACATCACAGTCCATTCCAGTGACCTAGGGTTGAATGGGTTAACAGATAAAAGTGTGAATCAAGTCCATTTTGCTACTATGCCAGGGAAGGTTATGGAAAGTACCACAACTTTGCTATTGACAGTATGGAGTATTTTACGTGTTCCGTTTCCAAAAATATGTATCTTTTAGAAAGTAATTGTACTTCAAATACAACTACATGTAATGTATAAATGTGACCCATAACGTGACAGGGACCCTTATTTGTGTAAGATGCTAAATTTAAATATCTGCATTATAAGGACCTACATTATTTTATGATTTTGAAAATATACACATTTAAGGTTTATATATCAGAGGTACCCTTCTATGTTACACATTCATAGAACATGCATTTCTAATAATATTGTTTTATACGCTACAATTTATTGCAGTAGTTACTTCACCGATATATTTCTAGGTAGTAAACATTTTAGTAACTAACTAACTAACTAACTAACTAACTATATAACTAACTAATCGGAAATATAATGCAGAAATGGAGTTTATCACCTTTGTCACGCAATCTTATGATGGTTTGCACTGTTCGCCATTCAGACACTGGAACACCCGTCAATGCTTCAAACACATAGTATAGATCCTTATCAGACTGAAGGATTGCACTATAACAGATCAGGAGCTAGACTGATCAGAACATCTGTCGGTCACCTTTTAAAACGGTCGTCTTTCCCTATTAATAAAATAAAATTTCATCTTTCTGACAATGTAGTCATACATTTGTGACTGTGAATGGAGAAATGGGGCTTATGGGATTCATGACCAGTGTAGCTGCTGATCAAACAGCAGACTGCTATAGCCTAAAAACAATCTATATTGTTAATAGAAGAATGTTTCATTCATGAAATGGTGAATAGTGTAGCTCCTGATCAGACTGTGCGGATGCACATCTGGATCTACACTTGTTGCAAAACCCATAAGCCCCATTTGTCGTCACAGCCTCATTCCAGCTTACCATAACATGTATCTATAAATATTAACACTAACGGCATCGGGGAAATGTAACCAAGAGCATTATACTTACATATGTGACTGGATAAATGAGGCTTATGGCTTTGTGACAAGTGAAGCTCCTGATCTGCTATCGCACGCCTTGTAGCCTGTCCATACAGTTTGTTAGAAGCATCAACAGAATTGCAAACAGCCCAGACACTTATCAGACTGCTGTGGATAAGTTGGCTGGTTACCAAGGCTATGAGCCCCATTTCTCCAGTCACAATTATGAATATTATTATTATATATTCTGAATAAATTTTACATTGATAATCTTGATTGTTCTGGCGTATTTCATTTGGAGAAGTCCACTACATTTGTACCACTTTCAGCAACTGTAACCACATGTCAGTCTGTACATCAGCCAGCTAACCAGGGTCTACCATGTTGTACATCAGCCAGCCTAACCCGTCTAACCAGGGTTGTACATCACCATGTTGTACATCAGCCATGTGTACATCAGCCAGCTACCAATCCCTGTTGTAAATCAGCCAGCAACCTACCAGGGTCTACCATGTTGTATCAGCTAGCTAACCAGGGTCCATGTGTACACCACATGATGTTACATCAGCCAGCTAACCAGGGTCTACCATGTTGTACATCACCATGTTGTACATCAGCCAGCTAACCAGGGTTTACCATGTTGTACATCAGCCAGCTAACCAGGGTCTACCATGTTGTACATCACCATGTTGTACATCACCATGTTGTACATCAGCCAGCTAACCAGGGTCTACCATGTGATCCCATCTCAAGAGGGGATATAGCTTTAGTCCATGTACGTACATTTGTTTGTTGGTGTTTAACGGCCTATCCACATCTAAGGTAATTTAAGGCCGGGCCAACGGCCAATAAGATTACGAATAATCATATTACTCCTATAAGGGGTATAACCAGATTCAACTCTCACATACAAACATACAAGAAAGACGTACATTAAGGCCAAACCATACGTACGTAAGTACGTGCGTGCGTATATATGTAATAACACCTTTCATTTTTCAATAACTCATAAACTGCTGCACCGATTGTGACAATATTTGGGCACAATGTGTGTCTAGCGATGGTACTTTGTTTTGCATATGACCCACGTCCGACAGCCCAAGGTCAAGGTCACTGAGGACTTGTGTTCACCTTGGTACGTTTTTATCTTTGGCTCTTTTGTTGCCTGGGAGTTGAATTGGGTTATTGCCCATTATAAAAGTAGTAAGAGTATTACTGAACATACTGCTTTTGGGAGGGGGCCAAGTGATTCTGGTGTGGCAAGGACCTGGCATCGGATCGCGATTATTCTGATTTCAGGGCTGAATATATTTTTTTTTTATTGTAAATGTTCAGTTCTTACTTTGGAATTTTCCCCCCATTTGTACATGTACTTAAACATGTACATGTACTTGTACAGGTAATATATGGAATTTAGTACTAAACCCATTGACCCGACCTTAAATGACTTTAGCTGTTGATAGGCCGTTAAACCCCAACAAACACCTTTTTTGTAAAGCAAAAATATTAAAGTATTTTTTTTCAAGGCTGTCAGTATGTCCTATGTTCGACCGCCTACGGCCAAGGTCACTGAGGACTTGTGTTTTTATGCCCCCACCAATTTATTGGGGGACATTCTGGTTTACCCCTGTGTGTCCATCCGTCTGCATCCGTCCCCGTGTACGCAAGGCAAATGAGTTTAAGTTTTCAATAACTACTCAACTCCTTCACCAATTTCAATAATATTTGCCCACAATGTCTGTCTATGGATGGTGCTTTGTTTCGCATACGACCCACGCCTGAACAAGGTCACTAGGGACTTATGTTTACCTTGTTTGTAAGGCAAATGCGTTTAAGTTGTTAATGTTTTCTCAATAACTCCTTCACAAATTCCAATAATACTACTCGACTCCTTCACCAATTTCAATGATATTTGCCCACAATGTCTGTCTATGGGTGGTGCTTTGTTTCGCATACGACCCACGCCTGAACAAGGTCACTAGGGACTTATGTTTACCTTGTTTGTAAGGCAAATGCGTTTAAGTTGTTAATGTTTTCTCAATAACTCCTTCACAAATTCCAATAATACTACTCGACTCCTTCACCAATTTCAATGATATTTGCCCACAATGTCTGTCTATGGGTGGTGCTTTGTTTCGCATACGACCCACGCCTGAACAAGGTCACTAGGGACTTATGTTTACCTTGTTTGTAAGGCAAATGCGTTTAAGTTGTTAATGTTTTCTCAATAACTCCTTCACAAATTCCAATAATATTTGCCCACAATATCTGTCTATGTATTAGCTTCGTTATAACGATGCCTTTTTACTATCAATGCTGCAGGTGGAGGCATCCGTGTTCTATGAACACGTTTTTGTTGATTTCTTTGTTGATTTTTTTTATTATCAAGGCTGCCAGCGAGGGGACAAGCTTCGTTTAACGAAACCATTTCTTGTTCAGCAAGTGAAACATTCCCAACGAATTTTGGAACGTTGCAGGAGAAACGGGGTGTCTGGCCACACAGTGCAGTTATGATCAGGGTCTACCATTAAGTCAGTGAAACATATGCCGTGCCTGTAACACACAGTGTAGATCTTTATTGGTGTTGGTAGACCAGGAGCAAGACTGGTCATAATGGCCAAATCCCCATTTCTCCAGTCACACTCGCACTGAAGCTCTGGATGTTTATAATCATGGTATATGCACCAGGTTTCACTATACGAGTGGATTGCATGTCAAATTTGGTTACGATCCATCAAGCAGAGCTCGAGTTATTGTGTGGACAAGGATACAGAGTGCGAAAATTAACAAGAGCTGTAGGAGAACAGCATAGCTCGACTACGATAGTTGTCGATGTACACATGGCTTCACAAAGAAGGTGGCTGCGGCCCGCATAAAAACTTTAACCAAGGTTGACTAAAAACCTCAACCACGGGAAATTAACTAAGTAATTCAAGGTTAAATTTAGGTCAATGTCAGATATAGGTCAGGGGTTATTGATATACATCACTAGGAGATGAAGTTTTCCAAATGTGGTTGCTGTAGGCCCAGGAGTATTCCATATACAAGCTTGACTAAAAACCGTAACCAAGGGGAGATAACTAAGTAATCCAAGGGTAAAAGTAGGTCAAGGTCAAATATAGGTCAGGGATTATTGATGTACATCATTAGGAGATGAAGTTGTCCAAGTATGGTTGATGTAGGCCCAGAAGTATTCCATATACAAGCTTGACTATAAACATTAACCAAGTAATTGAAGGTTAAATGTAGGTGAAGGTAAAATAAAGGTCAGGGGTTATTGATGTACATCCCTATGTGAAAAAGTTATCCAAGTATGGTGTCAGTATGCACAATAGTATTCCATCTACAAGCTTGACTAAAAACCTTAACCAAGGTTGATTAACTAGATGGCCGCGGCCTGCATGTCGCGCCTTGTGGCATGGACACTAAAAAAAAAGATATAGTATAACGAAAAACTTTAACCAAAAAACTTAAGCAAAAACTTTAACCGGACACACGTACGTACGTACATACGTACGTACGACAAAGTGCCGACTATATCGCGCTTTCTGCAAGCGGGCGCGAAAAAAACTTTAACCAAAAACTTCAAAGTAATTTGACATTGGGCACAGGGGCCGCACGGGAGGGGGGTAGAATGAAAATATAGATGATGATAAACACCCATGTGAAGTTTCAAGGTAATGGGCAAAGCAGTTGCAGAGATATAGTATAACAAAAAAATTTAACCAAATAACTTAACCAAAAAACTTAACCAAAAACTTTTAACCAAAACACTTAACCAAAAACTTAACCAAAAAACTTAACCAAAAAACTTAACCAAAAACTTTTAACCAAAAAACTTAACCAAAAACTTCAAAGTAATTTGACCTTGACATTGGGCACAGGGGCCGCACGGGAGGGGGGTAGAATGAAAATATAAATGATGATAAATACCCATGTGAAGTTTTCAAGGTAATGGGCAAAGCAGTTGCAGAGATATAGTATAACGAAAAACTTTAACCAAAAAACTTAACCAAAAACTTTAACCAAAGAACTTAACCAAAAACTTCAAAGTAATTTGACCTTGACATTGGGCACAGGGGCCGCACGGGAGGGGGGTGGAATGAAAATATAGATGATGATAAACACCCATATGAAGTTTCAAGGTAATGGGCAAAGCAGTTGCAGAGATATAGTATAACGAAAAATTTTAACCAAAAAACTTAACCAAAAAACTTAACCAAAAACTTTAACCAAAGAACTTAACCAAAAACTTTAACCAAAAAACTTAACCAAACAACTTAACCAAAAAATTTAACCGGACACACGTACGTACGCCAAAGTGCCGACTATATCGCGCTTTCCGCAAGCGGGCGCGACAAAAACCTTAACCAAAGGGAATTAAGTAAGTAATTTAAGGTTAAATGTAGGTGAAGGTCAAATATAGGTCAGGGGTTGTTGATGTACATCACTAGGAGATGAAGTTGTCCAAGTATGGTTGGTGTTGGGCCATGAGTATTCCATCTACAAGCTTGACTAAAAACCTTAACCAAAGAGAATTAAGTAAGTAATTCAAGAGGAAATGTAGGTCAAGGTCAAATATAGATCAGGGGTTATTGATGTACATCACTATGACAAAAGGTTGTCCAAGTATGGTGTCTGTATGCACAATAGTATTCCATGTACAAGCTTGAGTAAAAAGCTTAACCTAGGTCGAGTAAAAACCTTAACCAAGGGGAATTAACTAAGTAATTCAAGGTTAAATGTAGGTCAAGGTCAAATATAGGTCAGGGGTTGTTGATGTACATCACTAGGAGATGAAGTTGTCCAAGTATGGTTGGTGTAGGGCCAGGAGTATTCCATATACAAGCTTGACTAAAAACCTTACCCAAGGGGAAATAACTAAGTAATTCAAGGTTAAAAGTAGGTCAAGGTCAAATATAGGTCAGGGATTATTGATGTACATCACTAGGAGATGAAGTTGTCCAAGTATGGTTGGTGTAGGGCCATGAGTATTCCATCTACAAGCTTGACTAAAAACCTTAACCAAAGAGAATTAAGTAAGTAATTCAAGAGGAAATGTAGGTCAAGGTCAAATATAGATCAGGGGTTATTGATGTACATCACTATGACAAAAGGTTGTCCAAGTATGGTGTCTGTATGCACAATAGTATTCCATGTACAAGCTTGAGTAAAAAGCTTAACAAAGGTCGAGTAAAAAGCTTAACCAAGGGGAATTAACTAAGTAATTCAAGGTTAAATGTAGGTCAAGGTCAAATATAGGTCAGGGGTGGTTGATGTACATCACTAGGAGATGAAGTTGTCCAAGTATGGTTGGTGTAGGGCCAGGAGTATTCCATCTACAAGCTTGAGTAAAAACGTTAACCAAGGGGAATTAAGTAAGTAATTCAAGAGAAAATGTAGGTCAAGGTCAAATATAGATCAGGGGTTGTTGATGTACATCACTAGGAGATGAAGTTGTCCAAGTATGGTGGGTGTAGGGCCAGTAGTATTGCATGTACAAGCTTGACTAAAAACCTTAACCAAGGTTGACTAAAAACGTTAACCAAGGGGAATTAACCAAGTAATTCAAGAGGAAATGTAGGTCAAGGTGAAATATAGATCAGGGGTTATTGATGTACATCACTAGGAGATGAAGTTGTCCAAGTATGGAGGGAGTAGGGCCAGTAGTATTCCATATACAAGCTTGACTAAAAACCTTAACCAAGGCGTGACGGTGACGCCGACGCCGACGCCGGGGTGACAACATAAGCTCTACTTATTCTTCGAATAGTCGAGCTAAAAACCTTAACCAAGGTTGCCTAAAAACCTTAACCAAGGGGAATTAAGTAAGTAATTCAAGAGGAAATGTAGGTCAAGGTCAAATATAGATCAGGGGTTATTGATGTACATCACTAGGAGATGAAGTTGTCCAAGTATGGTGGGTGTAGGGCCAGTAGTATTCCATATACAAACCTTAACCAAGGCGTGCCGGTGAAGCCGACGCCGGCCGACGCCGGGGTGACAACATAAGCTCTAACTATTCTTCTTAGTCGAGCTAAAAATGGTGGCAAGGGCACATAAGTCCTCAGAATTTTTTGAAAATAAATAGGCTTCTTCATCTTGCTGTGATAAACATGTATACCGAATTTGGCTACGTTAAGTAGCACTCTAGTTATTGCGTGGACAAGCTGTGCCCGCCGGCCTGTACAAGGTGAATACATCCCATTTTTTTCAAACGGGTGTATAAAAAGTTGGAACCAAATATTGTTGTCTGCTGATTTTGCATATTTTATTTTATTTCTTAATAAAAAGAAGTTCTGGAAGTACATGAGAATCATCTCCATCTCATACACTGCCAAAGGATGTTTTTGTCAAGAAAAAATGAAAATAAACAGTAGACGATAAAATTTAATGACATTAGTAGGGGTGTTTTATCGCTATGCGGAGTCGACGTATGACAAAAGTGAAAGTGAATGGGTTTAACGTCTCGGCAACAGTTAAGGTCATATAGAGACGGGACCACAGTTTAAAGTCTCGTCTGACAGACCAGTGGTTTGGAAATATTATGTAAGTATGTTTCATACCTAGGGTGAGGATTGAACTCTCAAAGTATGATAAGGATATGGTGTCACAATTTGAAGTCCAATGCCATACCAGTGAGCCACAGTCTAACAAATCGGGGCTAGCAACACAGCCATAGTAGAAATCACAAAGTCACGATACTAGTAGGGGGTGTTTTATTACTGTCATAATGATTGGGTGTCACAATTTGAGTCTGAGCTTCTCGTCGGAGTAGCAGAGGAAGGTTTCCAGCGTGATTATTGTATCGTCCATCTGCAGCTCGCTCTGCTCCAACCTGCAACCATTGTACAATCATGGTTACTTGTGTGGCCGTCTAATGTATATTACTCAAATTGCCTGGATAAAAAGTAATATGGCCTTATTGTGTACTGTGTCTGTAAACACTAAATATGGCTGTGACTGGAAAAATAGGGCTTTTTGGATTTGTGACCAGCATAGCACTACTTATGTAGTTAGTTTGAATATTCTTCAGAAAAAATTGAATCAGTTTAAACAAAATTATGTCCGATTCAAATTTCTCTGCAGAATGTTCAGACTAACTACAAAAGTAATGCTGATAAATTTGGTATTGGCGGACTCATAGTGTTAACGGCTGGAACATGGTCATCATTAAAAGGAGGAAACGCAGAGACCTCATGGGCGGCGCCATTACTCCAGATAACACAATAAACCACGTGATCCCATACCCCTTTTATTTTTCCAATAATTACTTTTTAAATGAACGAATGAACAGGTGCCATCCCCACAGTTAGCACTTTGTGGTTTATAATTATCTTCCAGTACTCGTAATGCAATATCTTGTCCATAATGTATTCTATAATTATAATATAGAAATTGTACTTATAATGTAGATAATCCATTTTGATTGTTGCATGTATCGCCATTGTGTCATTCTATTTTTGTGCTGTATACCTCATGTTGTCATGTCTGACATGTGGCCGGAGTAAATAAACGATTATTATTATTAATATGTCTGTGTGTAAACAGTACAAGGGGGCCATGATGGCCCTAATTCGCTCACCTGACTCCATGAACACCAGAGGAGAATGTGACATTGAGTTCATGTGTTTTAAAAAAATTGTGCTATTTTTAGATGGCGGTCATCTTGGATTAAGCGATGACTCTCATTTTACCAACTCTGAAAATGCTTCACCCAAGGATCTTAACTTACTATGAAGGTTGGCCAGCTTCGGCCACGGGTTCCTGAGAAAAAGACGTTCAAAATCTCGAATAAATGGACCTTTTGGCGGCCATCATGGATGACATAATCATCCGATTCTGACAAATATTGCACCACAGCAATCGCCTCATCGGTACCTTCAATTTGATATATGACATGAGCATATCCAGTCAAAAATAAAATTTGACCCCACGGGCTACGCCCATTTTTGACACCGGCGTCACCATTTTAACACCTTTGAAAGAACATTCTACATCGATCATTCCTACCAAGTTTCGTCGAAATCCGGCTGGCGGTTCATGAGAAGAAGAATTTTTAAGAATTTGTGCTATTTTTAGACGGCGGCCATCTTGGATTAGCGACGACCTCCGTTTTAACAAATCTGAAAAGACTTCACCCATGGATCATAACTGTGAAGTTTGGCCACCATGGGCCAAGCGATTTGTGTGAAGAAGAATTTTGAAATCTCTAATAAAAGAATGACCTTTCGGCGGCCATCTTGGATGACATGACCATCCAATTTAGACAAAAAATGTACCAGAGCGATCGCCTCTTTGATACCTTCGATTTGATATAAATATGACCATATTCGGTCAAAAATAAAATTTGACCCCAATTTGACCCCACGGGCCACACCCATTTTTGACCCCGGGGTCACCATTTTAACAACTTTGAAAGAGCATTGTACTACGATCATTCCTACCAAGTTTCGTCGAAATCCGGCTAGCGGTTCATGAGAAGATTTTTTAAGAATTTATGCTATTTGTAGACGGCGGCCATCTTGGATTAGCGATGACCTCCATTTTAACAAATCTGAAAAGGCTTCACCCATGGACCATAACTTTTAAGTTTGGCTACCATGGGCCAAGCGGTTCATGTAAAGAAGAATTTTTAAATCTCTAATAAAAGAACGACCTTTTGACCTTTCGGCGGCCATCTTGAATGACATATAACCATTCAATTTCGACAAATAATGCACCAGAGTGATCGCCTCGTTGATACCTTCGATTTGGTATATAACATGACCATATTCAGTAAAAAATAAAATTTGACCCCACGGCCACGCCCATTTTTGACCCCGGCGTCACCATTTTAACAACTTTGAAACAGCATTGTACATCGATCATTCCGACCAAGTTATGTCGAAATCCGGTTGGCGGTTCTTGAGAAGAAGATTTTTGAAGAATTTATGCTATTTTTAGGCGGCGGCCATCTTGGATTACGTAATGACGTCATTTTAACAATTTTCTAATCCCCCTACCTAAGGACCATTACCATGAAGTTTGGTGACTGACTATATGCCCAATGGTTAACGAGGAGAAGACGTTTGAAAATGTTCACGGACGACGACGGACGACGACGGACACATTGCGGTAACAATAGCTCACATGAGCTTCGCTTAGGTGAGCTAAAAAGATAATGGTGCCGAAGCTATTTTGTACGAGTTTTCAAACTGTTCATAGATTATAGAATGATATTATGTCTACTGGAATACATGACACAGAACACGTATCAATATACAGTCAAACTTGCATTAAGCGACCACCCACGGGAGACACCAAAAATGGTCGCTTAGAACAATGGTCACTTAACACAAAAAGGAAAAAAATGGAAATCCAGGTACTTTTATGTCCGGTTATATAGTTTAATATTTGGAATCGGGAAATCGCGAATATTAAACATTAACATATAAATAAATACATTAGAATACTACCGGTAATGTTTACTGTGCACTTTTCTGAATTATTCAGGCTTTTTTTTTTATCAAAATAGATGAAAGAATTTGTTTGTTATTACCGTATTCTTGCGATTATAAGACGCATGTTTTTTATTCAGATTTGTATCCCAGAAAGCCCCTACGTCTTATAAATACATGTAGATACATGAGCATTTTTTTCCACCCGAAATATTGACATAAACGACCAAAAATAAAAAAATAAAATGCGTTCCTATATTTGTTGTTGTTGTTAGTCTTTGGGGTAAAATCCGGTATTGGAATATTGATTTCGTATTTTAAACAGTTCGCGCCTTTACTCGCGCCTTACTCGCGCCTTACTCGTTCCGGCCATTTGTCACATTCGGTACACATTTTCTATACCGAAGGCGAACAGTGTATACCAAGATCAGATCCGGTCAACATTTTCTCTGCCGAATCACAATCTTGCCTCTATCATTTTAATTATCTTTTGAAAACATTTACCGGTCCCATATCGGTCGGTGTCATTTTGCCGTGAAAAAATATTGCATGACGCCATTAACGGTAAATCCCAATATGCATAATGCAATTCCACGAAAGTTATAAAACTCCATCATTAGTTTCGAAACTGTGTGTTTACAAGATGCTGATGAAAGTGGCAAGCCTAAGTCAGCTGGCCGACATCAAACACACCGCGTGTCAAGATTTACACCACAAAGCCATATCAAATATCAACACACGCAGTTGCTGACGTCCGTTTCGTATTCGTCACTAAACTGGTACCCTGTCTAATGCGTTCCAGTGAAACAATACTACCGAGAACCAGACTCTATTTATGACACGGCAAACGTGTTTATGTGAATTGGGTCTTTATCTCTGACAAATCCCGGCTTATTGCATTAGCGGCCAGACCAGGCGGTGGATTCGCGTAGTCTGCACATAGTTTACAATGTTCGCCAATCTCTATTTAAAAAATTATAATTACGTCAGCGGACAATGCAAATTCGTCATAGCTATAGGCTGCTTTCAGCGTCATTTACGGAAGATACAACTGATTTTGAAATATTACATACTGTAGACGAAAGTTGTGTGTTGCTTTGTGGAAAAAAATCGATAACACCTAACCGTGTCAACAGGTGCTATTATCATATGTCATCATTCAGCACGAGCTGTAAACTGTGTGACCTTTAGGCTATGTTTTGAAATTGCACTGATTGGTCAACACGCTTTTTGATGCGTGCCACAGATGTGGCGAACGTGCGGCTTTCATCCTTGCATCATGGGGGCAATCAGTAACCCATTTCATGCTGAGGATACGCTTATGTTTGCGGAAAATCCTAAATATTTTCCTTCTATGCAATCAGAAGTATATGCCACGACCACCATTTAAACCGTTTCGTCGAGACGGTTCAAATGAGTGGTTACAACATACACTTTCAGTGAGAAATAACAAAAATTAAAATAAAATATTTAATAAATTTCATATCCGTAAATGTGTATTCAGAAAGAAACGGGTTAAAAAAACACTCTGGATTATACGCAGATATTGATTTCGAAAATAGTTTCCGTAAATGGTGTTGAAAAGTGAAAATACATACCGCAATCAATAATTAACAATATAATACCACTTTCGGCAGCAATATGATTGCAAATATATTAACACGATTTATGACAATAGTCTGTTACACATTTAACACGATTTTGATATACAAATAGGCAAAAAAATCGGGAGCCAATGCACAACCGTGTACTAACCGAGCACGTGTTATAGTGAAGCGTGTACTACCGCGTTCACAGTGTAATTGAAGATACTAGAACATGGTGAAATACGGACCGGGGAATCACGGACATAGAGTCGGCAAATTACGGACATAGCAAACTATGATAGGGAAAATACAGACAAAAACGTCCAAGGTACGAATGAAAAAACAGTGTGGGGAGATAAATAACAACAACTTGGCGAGTTTTTTTTCATTTTTTTTGTTTCATTTTGTTAGGAAAATTGGGTGCGTCTTATAATCTCAAGTAGACATTTTCCCCCAGATTTTGGACTGAAAATAGGGGTGCGTCTTATGCACTCTTGCGACCTATAATCGCAAGAATACGGTAGAAGTTATTGCGAAATAAAATAAGCAGAAGTGATTGACTGTGATCACTTCGGACCAGACGTGTTTCGCCCCGGTGGTTTTTACCAGTCGTTGACTGACAACCAAACCAGCTGATAGAATAATGATTTATTAATGCAGTGTTCGGTATATACCAGTATCGCTACGCGTCAAAACAAATGGAATTGGGTGAAATAAAAATGCTTGCATATTCTGTACACAACGAAAAAAAAGTATTTGTTTTCAATTATCGAAATACGCAGATGTTTTCCCATGTGCTAAGCGACCAGTCCTGTTGTTCCCATGTGCTAAGCGACGATGAGTTAATTCCCTTTAGTAATCACTAAGGAAACAAGCAAATCAGAACGAGGTTTCAGGTTAATAATCATAAACAATGCACCATTCACACTTTGACAGCGACAGGGGATTTGTTTCCTTTGTTTGTCACACACACTGCGAATACTAATTGGTTTACAACACAAACCCCATATACCAGCGCCCTAAGATAACTGCGGACATACATGTTGATGGTGTGTTTGATTTTCTCCAGCTGTGTGGCCTCGGCGGGAGTGATCGTCTGTTGTATCTCATCCCTCTGCTCCTGGTCGGCCCCGGCCTCTGTCAGGGACGCGATGATCGCCTCCACCCGCTCCTGCTTCTCCATCAAACGCCTGTTAATGGATCAAGTTAGATCACGACACATGCTTAAACAACAGCCTGTGTTAATCTTGCCAAGATTACGAATGTTTGTGAACTTCTATTGGCTCCTGCTTCTCCATCAAACGCCTGCCCCTGGGAATCAAGTTAGGTCAGGACACATTCTTAAACAACTGCCAGATTACTAACGTTTCTGAACATTTATTGGCAATGTTAGCTTGCATAGGTAGGGTTGGGTTGCCCGCACCACAAGACATTTTATTCGGCCTACACAAGTGCCTGCGTTATTCTTGCACAGATTATCAATGTTTCTGAAAGTCTATTGGCAATGCCAACTCGCAAGCAAGCAATTTGATTGTCTGAGTCTCAGCTGTGCTACAGCTCAGGCTCAGCCACTCAAGCTAATCAACCAATCGCCTAATCTACTAGCACCCTAGGAGCCTGATGGTATGATGGGTGTTTCACCAACTGAATGGCAAACAGAGTAGGCTCTGATCCGACTGTGGAAGAGTAGGCTGATCTGGGTCTACACTTGTCTTAAAGCGGCTCCACTCCAGATGGGATTACAGTGTACTGTATTTTTTTCACGCGATGTTTACCTGCATTTGCTATATATCTACACATTGCGAACTCATTTTCGGTTGGTGGATGTTTATATTCGCGTTAAATCGTACTTTATACGTCCCTATACGAAAGGGCTTTTCCGTTTCCAATTCTATTTTTACTTACGACCTGCTTGACGTACGTAATCCCACGTGACACAAATGGCCCACAAATCATACTTCCGGGCATGCGCACATCGCGTCCAGCTATATCAACAACAATGTCCGACTCTGAGGTAAGTCGATACATATTAGCGTTATACACAGGCGTTCTATATGAAACGAATGTGTTTCAACATCAATACATTTCCAAATAACTTACTTTTACCTAGGGCAGACCACAGATGTTGTTTAAATATGTAGAAAGTATGTATTTCTGAACATGTCAAAACCATGCTCGTCTCATCTTCCGCTCTGCGAGTCGCCATTTTGGTGGCCAAGACAGTCAACTGCGCATGTGCATGATGCACGTGACGGGCAATATCAGTATAGCGCGAATTATAAAAATAAATTGGAGTAACGCGCGCCACTCCCAACAAATTAATTAATATTAAATAAATAAATATCTATACTGGCCACTTATAATTTTTAAACCTGTCGCAATAGTTACATCATTAGGTACTTATTTATTTAAAATAGTATCCGTTTTACCCCTCATCTGGAGTGGAGTCGCTTTAAGGCCATAAGCCCCATTATACCAGACACAGTCCCTTTTGAGCATTATGAAACTGTCAATAGAATTTATCAGGATCTACACTGGTCTAAAATGATGCACTGTCCACCTAGCCAACTGTCTGTACAGCTGTTTAACCCTTTCAACACCATAAGCCTGTATAGTGGTATTGGCAAAAAGTGTAGATCCCGAAGTAATTTTCATATTTTTAAGAACAAAAACACCCCCTTTTCATAAATGGACTAGTCTGAAAATAATTGGATATTGGATTGGTTGCAAACTTAACATATAAAAATCCTTCCAGTTACTTTGGGTTGAAAGCGTTCAGCATACCGATGTTTTCACTTACCGATGTTCTTTCAGTTCTGCCTCCCGTTTAATCATAGCATTGGCAAGAGCCTGTAAAGAACAAAAGGACGATAAAAAAGAAAGGCCTTAGCAATAGAAATATAAAATATACATGCACAATTGTACTTGTAAAATTTTATGTAATGAGGGATCGTAGCTAGTTGTGTCCCTTTGCAAATCTATTTATAGAGATCCGGTCCGATGCTGTATTTCGGAGTTAATTTCTTACTACATAACAAAAACAAGAGTTGTCAGAGGACAATGAAGCGCACCCGGTGGCAGCAAATGAAGCGAGGGCACATTTGAAAACACAACGTGCTGGATAAGGGAAACAAAATTTATGAGCCATTTATCAGAGCGTGTTACGGTTTCGAGCGTACAAAGTATTTGACCTTGACCCTGGGCTTAGCAGAGGTAGAGGACCCTTGGAAAAATGCGTGTGTGAAATATGAAGCAAATCCAAGAAAGGAAACAGAAAATATAGGCCATTTACCCGAGCGTCCGAGCGTTAAGGTTTCGAGATGCACAAAGTATGTGACCTTGACCCTGGGCATAGAAGGGGCGGCACGGACGTGGATTTGCCACAGCGCAGTAGAGGACACTTGGAGCAATGCGTGTGTGAAATATGAAGCAAATCCAAGCAAGGGAACAGAAAATATAGGCCATTATAATTTTTGAAGACAGACGGACAGACAGACGGACGCCTACGATGCCGAGGGTATGCCATAAGCACTTCTTCCTTCGGAAGGCGCGCTAAAAAATGAGTTTTCGGACATAGTAGACCCAGATCTGAGTGTACATTCATCGCAATAACATTAATAATATTAATCTGGCAAATAATGTAGTCCCAGTGCTGTAGAGCTTCTAACTTACATGTGTATATATTGGATCCTTGTAAAATGGCCATCCATATGGGTTCTGACAATGTACCCATAAATATTTGTTGAGAAATGACACACAATATGTGGGCTACCTTGTACGAGTGTTCGAGAGTCATTCTGGCCAGCTGTACAATGTCCACGCGGAACAAGTAGAACGTCCTGGCCGGCGCGTGGTCCGGGGTCTTCGAGATCTCCTGTACAGGCAGGGGGGATTTTTTATAGGCATAAACAACATCTTTGAAGAATTTATTATTGAAAGTCGAAAGTCCAGCTATACTGGTTGAAGGCTGGAAGGTATAAACATTTGAAAGTCCAGCTATACTGGTTGAAGGCTGGAAGATATACATTTGAAAGTCCAGCTATACTGGTTGAAGGCTGGAAGGTATAAACATTTGAAAGTCCAGCTATACTGGTTGAAGGCTGGAAGATATACACATTTGAAAGTCCAGCTATACTGGTTGAAGGCTGGAAGGTATAAACATTTGAAAGTCCAGCTATACTGGTTGAAGGCTGGAAGGTATAAACATTTGAAAGTCCAGCTATACTGGTTGAAGGCTGGAAGGTAAAGTCCAGCTATACTGGTTGAAGGCTGGAAGGTATAAACATTTGAAAGTCCAGCTATACTGGTTGAAGGCTGGAAGGTATAAACATTTGAAAGTCTAGCTATACTGGTTTGAAGGCTGGAAGGTATAAACATTTGAAAGTCCAGCTATACTGGTTGAAGGCTGGAAGGTATAAACATTTGAAAGTCCAGCTATACTGGTTGAAGGCTGGAAGGTATAAACATTTGAAAGTCCAGCTATACTTGTAAGTATTTCTTCACAACGTTGTGTTTTTCATATACATGTACATGTAATAAAAAAGTTTGAATTAATGTAAAATTTCAACTGATCATGTATGATCTCTTGCCATTTTCCAGAATGTACTTGCAACCAATGAAAATGATGATCAACCCACATAATTGTGTAAATCATTTGGAGTTGGAATTAAGGGTAATAATGCTGAATTAAGTCTCTGAAAGAATGAAGAATAGACAGGAAGATAGAAAATTTTGAAATACAGACATCACATTTAAGTCCTTATTTGCAAGGACCAGACGAGTCTGAGTATCTTACCCTAGCTTGCTCCAAATTGATCACCAGTCCTAAAGAACGAAACAATGTCAACAAATGTAAGGTCAAGACTTTGACATATGAAGTCAATAGGCACATAAAACTGTCAACCAATCTGCCAGGAACACACCTAGAGCACAGTCATCCTAATATAGAATCACAAGGACAAATTAAAGTATACCTTCATTATCATAAAGCATCATGAAACGGTAAACTGAAACATGGCTGCTACTGCGAAATGAGGCTTACTAGATAAGGATATAATGTTGTTCATCAGAAACATGACGGTGTTCAGGGAATGAGTACCCAACCGTGCAGACTGGACCAGACTGCGCGGATGTGCAGGCTGGTCTGGGTCTGCAATGGTCGCAAAGGCCATAAGCCTCATTTCTGCAGTCACAGCCAGAAATACACAATTACGGCCTTACTGTGAGGGAGATGAAGTTCTGGGCAAACATGGTATACAGGAGCTCCTTGGCTTCCTTTGCTGGGATCATCGCCATCTCCTCTATCTGAAATGGAATACGAACTTAACTCTTAAAAGGCGGGAACTGAAAGCTGTCATCTGCTGTTGTTTCATATTTTGTCTTCTTCTTAGAAGATGATTATAGAATTAGATATATAATTAGAAATGATTCTAAACTGCTGCCAGAGAAATATGGAAAATACATATGTATAAAAAATAATCAGCAGCCGACAAAATTTAATTCAACATTGTAAGAGTTAAAACTTGGTTTGGCAGCACTTAAGAATCATTTCCATTGGACTAATTTCATTTAGTAGTTAGAAAGACATAATAAGACGAACTACGTGCAGATCCTGATAGACGGCGTGCTAGGCGCCCATTTCTTTATCAGATTTACAAACAACTTGGGGGAAATAAAACAATATACATGTACGTAGTCACAAAAGAAACGATACATACAAATGATTGTGAATAAATGTATTGTAAACATTACATTTTACTTTATTCTGAAATATAACATGAAATTCAATGTATTGCAATAATTTCATTAACAAAATGTCAAATTAACCACCAGATGCTGACGTCAGACCGTTGCGAATCACGTAGGGGTCACCAGACGAAGTCACACAGAAGTCAGTAGCACGTATGGTCACTATTTGCATCCATAACAGCAATACAGTGGCGACGCATGTCTGGATTTCATTCTGTGGTATCGCGTTCTACTCTTGTTCAAGAAAGAGTTCTAACCGAGTCAACGTCGCCGGTTGCCGATGTCTTACTCTACGATTCAACACATCCCAGAGGTGCTCTATTGGCAACAGATCTGGAGACTTTGCTGGCCAAGGAAGAATGTCCACCTGCTGCTGCTGGAAGTAGGCGGTGCAGACACGAGTGGTGTGGCACCTAGCAGTCCTGTTGGAATAATGCGAGTTGTCTGTTGGCGTTCATCAGGGGAACAACAACAGGTGCCAGTATATCACCCCGATAACGTACTCCTGTCAGGTTTCCTGATACAACGTCCACTTGACGTATGCACCGTAGACCCAGTCACGTCCGTCTGTACGTTCCAAAATACGGATTTGTCACTGAATAACACCTTATTCCATTGATTCAATCACATGTGCCGACGTGCCCATTGTGCCCTATCACGTCGATGACGTGGCGTAAGTTTCCTTCCTTTGTACGGACGTCTGGGTTTAATACCGTGCTCAGCGAGTCTTCGCTGAACTGATTGCGCACTAATCCGGTTCGACCAGGCGTAACAGCAGCAGTTGATGCAGTGGATAGAAAACGGTTACGTAAGTGGGATGTCCTTATGTGATGGTCCCGAGCACGTGTAGTTACACGTGGCCTACCTGGGGCGATCATCAACTGATCCATGTGTTCTGTATCGTCCTGCCAGACGCGTTATTGTAATGCACGATACTCCAAATTGAGTGGCGACGTCAACGTGACCCCGACCAGAATCCAACAATCCAATCGCTCGAAGTCGCTGATTTTCATTTAATTTCGGCATTCCGTTTCACAATTTTTCCTCAATGTTTGATGCTTTTCTTTTGTTTGGGTATAAGCCCTGTATGCACACCGGTCGTTTTACATGTACATGTACCTCAGAGTGTGGATATCGGGGAGCTCGGGCAAATCATTAAAATTGACGTAAATGAAGAATGCTGGAGTGGACACGGTTCAAATTCGGACATTCCCTTGCGACACAACTTGTACAACAACGTATACTCTGACCAAATGCGTACAGTTGCCGGTTTTGATAATTTATGCTTTTAAAATATGTATCATTTATTTTGTGGCTATGTGTGGTATGACAAATTTTCCTTACAAACAAGGTGAACATAAGTCCTCAGTGACCTTGACCTTGGGCGCTCGGACGTGGGGCGTATGCAAAACAAAGCACCATTCCTAGACACACATTGTGGCCAAACATTATCAAATTCAGTGAAGCGGTTCGTAAGCACACACATATGTACACACGCACATACATACATACATGGACTAACGCTATATCCCGTCTTGCCTATTGGCGAGGGGATTATTAGCAATACAGCTAACAACAAAACAATTACTGTAATAACCATAAATATTCAGACAAAATTTATTCTAGGAAACACATATAACTATCTAGTTTCCCACAACAATGAGTGTTCCAATGTCTAGTATCTAGTTTCACACAACAATGAGTGTTCCAATGTCTAGTATCTAGTTTCACACAACAATGAGTGTTCCAATGTCTAGTATATAGTTTCCCACAACAATGAGTGTTCCAATGTCTAGTATCGATAGTATGATTGTACTTGTTGATCACAATAACAAAAGTATTTGGATACAATTTGTGTTGGGAAACCCCTATGTTTCCTAAAAACAAATGGTGTCCGAATATTTAGGGTTATTGCAGTAGATACTAATCCGCGTGAGTGTGCAAGTGGATGAGGGTATACAAGTGTTGACAATTGCTTTCATTGCTGTAACGCCCCCTTTGTCAATAGTCAGTCTTTATAGAATACATACCTGCTTCTGTTCAAGGTGTTTTTTGACCAACAAAACTCGGAAAATCCTTAAGCTTTTGGAGCCAAATCTGAAATTTGAATACATACTTAACTGGTACTTGTAATTTTCTTACAAATTAATCGTTTTCACTTCTACATATCGGGAATTGACGTTTTATTCTTGACACTTTCAACATTACAGACCTCTATAATAAATGAGAAGGATCTGCACTTTTTGCAAGTAATTTTTTTTAAACACTGAAAACATACAGCTTTTTAATAAATGGACTACCGGTAGTCGGACAATAATTTTTTGATGATTGAATTGGTCAGAAAATTAACGTATCACACTCCATTCCAGTCATGTCGGGGTGAAAGGATTAATTTTCGGACTGTTCCAATGGAGTAATTTCAGAGAATATTCACAAACTGCAGATACTGATCAGCTGACTGAACACACTGAAATTTTGGTATGTAGTTTTGAAAGGATTAATATGTAGTCTGCTTCAATCTGGTTGTAGGTCCGTTCCACTAAAACTTCATGACATGGAATTTCGTAACAGCAAAATTAAAAGTTGGCATTATGGTAGCAGCAGATGTTGGGAAATTCATGGTACATTTGTTCAGATTTGCTTGACCTCTATATGTAGGTGTGAAATGGTAGCATTAACCCTTTCACCCCTAAACAACTGGAATGGATTTTGATACGTTAATTTTGCACCCAATCAAATTGTCACAAAATGATTTTTAGACTAGTCCATTTATGAAAAGGATGTGTTTTTGTTCTCAAAAATATGAAAATTACTTGCAAAAAGTGCAGATCCTGATGAGACCGCTCGTCACGAGCCGGCTCGTCTGGATCTACACTTTTTGCCAATACCACTATACAGGCCTGTGGTGTTGAAAGTGTTAATGACCTACATTAATGGATAGATGAATTTACAGAAATCTTCGTATGAATATTTTTATAATACAAACTTTAGTTAAATGGGCCCCTATCTGGCTGGTCAATGGATCATTTGATCACAATTCGCCAGATTTCAACATTTCAGGATGCAAAACTTTAACCCTTTCAACACTACAAAACCGTATAGTGGTATTGGCAAATAGTGTAGATCCAGATGAGCTGGCTCGTGATGAGCCGTTTCATCAGGATCTGCACTTTTTGCAAGTAATTATCATATTTTTGAGAACAAAATGGACTAGTCTGAAAATCCTTTTGTGACGGTTGGATCACAGGTGGAAGACTCGGTCCTAGGACCCAACACTTGGCTCATTTGAAAAACCTTACCCCACTCACCAATTTCAATATACAATACATTACAGCCTGTAAAATGAGCCAAGTATTGGGTCCTTGGTCTGAGTCTTCCACCTGTGGGTTGGATTGGTTGCAAAATTAACATATCACAGTCCATTCCAGTTACTTAGGGGTGAAAGGGTTAAGTCTGGTGGAATGTACAGCAGAATCCAATTAACTCTTAAATACGGAAATATAGGGAATTGTCGTCTGCTGTTGTTTTATATTTTGTCTTCATTCTGGATCCGATAATAACATGGTTTAGTGGAAATAATTCTAAAGTACTCTTAAAGCATGTTGATGAGAAAATTAGAAAAAGATAAACAGCAGATGGCAAAATGTAATTCAGTATCTTAGCATCTCAGTATCTTTTGATCTCGGATAGCTTTTGGATGATAATATTGATCAACACAGATCATTTCAGACACTCTATTTCTAAAGCACAGTGTCTTAGAATTTTACGTACGCCAATGTGCTGACTATATCGCGCTGTCCACAAGCGGGCACGACAAAAAATGGGTTGACAGTACTTTAAAATCATTTCCATTGGAAATGATTCTTAAGTGCTGTCAAACCATGTTTTGATGAGAAAAATAGAAAATAAACATCAGACAAAAAAAACCATAATGTAGCGGTGTAAGGGATAAACATGAATGAAAAATCTTACCTCTCCTGTACAACCGACTCTATATGTGCAGTACACAGGGTCAACAGTGCCTTGTATATATCTAGTGGTGGTTAAGGAAGGTGATACAATGTAACGCCACAGCAACAGCTAAGGTCATATAGAGATGGAACCTCAGATTCAAGTCTCATCCGAAAGAATTATTAAAATGGAACCTCTTTAAACTGGGCACCCTGGGAGGTCCCCAGGGTGTCCGGCTTAGAGACGTTTCACTTTAAATCAGGCATTTGATCATTCTGAGCCATAGTTGTGTGCTATGCGATCACAAACAGACATTATCACCTGAGATAAATGACCACGAAACTCATCAAAAACTAGAAATGGACGCTTGTCGACAAGCGCATGTGTATCCCCCTCCCCAGATACACAAGTAGTTTGAAAAAAGGGTGTTCGAGTTATGCTCCGGTGAGAAAATCAGTGACGGAAAAACAAAGGGAGATAACTAAAAAATTAGTGATGCAAGAGTTGTCATTCTTGCGTGACACCTTTAGGGTCGTGGTCTATGCATGTGTGAAGTTTCATGAAAATATTCGAAAGGGTATTCGAGTTATGTTCCGGACACGAAATCAGTGCACGAAACAACAAAGGGAGATAACTAAGAAATTAACTACGCAAGAGTTGTCATTCTTACGTGCGACACACCTTTGGGTCGTCTTCTATGCATGTGTGAAGTTTAATAAACTAGAAAATGTGTTCATAGAACACGGATGTCCCACATATCGCTTTGATAATAAATGAGGCCAAAATTCCAAAGTCAAAATTTTAATTTTCTTTTAATTTACTGAGCGTTAAAGTTTTTGAAGCACCAAGTATGTGACCTTGACCCTGGGCTTGGCGGGGGCAGGACGAACGTGGATTTGGCACAGGGCGGTAGAGGACCATTAGAGCAATGCATATGTGAAATATGAAGCTGATCCGTGAAAGAAAACAGAAATTATAAGATATTTACCTGAGCGTTAAAGTTTTTGAAGCACTAAGTATGTGATCTTAACCCTGGGCTTGGCGGGGGCAGGACGAATGTGGATTTGGCACAGGGCGGTAGAGGACCATTAGAGCAATGTGTATATGAAATATGAAGGAGATCGGTCGAAGGATGAAGAAATTATGAGACATTTACCCGAGTGTTAAAGTTTTGTGACGGACGGACGGACGGACGGACGTACCAACATTTTGGGTTTATGGGCTATTTGCTATATAAAAGATCAAAGGACTAGCCCCTAAACTTCAAAAGGTTTTATGGGCTAACGGAATAAGTTCAAAGAACTTCAAAGGAATCCTTATGTTACTAACCCTTACCCTAAGCTCCTAAACCCCTGATGTTTGCCCGGACGGACGGACGGACGGACGGACGACGACGCGAGGACGGGACGCACGTTCCTACGAATGAATACTTGTTGGGTTTTTACTCTATAAAAATACCCAACAAGAGTACCCAACACTATCCTAACCCTACCCAATAAGATCCCCGTACGCTTACAACAAGTACCCATTCGTGTGTGCGGACGGACGGACGGACGGACAAGGGTAACACTAAATGCCCCCTCCACTATCGTGGTGGGGCATACAAATATTCCAAAGGGTGTTCGAGTTATGCTCTGGATACAAAATCAGAGCACGAAACAACAAAGGGAGATAAGTAAACAAGAATTCCGCGGAATCAAATGCCTCGCCTTGTCCAGCCTTGACCTCGAGCCTGGGCCTGAAAGCAATTTTCACTGGCCGAACATATTATACAATTATTGACTAGTGAGCCATAGAATATCAGATTATATTCTATGGCTCACTAGTCAATAATTGTTTTATTATATGATAATAGTCTGTATATACTTACGACCTTATGCTACTAGACAAAAATTGAAAAAGAATTTGAAGAAAAAAAATGAAAAAAAGAAATGAAAAAAAGAAATGGAAAAAAAAAGTTTAAAAATCAAAAATAATAATGCTTGCTACTGGAGCCCAGAATTTATTTTTAATAGTCCTATATTTATCTACATATATCTGCACAGGTCCACATAATGCCACAATATTTTCAACACAGTTTACGGAAATGTAATATACAAAAAAAAAAAATAATAATAATAATAATGCTCGCTACTGGAGCCGCCCTGTTGTTAATAGTCCTATATTTAACTATTATAAATCTGCACAGGTCCACATACTGCCCACATAATTGTCAAACAAACAGTTTATGGAAATGTTAATAATGTACCTGTATAAATTACCTGTAATAAGTTAGTGGTCAGTTAAAAAATTGAAAAAGAATGTAAAAAAAAAATGCAAAAAAAAAATTAAATTTAAAAAAAATAAAAAAATAATGCTCCCTACTGGAGCCCAGAATGTTTTTTAATAGTCCTATATTTATCTACATATCATATATGCACAGGTCCACATATTACCACAATATTTTCAACACAGTTTACGGAAATGTAATATAATCATTTACCTGTATAAATTACCTGTAAGTGGTCAGTGGTCAGTTGCACATGCTAGCACATGCACAGGTGAATAGTCTGTATATAGCACTTACCACCTTATGCTACTAGACAAAAATTGAAAAAGAATTTAAAAAAAAAATGAAAAAAAAAAGTTTAAAAATTAAAAATAATAATGCTTGCTACTGGAGGTCAGAATTTTTGTTTAATAGTCCTATATTTATCTACATATATCTGCACAGGTCCACATAATGCCACAATATTTTCAACACAGTTTACGGAAATGTAATATACAATGTAGTAATTTACCTGTATAAATTACCTGTGGTCAGATATAGTGGTCAAGACTGGACATTTGCACATGCTAGCACATGGACAGGTGAATGGTTCTCCCAGTCTCTACTGTTCTCTCTACAGGTAAGGTGTACAGAGCACACAAGAAAAGGTGTACAGAGCAGACGAGAAAACGGGTCTTCATGCATTATTGTCCAGTTTGTAGAGTGCGCAAAATAAACAAGAGCTGTAGGAGAACAGCATAGCTCGACTACGAGGGTTGTCGATGTACACATAGCTTGACAAAGAAGGTGGCTGCGGCCTGCATAAAAACCTTAACCAAGGTTGACTAAAAACATTAACCAAGGGAAATTAAGTAAGTAATTCAAGGTTAAATGTAGGTCAATGTCAGATATAGGTCAGGGGTTATTGATGTACATCACTAGGAGATAAAGTTTTCCAAGTATGGTTGCTGTAGGCCCAGGAGTATTCCATATACAAGCTTGAGTAAAAACCGTAACCAAGGGGAGATAAGTAAGTAATCCAAGGATAAAAGTAGGTCAAGGTCAAATATAGGTCAGGGATTATTGATGTACATCACTAGGAGATGAAGTTGTCCAAGTATGGTTGATGTAGGCCCACAAGTATTCCATATACAAGCTTGACAAGTAATTCAAGGTTAACTGTAGGTGAAGGTAAAATAAAGGTCAGGGGTTATTGATGTACATCCCTATGAGAAAAAGTTATCCAAGTATGGTGTCTGTATGCACAATAGTATTCCATCTACAAGCTTGACTAAAAACCTTAACCAAGGTTGAGTAAAAACCTTAACCAAGGGGAATTAAGTAAGTAATTTAAGGTTAAATGTAGGTCAAGGTCAAATATAGGTCAGGAGTTGTTGATGTACATCACTAGGAGATGAAGTTGTCCAAGTCTGGTTGGTGTAGGGCCATGAGTATTCCATATACAAGCTTGACTAAAAACCTTAACCAAAAAGAATTAAGTAAGTAATTGAAGAGGAAATGTAGGTCAAGGTCAAATATAGATCAGGGGTTATTGATGTACATCACTATGACAAAAGGTTTTCCAAGTATGGTGTCTGTATGCACAATAGTATTCCATGTCAAGGTCAAATATAGGTCAGGGGTGGTTGATGTACATCACTAGGAGATGAAGTTGTCCAAGTATGGTTGGTGTAGGGCCAGGAGTATTCCATCTACAAGCTTGAGTAAAAACGTTAACCAAGGGGAATTAAGTAAGTAATTCAAGAGAAAATGTAGGTCAAGGTCAAATATAGATCAGGGGTTGTTGATGTACATCACTAGGAGATGAAGTTGTCCAAGTATGGTGGGTGTAGGGCCAGTAGTATTGCATATACAAGCTTGACTAAAAACCTTAACCAAGGTTGACTAAAAACCTTAACCAAGGGGAATTAACCAAGTAATTCAAGAGGAAATGTAGGTCAAGGTGAAATATAGATCAGGGGTTATTGATGTACATCACTATGAGAAAAGGTTGTCCAAGTATGGTGTCTGTATGCACAATAGTATTCCATGTACAAGCTTGAGTAAAAAGCTTAACCAAGGTCGAGTAAAAACCTTAACCAAGGGGAATTCAGTAAGTAATTCAAGGTTAATGTAGGTCAAGGTCAAATATAGGTCAGGGGTAGTTGATGTACATCACTAGGAGATGAAGTTGTCCAAATATGGTTGGTGTAGGGCCAGGAGTATTCCATCTACAAGCTTGACTAAAAACGTTAACTAAGGGGAATTAAGTAAGTAATTCAAGAGGAAATGTAGGTCAAGGTCAAATATAGATCAGGGGTAGTTGATGTACATCACTAGGAGATGAAGTTGTCCAAGTATGGTGGGTGTAGGGCCAGTAATATTCCATATAGAAGGTTGACTAAAAACCTTAACCAAAAGGAATTAAGTAAGTAATTGAAGAGGAAATGTAGGTCAAGGTCAAATATAGATGAGGGGTATGTAGGTCAAGGTCAAATATAGATCAGGGGTTATTGATGTACATACCTATGAGAAAAGATTGTCGAAGTATGGTGTCTGGATGCACAATAGTATTCAATGTACAAGCTTGAAAAAAAACCTTAACCAAGGTTGACTAAAAACCTTAACCAAGGGGAATTAAGTAAGTAATTCAAGAGGAAATGTAGGTCAAGGTCAAATATAGATGAGGGGTATGTAGGTCAAGGTCAAATATAGATCAGGGGTTATTGATGTACATACCTATGAGAAAAGATTGTCGAAGTATGGTGTCTGGATGCACAATAGTATTCAATGTACAAGCTTGAAAAAAAAAATAAAAAAAAAACCTTAACAAGGTTGAACTCAAAACCTTAAACCAAGGGGAATTAAGTAAGTAATTCAAGAGGAAATGTAGGTTCAAGGTCAAATATAAGATAGGAGGGGTTATTGATCTGCATCACTAGGAGATGAAGTTGTCCAAGTATGGTGGGTGTAGGGCCTGTAGTATTGCATATACAAGCTTGACTTAAAACCTTAACCAAGGTTGACTAAAAACCTTAACCAAAGGGAATTAACCAAGTAATTCAAGAGGAAATGTAGGTGAAGGTCAAATATAGATCAGGGGTTATTGATGTACATCACTAGGAGATGAAGTTGTCCAAGTATGGTGGGTGTAGGACCAGTAGTATTCCATATACAAGCTTGACTAAAAACCTTAACCAAGGCGTGACGGTGACGCCGACGCCGACGCCGACGCCGACGCCGGGGTGACAACATAAGCTCTACTTATTCTTCGAATAGTCGAGCTAAAAAGGGAGATAACTCAAAAATTAGCAACGCAAGCGTTGTCATTCTTGTGCGCGACACACCTCCGGGTCGTGGTCTATGCATGTGTGAAGTTTCATGAAAATATTCCAAAGGGTGGTCGAGTTATGCTCCGGACAGGAAATCAGTGCGCGAAAACAAAAAAGGGAGACAACTAAAAAATTAGCTATGCAAGAGTTGTCATTCTTGTGCACGACACACCTTCGGTTCGTGGTCTAATTGAATGTGTGAAGTTTCATAAAAATATTCCAAAGGGTGGTCGAGTTATGGTCAATCAGTGCGCGAAACAAAAAAGGGAGATAACTAAAAAAAAATTAGCTATGCAAGAGTTGTCATTCTTGTGCGCGACACACCTTCGGGTCGTGGTCTATGCATGTGTGAAGTTTCATGAAAATATTCCAAAGGGTGTTCGAGTTATGCTCCGGACAAGAAGTGTCTGTGGCGGACGCAGACGCGGCCCGGCGCTGTCAAATCCATAGTATCCCCCGACAGAGTCCGGGGGATACAATAAGATCACAGGTGTTTTCTTGGTGTCCGGTTTAGAGAGGTTCAACTGTACTATGAAATAATATTTTTTCACACCTTGGGCGGGAATTGAACCCACAACCGCCGGTATTGAAGTCCTATGTTCTATCCGATAGGACATCAAATACCATCCCCTGGATGTGATACTTTGTGAAAATTTATAAGGTTTTAAAAAGAGCATTTATTGTGACCTTCAAGTACGTAAATACAACTTTTTGTCAATACAAAATTGGTCTGTTAGTTAAGAATGCGGGAAACAAAAGTTATCGTCTGCTGTTGTTTTATTTTATTTTTTTCTTTCTCAATAAAAACATGGTTTGGAAATATTCTAAAGTGTCGTCAAACCATGTTTTTTAAGAACAAAAACTTGACATTATGTTCGTAATACATGGATATGCCTCCGTGTCATACTGGAGTCAAGCTGGAGAAACTTACAAACTTTTCTACTTTTTGACGTAAATGTATACGGATGGACGTACGTACGGAGGCATAAACATTTAATTCAGAAGCGGACTCATTTATTTATGGTGTTTAACAGCCGGTCAACAGCTAAGGTTATTTTAGGCTGGGGTGACAGGGTCAAAATTCAGAAGTGTAAGGGTTATTTATTGCAACACTTATGTCATACAGTACGTGCGTGATTTGGTACAAACCCACATGATTCCATACCCTGTATGATGCTCCAACAAAGGATACTGATACAAAACATGCCTCCCCCGCTGTCACCAACTCGGGTGATAAAGTTACACTGTAACAAACACATGTGACACATAGTGTGATGGTCAGGGTTAATATATGTCATGTTACGTCAGTACAAAATATAGTACATACATTGGTTAAGAATCCACAACTTATATAATTCCGCATGTACTCTGAAAATTTTGTCAACTTTTGACGCCATTTTTCGAAAATATTGTAAATTTTGCAAACGTATTTCATGAAATTACGCAGATGCCCGAAGGTACATAATCACATGGCATGTCTCATATGTGACTGTGACCAGATCAATGGGGTAAACCCAGATCTGTGCAGGTGCCCAGTTTGAGCAGGATCTACACTGTTGAAACAGGATCTCCAGTACTAGAGACCATTTCACTAAAGTCAGCACAACTACTGTCTGTTCCACGTGTGGCTGCCGACAAACTTTTGGCCATTAAACACATTAGATCTAAAAGATATTTAAATGCAAGTACATTTTCATCAATAACAAGAGTGCCGTAAGTCACAAAATACGCCCGTCGAAGATGGTCCACACAGGGAAGATGCAGAAATGTGAAGCCATCACCAAGGCAAGAAACAACAAGAAACGAGGCAAAGCCACGAAGGCCAGGTTTTTTCCAACGTATGCCAAAATGCCGACGATATCGCGCTTTCTGCAAGCGGGTGCGACAATGATGATAAACACCCATGTGAAGTATCAAGGTAATGGGTGAAGCAGTTGCAGAGATATAGTACACGAAAAAACTTTAACAAAAAAAATCAAAGTAATTTGACCTTGACATTGGGCACAGGGGCCGCACGGTTTGGGGGTAGAATGAAAATATGGATGATGATAAACACCCATGTGAAGTTTCAAGGTAATGGGCGAAGCAGTTGCAGAGATATAGTATAACGAAAAACTTTTAACCAAAAAACTTTAACCAGACGTACGTTAAAAAGTTAACGTTGAAAATGGCTAAATCAATTACGTAGAAATAATAGGTGAAGGTAAAAAAAATGGTCACATGTTGGATAGTTTTTTTATGTGGTAGGCACCCCTTGGTTATGAAGCTGCGAAAGTTTGGTGGTCCTAGGTGGTACAGTACCAAAGAAATGGACTTAAACACGAAAACTTAACATTGTAAACGCGAAAACTTAACATTGAAAATGGCTAAGTTGACTGCGCGGAAAAAATGGGTCAAGTTAAAAAAAAAATAACATGTTGGATAGTAATATGTGGTGGGCACCCCTTGATTATGAAGCTGTGAAAGTTTGGTGGTCCTAGGTGGTATAGTAACAAAGAAATGGACTCAAACACGAAAACTTAACATTGTAAACGCGAAAACTTAACACTGAAAATGGCTAAGTCGACTGCACGGAAAAAATGGGTCAAGTTAAAAAAAAAGTAACATGTTGGATAGTGATATGTGGTGGGCACCCCTTGGTTATGAAGCTGTGAAAGTTTGGTGGTCCTAGGTGGTACAGTACCAAAGAAATGGACTTAAACACGAAAACTTAACATTGAAAACGCGGACACACGGACGGACAGCGGACGGACGGACGGACGGACGGACGTATGCCAAAATGCCGACGATATCGCGCTTTCCGCAAGCAGGGTGCGACAATGATGATAAACACCCATGTGAAGTATCAAGGTAATGGGTGAAGCAGTTGCAGAGATATAGTACACGAAAAAACTTTAACAAAAAAACAAAAAAATTCAAAGTAATTTGACCTTGACATTGGGCACAGGGGCCGCATGGTTGGGGGTTAGAATGAAAATATGGATGATGATAAACACCCATGTGAAGTTTCATGGTAATGGGCGAAGCAGTTGCGAGATATGTACACGAAAAAAACTTTAACAAATAAATTCAAAGTAATTTGATCTTGACATTGCGCACAGGGGCCGCACGGTTGTGGGTTAGAATGAAAATATGGACGATGATAAACACCCATGTGAAGTTTCAAGGTAATGGGCGAAGCAGTTGCAGAGATATAGTATAACAAAAAGTTTTAACCAAAAATTTAACCAGACGTACGTTAAAAAGTTAACGTTGAAAATGGCTAAGTCAATTACGTAGAAATAAAAGGGGAAGGTAAAAAAATGGTCACATGTTGGATAGTTGTATGTGGTAGGCACCCCTTGGTTATGAAGCTGTGAAAGTTTGGTGGTCCTAGGTGGTACAGTAACAAAGAAATGGACTCAAACACGAAAACTTAACATTGATTGTGGACGCCGCCCGCTGCCCACCTGCCGCCTGCCCGCCGGCCCGCCCGTCCGCCCGCCCGCCCGCCCGACGCCCCGCTTTCGCCAATCCAATAGCCTGTATTTTTCTCAAAAAACCTGGCTAAAAAAGTAACATGTTGGATAGTGATATGTGGTGGGCGGCACCCCTTGATTGTGAAGCTGTGAAAGTTTGGTGTGCCTAGGTGGTACAGTACCAAAGAAAATGGACTTAAACACGAAAACTTAACATTGAAAACGCGAAAACTTAACATTGAAAATGGCTCCTTAAGTCGACTGCGCGGAAAAAAAATGGGAAAAAATCAAGTTAAAAACAAGAACGAGGCAAAGCCACGAAGGCCAGGTTTTTTTTTCAAGCAGAGACACTTGGATAACATAATTATACCCACTTTTTGTAGAACTAGATGGCCGTGGCCTGCATGTCGCGCTTGGGGCGAGGCATGGACACTAAAAAAAATAGATATAGTAGATGGAAAAAAAAACTTTAACCAACAAACTTTAACCGGACACACGGTACGAACGGACGGACGTATGCCAAAATGCCAGACGATATCGCGCTTTCCGCAAGCAGGGTGTGACAATGATGATGAACACCATGTTGAAGTATCAAGGTATTGGGTGAAAGCAGATTGCAGAGATATAGTACACGAAAAAACGTTAACAAAAAAAATTCAAAGTAATTTGAACTTGACATAGGGCACAGGATCGCGCTTTCCGCAAGCAGTGTGCGGACAATGATTATAAACACCCATGTGAAGTATCAAGGAATTGGTGAAGCAGTTGCAGAGATATAGTACACGAAAAAACTTTAACAAAAAAATTCAAAGTAATTTGACCTTGACATTGGGCACATGGATCGCGCTTTCCGCAAGCAGGTGCGACAATGATGATAAACACCCATGTGAAATATCAAGGTATTGGGTGAAGCAGTTGCAGAGATATGTACACGAAAAAACTTTAAAAAAAAATTAAAATTCAAAGTAAATTGACCTTGACTTGGGCACAGGATCGCGCTTTCCGCAAGCAGGTGCGACAATGATGATAAACACCCATGTGAAAGTATCAAGGTATTGGGTGAAGCAGTTTGCAGAGATATAGTAAAACAAAAAAACTAAAAAAAACTTTAAAAAATAAATTCAAAAGTAATTTGACCTTGAACATTGGGCACAGGATCGTGCTTTCCGCAAGCAGGTGCAACAATAATGATAAACACCCATGTGAAGTATCAAGGTATTGGGTGAAGAAGTTGCAGAGATATGTACACGAAAAAACTTTAACAAAAAAATTCAAGTAATTTGACCTTGACATTGGGCACAGGGGCCGCACGGTTGGGGGTTGGGGGTTAGAATGAAAATATGGATGATGATAAACACCCATGTGAAGTTTCAAGGTAATGGGCGAAGCAGTTGCAGAGATATAGTACACGAAAAAACTTTAAACAAATAAATTCAAAGTAATTTGAATCTTGACATTGCGCACAGGGGCCGCACGGTTGTGGTTAGAATGAAAAATTAAATGGATGATGATAAACACCCATGTGAAGTTTCAAGGTAATGGGCGAAGCAGTTTGCAGAGATATTGTACACGAAAAAACTTTAACAAATAAATTCAAAGTAATTTGATCTTGACATTGCGCACAGGGGCCGACGGTTGTGGGTTAGAATGAAAATATGGACGATGATAAAACACCCATGTGAAGTTTCAAGGTAATGGGCGAAGCAGTTGCAGAGATCATAGTATAACGAAAAAGTTTTAACCAAAAAATTTTAACCAGTTTAACCGTACGTAGTTTAGTTAACGTTGAAAATGGCTAAGTCAATTACGTAGAAATAAGAGGGGAACGTAAAAAAAATGGTCACATGTTGGATAGTTGTATGTGGTAGGCACCCCTTGGTTATGAAGCTGTGAAAGTTTGGTGGTCCTAGGTGGTACAGTAACAAAGAAATGGACTCAAACACGAAAACTTAACATTGATTGTGGACGCCGCCCACCCGCCCGCCCGCGCTCCCGCCCGCCCGCCCGCCCGCCCGCCCGCGCCCGCCCGCCAAGCCGGCCGGCTTTCGCCAATCCAATAGCCTGGATTTTTTTTCAAAAAACCTGGCTAAAAAGTAACATTTGGATAGTAATATGTGGTGGGCACCCCTTGATTATGAAGCTGTGAAAGTTTGGTGGTCCTAGGTGGTACAGTAACAAAGAAATGGACTCAAACACGAAAACTTAACATTGTAAACGCGAAAACTTAACATTGAAAATGGCTAAGACGACTGCGCGGAAAAAAATGGGTCAAGTTAAAAACAAGAAACGAGGCAAAGCCACGAAGGCCAGGTTTTTTCCAAGCAGAGACACTTGGATAACATAATTATACCCACTTTTTGTAGACTAGATGGCCGTGGCCTGCATGTCGCGCCTTGGGGCGAGGCATGGACACTAAAAAAATAGATATAGTAGATGGAAAAACTTTAACCAACAAACTTTAACCGGACACACGGACGAACGGACGGACGTATGCCAAAATGCCGACGATATCGCGCTTTCCGCAAGCAGGTGTGACAATGATGATGAACACCCATGTGAAGTATCAAGGTATTGGGTGAAGCAGTTGCAGAGATATAGTACACGAAAAAACGTTAACAAAAAAATTCAAAGTAATTTGAACTTGACATAGGGCACAGGATCGCGCTTTCCGCAAGCAGGTGCGACAATGATTATAAACACCCATGTGAAGTATCAAGGAATTGGGTGAAGCAGTTGCAGAGATATAGTACACGAAAAAACTTTAAAAAAAAAATTCAAAGTAATTTGACCTTGACATTGGGCACAGGATCGCGCTTTCCGCAAGCAGGTGCGACAATGATGATAAACACCCATGTGAAATATCAAGGTATTGGGTGAAGCAGTTGCAGAGATATAGTACACGAAAAAACTTTAAAAAAAAAACAAAAAAAAAATTCAAAGTAAATTGACCTTGACATTGGGCACAGGATCGCGCTTTCCGCAAGCAGTGCGACAATGATGATAAACACCCATGTGAAGTATCAAGGTATTGGGTGAAGCAGTTGCAGAGATATAGTACACAAAAAAACTTTAAAAAATAAATTCAAAAGTAATTTGACCTTGAACATTGGGCACAGGATCGCTTTCGCAAGCAGGGGTGCATATAAATACCACAAATAAGTATAAGGAGGGTGAGAGTGCATAATAAATAGTAAACATTACATTGGGCACAGGATCGTGCTTTCCGCAAGCAGGTGCAACAATAATGATAAAACACCCATGTGAAGTATCAAGGTATTGGGTGAAGAAGTTGCAGAGATATAGTACACAAAAAACTTTAAACAAATTCAAAGTAATTTGACCTTGACATTGGGCACAGGGGCCGCACGGTTGGGGGTTAGAATGAAAATATGGATGATGAATAACACATAGTGAAGTTTCAGTAATGGGCGAAGCAGTTGCAGAGATATAGTACACGAAAAAAACTTTAACAAATCAATTCAAAGTAAATTTGATCTTGACATTGCGCACAGGGGGAAGGGGCCGCACGGTAGTGGGGTTAGAATGAAAATATGGATGATGATAAACACCCATGTGAAGTTTCAAGGTAATGGGCGAAGCAGTTGCAGAGATATAGTACACGAAAAAACTTTAACAAATAAATTCAAAGTAATTTGATCTTGACATTGCGCACAGGGGCCGCACGGGTTGGGGTTGGGTTTAGAATGAAAATATGGACGATGATAAACACCCATGTGAAGTTTCAAGGTAATGGGCGAAGCAGTTGCAGAGATATAGTATAACGAAAAAGTTTTAACCAAAAAATTTAACCAGACGTACGTTAAAAAGTTAACGTTGAAAATGGCTAAGTCAATTACGTAGAAATAAGAGGGGAAGGTAAAAAAAATGGTCACATGTTGGATAGTTGTATGTGGTAGGCACCCCTTGGTTATGAAGCTGTGAAAGTTTGGTGGTCCTAGGTGTACAGTAACAAAGAAATGGACTCAAACACGAAAAACTTAACATTGATTTGTGGACGCGCCGCCCGCCACCGCCCGCCCGCGCCGCCCACCCGCCGCCCGCCCGCCCGGCTTTCGCCAATCCAATAGCCTGGATTTTTTTTCAAAAAACCTGGCTAAAAAGTAACATTTGGATAGTAATATGTGGTGGGCACCCCCCCCTTGATTATGAAGCTGTGAAAGTTTGGTGGTCCTAGGTGGTACAGTAACAAAGAAATGGACTCAAACACGAAAACTTAACATTGTAAACGCGAAAACTTAACATTGAAAATGGCTAAGACGACTGCGCGGAAAAAAATGGGTCAAGTTAAAAACAAGAAACGAGGCAAAGCCACGAAGGCCAGGTTTTTTCCAAGCAGAGACACTTGGATAACATAATTATACCCACTTTTTGTAGACTAGATGGCCGTGGCCTGCATGTCGCGCCTTGGGGCGAGGCATGGACACTAAAAAAATAGATATAGTAGATGGAAAAACTTTAACCAACAAACTTTAACCGGACACACGGACGAACGGACGGACGTATGCCAAAATGCCGACGATATCGCGCTTTCCGCAAGCAGGTGTGACAATGATGATGAACACCCATGTGAAGTATCAAGGTATTGGGTGAAGCAGTTGCAGAGATATAGTACACGAAAAAACGTTACAAAAAACAAAAAAAAATTCAAAGTAATTTGAACTTGACATAGGGCACAGGATCGCGCTTTCCGCAAGCAGGTGCGACAATGATTATAAACACCCATGTGAAGTATCAAGGAATTGGGTGAAGCAGTTGCAGAGATATAGTACACGAAAAAACTTTAACAAAAAAATTCAAAGTAATTTGACCTTGACATTGGGCACAGGATCGCGCTTTCCGCAAGCAGGTGCGACAATGATGATAAACACCCATGTGAAATATCAAGGTATTGGGTGAAGCAGTTGCAGAGATATAGTACACGAAAAAACTTTAAAAAAAAAATTCAAAGTAAATTGACCTTGACATTGGGCACAGGATCGCGCTTTCCGCAAGCAGGTGCGACAATGATGATAAACACCCATGTGAAGTATCAAGGTATTGGGTGAAGCAGTTGCAGAGATATAGTACACAAAAAAACTTTAAAAAATAAATTCAAAAGTAATTTGACCTTGACATTGGGCACAGGATCGTGCTTTCCGCAAGCAGGTGCAACAATAATGATAAACACCCATGTGAAGTATCAAGGTATTGGGTGAAGAAGTTGCAGAGATATAGTACACGAAAAAACTTTAACAAAAAAATTCAAAGTAATTTGACCTTGACATTGGGCACAGGGGCCGCACGGTTGGGGGTTAGAATGAAAATATGGATGATGATAAACACCCATGTGAAGTTTCAAGGTAATGGGCGAAGCAGTTGCAGAGATATAGTACACGAAAAAACTTTAACAAATAAATTCAAAGTAATTTGATCTTGACATTGCGCACAGGGGCCGCACGGTTGTGGGTTAGAATGAAAATATGGATG
Source organism: Conchocele bisecta (assembly GCA_029237695.1). Lineage (NCBI taxonomy): Eukaryota > Metazoa > Mollusca > Bivalvia > Lucinida > Thyasiridae > Conchocele > Conchocele bisecta. The sequence goes on from CM055276.1 coordinate 19,014,203, forward strand.
ATGATAAACACCCATGTGAAGTTTCAAGGTAATGGGCGAAGCAGTTGCAGAGATATAGTACACGAAAAAACTTTAACAAATAAATTCAAAGTAATTTGATCTTGACATTGCGCACAGGGGCCGCACGGTTGTGGGTTAGAATGAAAATATGGACGATGATAAACACCCATGTGAAGTTTCAAGGTAATGGGCGAAGCAGTTGCAGAGATATAGTATAACGAAAAAGTTTTAACCAAAAAATTTAACCAGACGTACGTTAAAAAGTTAACGTTGAAAATGGCTAAGTCAATTACGTAGAAATAAGAGGGGAAGGTAAAAAAAATGGTCACATGTTGGATAGTTGTATGTGGTAGGCACCCCTTGGTTATGAAGCTGTGAAAGTTTGGTGGTCCTAGGTGGTACAGTAACAAAGAAATGGACTCAAACACGAAAACTTAACATTGATTGTGGACGCCGCCCGCCCGCCCGCCCGCCCCCCCGCCCGCCCGCCCGCCCGCCCGCCCGCCCGCCCGGCTTTCGCCAATCCAATAGCCTGGATTTTTTTTCAAAAAACCTGGCTAAAAAAGTAACATGTTGGATAGTGATATGTGGTGGGCACCCCTTGATTATGAAGCTGTGAAAGTTTGATGGTCCTAGGTGGTACAGTAACAAAGAAATGGACTCAAACACGAACACTTAAGATTGATTGTGGTCGCCGCCCGCCCGCCCGCCCGACCGCCCGCCCGCCCGCCCGCCCGCCCGCCGCCCGCCCGCGCCCGCCCGGCTTTCGCCAATCCAATAGCCTGGATTTTTTTTCAAAAAACCTGGCTAAAAAGTAACATTTGGATAGTAATATGTGGTGGGCACCCCTTGATTATGAAGCTGTGAAAGTTTGGTGGTCCTAGGTGGTACAGTAACAAAGAAATGGACTCAAACACGAAAACTTAACATTGTAAACGCGAAAACTTAACATTGAAAATGGCTAAGTCGACTGCGCGGAAAAAATGGGTCAAGTTAAAAAAAAAGTAACATGTTGGATAGTAATATGTAGTGGGCACCCCTTGATTATGAAGCTGTGAAAGTCTGGTGGTCCTAGGTGGTACAGTAACAAAGAAATGGACTCAAACACGAAAACTTAACATTGATTGTGGCCGCCGCCCGCCAGCCGCCCGCCCGCCCGCCAATCCAATTGTTTTCAAAAAACCTGGCTAAAAATGAGAATTTGAAACTCTATAGCAATATTTCTTCATCTCGTTGTGCTAAACAGGTATACTAATTTAGATATAGATGTGCAAAGTAGAAATTATATAGAATTGGATACAAAAAAGTTAAAAAGGTGATATTTTTGTTAAAAAATATTTTTTTCGGCATAAAAACAGCAAGGTGCACATCTTCAGTATGTGTAGAAGACGTGTGACGTGAGTATCGATTGACTGAACAGTTTCGGAGGAGTTGTGTACACAAATTATGCAGTTTTTATGTCCGCCCTCCAGGTCAGTCTGCAGCTCCTTTTTGCCCCCAGGTTAAATTCCCATAGAAAAATAGTTTTTTCGGAATAAAATCAATATTTGATGAAATTTGGGGAGGTTGACTTTTTTGTTATTGAGGAAAAAGTACTAACATTTAAATATTTTTTTAGATTTAATACGTTTGATAGCCAAAAGTTTGTCGGCAGCAAAAAGCGGAACAGACAATAACTTATGTAAGAAGTTCATACAAAATGCAATATTTAATTTTACCATAACATTTGCACTGACAACCGATTTTGGCAAATCTGTCATGGATGCGTTTAATCATATTTAATGATGTGTACATGTAAATAGAAAATCACAGAATTTGGTAACCACGTTAACATGAGAAGTTATTGAAGTTTAGTGAAACGGTCTCCTGATGTTCAATGCCCTACAATTAAGCTATACCATTTCTCCAATCAGAAGCCGACGAGCATAACCAGATATCAGCATTATCAGGGCTGGTCACTATTCTGTCAACTGAACACCATTTCCAATGGTTCATGCCGCTGAATAACAATTTCCATCAATTTCAGATACTGGAGAAATGGGGTTTATGGGTTTTGCGACCAGTGTAGATCCAGATCAGCCTGTGCACAGCCGGATCAGGATCTGCACTGTTCACCATTCCATCAATGAAACACACATGATGCTTCCAACAAGCAACACGTTTAACCCTTACACCGCTATCTTAATTTTTTGTCGTTTGTTGTTTATTTTCTATTTTCCATTTTTATCATCAAAAACATGGTTTGACAGCACTTTAGAATAATTCATAACATGCTTTGACAGCACTTTAGAATCAATTCCATGATTCTGAAGTGCTGTCGAATCATGTTTTTATTGAGAAATAAGGCAAGCAACAGCAGACATTTACACTTGTGAGTAACGTTCTAAGGGTTATTGTCATACCGCAGATAAGTTTCTCGGCTTTTGATTGGCTAGCTTGCCTGGTCATATATATTATATGATCTGCCAAGGCCGTCAGACGTACAGGAATTGCGATTCCCCTCCGGCGCCTCGAGTCCATTGAAGACACATTTTGCAAGCGTCTACCGATTGCGAATTGTATTCCTCACTAAACACAATAAAACCCCGAATTGATCAATAAAACTAACAAATTGTACACTCAGAACCAGTCTTTATTGTTTATTTTTCCATAAATATTCTTCGCTCATCAAAATATGAGCGAAAAATGCCACAAACTGTCCCGTTTAGTGTTTTCAAATCTCAACACAATTGGCTTCGTGACACGGCTATATTTAGGTCATAAACTATTGGTTCCACGCACGAAATGCGGCGTAGCAATGACAGCGAATATTTGGGAACCAGTCGCATTCTTCTAGAGGCGCCAAAGGGAGAGCAGATCGATAGAGCAGTGGAATATAAATTAAATTACACGATATAAAAAACTGTCATAAAGTCGTTTTCTATGGATTTCTTACTCCTTGTCATACCGCAGATAAGTTTCTCGGCTTTTGATTGGCTAGCTTGCCTGGTCATATATATTATATGACCTGCCAAGACCGTCGGACATACAGGAATTGCGATTCCCCTCTGGCGCCTCGCGTCCAATGAAGAACATTTTGCAAGCGTCTACCGATTGCGAATTGTATTCCTCACTAAACACAATAAAACCCCGAATTTATCAATACAAGTAACAAATTGTACACTCAAAACCAGTCTATATTGCTTATTTTTCCATAAATATTCTTCGCTCATCAAAATATGAGCGAAAAATTAGCCAAAATAACGAAAATTGCTTTTCAAATCTAAACGCGCTTGCCTTCGTGACACGGCTATATTTAGGTCACAAACTATGGGTTCCACGCACGAAACCGCGGCGTAGCAATGACAGCAAATGTTTGGGAACCAGTCGCATTATTCTAGAGGCGCCAAAGGGAGAGCATATCGATAGAGCAGTGGAATATACATTAAATTACACGATATAAAAAAACTGTCATAAAGTCGTTTTCGATGGATTTCTTACTCCATATTTAGTTTGTTTTCGTTTAATAAAAAAACAAAATGTTCATTTACGCCTTTATATTAAGACTGACGGTAGAAAATCGAATCTCGGATTATTTTTCTTCCTGAAAAAACGCAAAGATCAAAAGAAGAGATATGTTTATACGGCAAAATAACGGATCTGCGGTATGACAAATACGTTATTGTGATTCTACACAGGCTATATGGTGTAATATTGCCCGTCTGGAGGTATGTTCACCCGAGGCTATGGTGTAATATTGCCCGTCTGAAGGTATGTTCACCCTCGGCTACATACCTCCAGACGGGCCACATTACACCATATAGCCTGTGTAGAATCACAATAACTTATAATGTGATGAAGTATAGTATTTAAACTTGGGCAGTCTTTTTTATCTCTCTCACCAGATTTAACGTCAAAGACCTGATTAACGCTAGATTTTGATGTTTACTGTTCTGCTATACTGTGTACATAGTATTCTATTTTCATTATATTAGTGATCTGAGTTCAGACATCCTCACACATATGATCCATGTGATTTTGTGCATAAGATTTGCAACATAAGAACATAGTTTCCATAAATCACAATGTAGACGAAAAGTTCTGTCGGAATGGAATTCCACATTTACTATGAACATTTTGTCAACTTTCAACATCATTTATGGAAAATGAAACAAGAGGGCCATGATGGCCCTAATTCGCTCACCTGACTCCATGAACACCAGAGGAGAATGTGACATTGAGTTCATGTGTTTTAAAAAAATTGTGCTATTTTTAGATGGCGGTCATCTTGGATTAAGCGATGACTCTCATTTTACAAAATCTGAAAATGCTTCACCCAAGGATCTTAACTTCCTATGAAGTTTGGCCAGCATCGGCCATGTGGTTCCTGAGAAAAAGAAGTTCAAAATCTTGAATAAATGGACCTTTTGGTGGCCATCATGGATGACATATTGCACCAGAGTGATCGCCTCATTGATACCTTCAATTTGATATATAACATGACCATATTCAGTCAAAAATAAAATTTGACCCCACGGGCCACGCCCATTTTTGATCCCGGGGTCACCATTTTAACAACTTTAAAAGAGCATTGTACATCGATCATTCCTACCAAGTTTCGTCGAAATCCGGCTAGCGGTTCATGAGAAGAAGATTTTTTAAGAATTTATGATATTTTTAGACGGCGGCCATCTTGGATTAGCGATGACCTCCATTTTAACAAATCTGAAAAGGCTTCACACATGGACCATAACTTTTAAGTTTGGCTACCATGGGCCAAGCGGTTCATGTGAAGAAGAATTTTGAAATCTCTAATAAAAGAACGACCTTTTGACCTTTCGGCGGCCATCTTGGATGACATAACAATCCGATTTCGACAGAAAATGCACCAGAGTGATCGCCTCATTGATACCTTCAATTTGATATATGACATGACCATATTCGGTCAAAAATAAAATTTGACCCAAATTTGACCCCACGGGCCACGCCCATTTTTGACCCCGGGGTCACCATTTTAACAACTTTGAAAGAGCAATGTACATCGATCATTCCTACAAAGTTTCGTCGAAATCCGGCTAGCGGTTCATGAGAAGAAGATTTTTTAAGAATTGATGCTATTTTTAGACGGTGGCCATCTTGGATTAGCGATGACCTCCATTTTAACAAATCTGAAAAGGCTTCACCCATGGACCATAACTTTTAAGTTTGGCTACGATGGGCCAAGCGGTTCATGTGAAGAAGAATTTTGAAATCTCTAATAAAAGAACGACCTTTTGACCTTTCGGCGGCCATCTTGGATGACATAACAATCCGATTTCGACAAAAAATGCACCAGAGTGATCGCCTCATTGATACCTTCAATTTGATATATGAAATGACCATATTCAGTCAAAAATAAAATTTGACCCCAATTTGACCCCATGGACCCCAGGGTCACCATTTTAACAACTTTGAAAGAGCAATGTACATCGATCATTCCTACCAAGTTTCGTCGAAATCCGGCTAGTGGTTCATGAGAAGAAGATTTTTTAAGAATTTATGCTATTTTTAGACGGCGGCCATCTTGGATTAGCGATGACCTCCATTTTAACAAATCTGAAAAGGCTTCACCCATGGACCATAACTTTTAAGTTTGGCTACCATGGGCCAAGCGGTTCATGTGAAGAAGAATTTTGAAATCTCTAATAAAAGAACGACCTTTTGACCTTTCGGCGGACATCTTGGATGACATAACAATCCGATTTCGACAAAAAATGCACCAGAGTGATCGCCTCATTGATACCTTCAATTTGATATATGAAATGACCATATTCAGTCAAAAATAAAATTTGACCCCAATTTGACCCCACGGGCCACGCCCATTTTTGACCCCAGGTCACCATTTTAACAACTTTGAAAGAGCAATGTACATCAATCATTCCTACCAAGTTTTGTCGAAATCCGGTTGGCGGTTCTTGAGAAGAAGATTTTTTAAGAATTTGTGCTATTTTTAGACGGCGGCCATCTTGGATTACGTAATGACGTCATTTTAACAATTTTGTAATCCCCCTACCTAAGGACCATGACCATGAAGTTTGGTGACTATAGACCCAATGGTTACCGATGAGAAGACGTTTGAAAATGTTCACGGACGACGACGGACGATGGACGACGGACGACGGACACATTGCGGTAACAATAGCTCACATGAGATTCGCTCAGGTGAGCTAAAAAACACACATCTTACACCTACAGATGTGTCATGTGTACATTATAATATACCTACCGAGTCCTCAGCCACGATACTGAGATATTGTTCACAGAGATTTTTCGTCAGGCTATGATCGCGTAATACAGCTTGATGAATCTGAAATCACAGTGAGAACACCGTAGTCAAGTGACATGTGAATATACGATTGAAAACTTGTATGTAAATGCATTTTAAAGCCATAAATAAATACATGTATAACGATTGTCAATGAAATTTCAAGCAAATTAGTATTATTATTATTGTTAGTCGAACCTCCGCAACAGGTCACCTCTCTACAACAACATCTCATCTCTTTAGAAATATCTCACATTGACTGTTTCTGATTTGTTTACTAGTCCATTCTGACATGAGAAATGGGGAAGTTTAAAGAAATATTAGCAAGAGTTAGAGATGATGGAGAGAAAGAAAAATAGGGTAAATAGATGACAAATGTTGACAAACACTGCAGACCCTGATGAGGTGGTTGGTTACAAGCTTGTTACAAGCCACCTCATCTGGATATACATTGTTTGCATATTTTAATGCATTTATAACTTCTGAAATTGAAATCGTTAAGTGGAATATATAAAACGAGACGGTAGACGTTACCTCGGTGAAGGACAAAGGGCTGGTGGTAAAGGCAATGTCGTACGTCTTCACCTCGCTCAGCCGTAACATCGTCTGGAGTATCTGGGAGGCTCGCTGAGAAAATACAACCAACTCAGTTACAGTATATACATGAGGCAAGCCATGTTCAGTTCTTTCATTCATGGAATGGCGAACAATGCAGATCCTGATCAGACCGTGCGGATGCACAGGCTGATCTGGATCTACATTGTTTGATAAGCTATAAGCCCCATTTCTCCAGTCACAACCACATATGACAATCACATCCATAACTCACAGTATATACATGAGGCAAGCCATGTGATTTTGTACCTAAGATGTACGTTATCTCATAAAAATATTTACAAATTTACGATATTTTCCGTAACTGACAAAGTTGGCAAAATATTCACGGCAAATGGAGAATTCTACATTTGCTATGAAAATTTCGTCAACTTTCAGCATCATTTACAGAAAGTATTACAGTTTCTGATAAGGATGTTTCATTGACTGAAGGAGACTGTGTGGAGGTGCAGGCTGATCTAGGGCTACACTGGTCACATAACCAACAAGCCCAATTTCTTCCAGTCACAGACAGCGTAGCTCCTTGTTAGAAGCATGACAGTTCTTTCATTGATGGAATGGCGAACAATGCAGATCCTGATCAGACTGTGCGGATGCACAGGCTGATCTGGATCTACATTGTTTGATAACCTATAAGCCCCATTTCTCCAGTCACAACCAAATATGACAATCACATCCATAACTCACAAAAATCGCAGATTTGTAGGTTTCTATGAAGCTTAACACATGATTTCAATGAACGACGAACACAAAGTATATGAAAATCACACTTAATTTTCATAATTTTAGCCAAAATTATGGTGTTTTTTTTCTACAATTTATGCAAAACTTGCATAAACTGAGCAATTTCATTTTTCACTAGTTTGCCAAAAATCAAGTTTCTTTTTCACTGGACCTAAATGATACTCGTTTGTGTTGGTGGGCCGTTAAGCACCATTCCATTCTTTTTCCCTATAAACAAGTAAGCCCATGCCTGTTCACAATTTCTATGGAAAAGGTTGTCTACCTTGTCAACCTTGGAGAGTATGGCAGAAATTAACATCTGGTCGCGGAAATACTGGTGGAACCGCGTATGGTTCACCCGCCAATACAGATCATTGTCCGGAGATTTCTGGCCGTCACCCGTCTTCTGTTTCTTTGACGGTGGCTCAGCATCGTCTATGGATCGCTTTCTCTTACTGCGGCTCTCTGCTACAGGTGTTTTATTGGTGTGATGACCAATGGTGCAGATCCTGATCAGACTGTGCGGATGCGCAGGCTGATCTGGATCTACATTGGTGGCAAAATCTATAAGCCCCATTTTTCCAGTCATAGCCACATTTGTTTTTGGTTGTCTGGAAAGTTTCTGAACATATATTGGCAATTTCAAATCGCAATCAAGCCGTTTTATTGGATGAATCTGATTTGCTCAGTCAATGAAAGAAAAGTATTGGCAAAATTAGTGAAAGTGGTACTGGTAGTGTTCTACAACAAGAGTTGTCAGAAGACAACGAAGCTCGTCTTGTTGGCTGCCAAGAGTCATAATATGCAAATCAAGTTGACTGATGCTGTTGTAACATCAGCACCACATATTATGTGGTGCTGATGTTACAACAGCATCAGTCAACTAGAGTTGTCACTAAGCAAGAGCTTCCAATACCCCCTGGGTAGTCCCTGGGGCCATGGGTAGCCTTTGACATCAACTTTTCTAATCTGCTGTGGAGAGGGGGTGGGGGGCTGAGGTCAAACATTTGTCACAGAATTATAGACGATCACAATGTGTAGTACATGAAGTAGTAGTAGTAGTAGTAGTAGTAGTAGTAGTAGTATATATATTTATTCATGTGTCACATGCGATATTGGATACAAACTCCTATATTTATACCAATATTGCACCCAGCCATGTTTGGCTTATGAGACACCACTGAGGAAATGTCAATCACTATTTATTCCATTTTAGTGCGTTTTGATCAATCTATTTATTAATGAATTGTTTCCCGACAAAAAGTGTCCTGCTGCCCTGATAACCAGTGTGGACCCTGACACGCCCGTGAAAATACACAAGTCAATCAGCATCCATCCTGTTCATCTGCCTCTTCAATGTTTGGTGAACAGTATGTGCCCATATCTGACCACGAATAATGATCAGGTGCATACTGGTCCAATGGGCTAGTAAAATTTGTTTTAGGAAACGATCCAACCAATTAACTTTCTGTTATATTTTGGATGATATATTTTAATTGAATTTTCTTCTGACCCAGAGCTCCAGATAAGGTGCGTATATGCGTAAATACCCAATTAAAATCAGAAGTAGCGAGTATCAATAAGCAATAAAGATTTTATGGTACGTTTATCATGCTGCAGAAAACAATAAACAGACCACAAATATACATGTAGCATAAAAACACATGAAAACACATCTTGGTATTTCATTAGAATTGTCTCCAAGGAGACAATTCTAATGAAATGCCAAGATATGTTTTCATTTCGAAGCAAACTATTCAATAATTGCTGTCGGTTGATGTACAAACAGTAGTGTGATTTTATTTTACCCAATTAAAATTTTGAAATACCCAATTGCTTCAGAAATGATGGAGTGACAATACTCAATTACTAATTCCTAATCTGGAGCCCTGTGACATAACCTGTCTTGCCATCCTGATGACCAGTGTTGATTCTGACAGGCCCGTGCAAACACACAGGTCAATCAACATCCGTCCTGTTCATCAGTTGCCTTCTGAGCAATCATTTATTTTTCCCGAAATGCATTATTTCATATAGAACTAACGACTGCATATATTTCATGATTAAACGCATGCAAACTTATTATACTGATTTTATTACATTATCACAGCCAAAATGGCTGTTAATCTGTTAATCTGATCTGTTAATAAGCTTTACTTATTTGCATCACTTATGCTTACATGATCGTTGTTATGACTGAATGAAAGGACATTGAAATTATAAGAAATGTCCTCAATATTAAGTTTTGTGAATGTGCCAAGTCTGTGATCTTGACTGGGATTACCAGAAGTCAGAGGGTCCCGGATGATAGAGGACCATCAGAGAAGTGCCGGTTTGAATTAGATTCGTCAGTAAGTGAGGTTTACGGAATACCCCTCGCGTGGGCCCAGGTACCCCTAAATATGTAAAAGGATACAAGTGTGTGGGCTTGTGACCTTGACTCTGGGCTTAGCAGGGGCGGCACGAACGTGAATTTGTCACAGGGTGGTAGAGGTCCATTGTAGCAATGCGTGTGTGAAATGTGAAGCAGATTCGAGCAAGGAAATATAAGTTATAACCAATTTCTCTGATGTTAAGTTTTGTAAAGAGACTAAGTATTTGACCTTGACCTTGGGATCAGCAGGGGTTGGACGGTCGTGGATTTGGCACAGCATGGTAGTTAAAACATATTTCTCTGATGTTAAGTTCAGTGACGGACGGACGCACAACCTGACTTCAGTATACCCCACCACAACTCGTTGCGGGGGGTATAAATGTCAATATATTCTATCAAAGGAAACAGAAGCTAAAAGAAACTAGATTGGTCAGTAAGCGAGGCTTACGGAATACCCCCCGTGTGGGCCCAGGTACCCCTAAATATGTAAAATAATATCCAAGTGTGTGGGCTTGTAACCTGAATTTGTCATAGGGTGGTAGAGGTCCATTGGAGCAATGCGTGTGTGAAATGTGAAGCAGATCCGAGCAAGGAAATAGAAATTAGAACCGATTTCTCTGATGTTAAGTTTTGTAAAGAGACCAAGTATGTGACCTTGACCTCGATATCAGTGGGGATTTGTGACAGCATGATAGTAGAGCCTTAGAGGAATGCATGCATGAAATTTTAAGAATCTTCGAGGGAAATAGAAGCTATAACACATTTCTCAGATGTCAAGTATGTGGATTTGGCACAGCATGGTAGTAGAGCCTTACAGGAATGCATGTGTGAAATATTAAGCATTTTAGATGAAGGAAATAGAAGCTATAACACATTTCTCAGATGTTAAGTTTTGTAAACAGACTAAGTATTTGACCTTGACCTTGGGATCAGCGGGGGTTGGACAGCCTTGGATTTGGCACAGCATGGTAGTAGAGCCTTACAGGAATGCATGTGTGAAATATTAAGCATTTTAGATGAAGGAAGTATAAGTTATAACAATATTTCTCTGATGTTAAGTTTTGTAAACAGACTAAGTATTTGACCTTGACCTTGGGATCAGCGGGGGTTGGACGGTCGTGGATTTGGCACAGCATGGTAGTAGAGCCTTACAGGAATGCATATGTGAAATATTAAGCATTTTAGATGAAGGAAACAGAAGTTACAACAATATTTCTCTGATGTTAAGTTTAGTGACGGACGGACGAACGGACGCATGGACGTACGTTCCTACAAATGGATACTTATGTGGCTAACCCTAACTTTTTCCTTTGTTCATCCCTATTGTTCTGTAGCCACATAAACCCAGTTTTATCCACATAAAATCACGGAATATTACATAACTTATTGTTCTCCTAGCCACATATGTATCCATTTGTAAGCTCGGACGGACGACGGACGGACGGACGGACAACCTGAATCCAGTATACCCCCCCCCACAACTCGTTGCGGGTACCCCCCCACAACTCGTTGCGGGGGGTATAATTAATCCCGAAGTTAAGTTTTGTGAAAGCACAAAGTCTGTGACCTTGAATTTGGAATTATTGGTGGTGCGAGGGTCATGGATTTGTCACAGCATGATAGAGGACAATCAGAGGAAGGCATGTGTAAAATATCAATTAGGTCTATCAAAGGAAACACACAGTATAAGAAATTTACGGTTAGCCCAAAGTTAAGTTGTCGACATCGACGATGCCACCGACAGACACCGTAGGTATGCTATTATCTCTTCCTGCACTTCGTGCAGGTGAGCTAAAAACTACTATTGAGACGTGTAAGGGTAGTAATACATAAAAATAAAGCAGACAAGCTGTGGTATTGCCATTCCATGGACTGAACTTGTCATACCTGTATCCGTGGCGGGACTATACACACCTGTATCCATGGCGGGACTATACACACCTGTATCCAACACACCTGTATCCATGGACGGAACTATACACACCTGTATCCATGGGCGGGACTATACACACCTGTATCCATGGGTGGGACTATACACACATGTATCCATGGCGGGACTATACACACCTGTATCCATGGGCGGGACTATACACACCTGTATCCATGGCGGGACTATACACACCTGTATCCATGGGCAGGACCATACACACCTGTATCCATGGCAGGACTATACACACCTGTATCCATGGGCGGGACTATACACACCTGTATCCATGGCGGGACTATACACACCTGTATCCAACACACCTGTATCCATGGACGGAACTATACACACCTGTATCCATGGGCGGGACTATACACACCTGTATTCATGGGTGGGACTATACACACATGTATCCATGGTGGGACTATACACACCTGTATCCATGGGCGGGACTATACACACCTGTATCCATGGCGGGACTATACACACCTGTATCCATGGGCAGGACCATACACACCTGTATCCATGGCGGGACTATACACACCTGTATCCATGGGCGGGGCTATACACACCTGTATCCATGGATGGGACTATACACACATGTATCCATGGGTGGGACTATACACACATGTATCCATGGGTGGGACTATACACACATGTATCCATGGGCGGAACTATACACACCTGTATCCATGGGCGGGACTATACACACCTGTATCCATGGCGGGACTATACACACCTGTATCCATGGGCGGAGCTATACACATCTGTATCCATGGGCGGGACTATACACACCTGTATCCATGGGCAGGACCATACACACCTGTATCCATGGCGGGACTATACACACCTGTATCCATGGGTGGAGCTATACACACCTGTATCCATGGGTGGGACTATACACACCTGTATCCATGGGTGGGACTATACACACATGTATCCATGGGCGGAACTATACACACCTGTATCCATGGGCGGGATTATACACACCTGTATCCATGGCGGGACTATACACACCTGTATCCATGGGCGGAGCTATACACATCTGTATCCATGGGTGGGACTATACACACCTGTATCCATGGGTGGGACTATACACACATGTATCCATGGGCGGAACTATACACACCTGTATCCATGGCGGGACTATACACACCTGTATCCATGGGTGGGACTATACACACATGTATCCATGGGCGGAACTATACACACCTGTATCCATGGCGGGACTATACACACCTGTATCCGTGGCGGGACTATACACACCTGTATCCATGGTGGGACTATACACACCTGTATCCATGGGCGTGACTATACACACCTGTATCCATGGGCGGGACTATACACACCTGTATCCATGGGCGGAACTATGAAGAGTTGGCTGAGTTCACGTTCATCCTCTGCCTCAGCTGCGGGCTCGAGGGCATTCTGAGCGTGCTGGATGAAGTGAGTCTTGGCCAGGCTGCAGAACTTCTCATACACTAGGCTCAAGCTGATCTCCGTGTGACCTGCAGAATGTAGAGTAGAACCTGTCTACACAGAACACACAGAAAATGTCAGTTATTTGAACCATCACGTCTTGGAGAGATGGTTCAAATGGTGGTCACAAAATATAATTCCCATGAGAAACTAGATTGGTCAGTAAGCGAGGCTTACGGAATACCCGCATGGTACAAGGTACCCCTAAATATGTAAAAATGTTCCAAATGTGTGGGCTTGTGACCTTGACTCTGGGCTTAGCGGGTGGTAGAGGTCCATTGGAGCAATATGTGTGTGAAATGTGAAGCAGATCCGAGCAGGAAATAGAAGTTATAACCGATTTCTCTGATGTTAAGTATTATAAAGAGACTAAGAATGTGACCTTGACCTCGAGATCAGCGGGGATTTCTCACAGCATGATAGTAGAGCCTTAGAGGAATGTATGCATGAAATATTAAGAATTTTCGATGAAAGAAATAGAAGTTATAACATATTTCTCTGATGTTAAGTTTTGTAAAGATACCAAGTATGTGACCTTGACCTTGGGATCAGCATGGGCTGGATTGTCGTAGATTTGTCACAGCATGATAGTACAACATTAGAGGAATGCACGAATGAAATGAATGAAATAGAAGTTATAACTTATTTCTCTGATTTTAAGTTTTGTAAAGAGACCAAGAATTTGACCTTGGGATCAGCGGGGGTTGGACGGTCGTGGATTTGGAACAGCATGGTAGTAGAGCCTTACAGGAATGCATGTGTGAAATATTAAGGATTTTAGATGAAGGAAATAGAAGTTCTAACAATATGTCTCTGATGTTAAGTTTAGTGACGGACGGACACACGGACGTCCTTACGTGACATCCCTTAGGTGGTTTTTACTATATAAAAGATCAAAGGAATGACCACCTAAGGAACAATAGGCTTAAGTGGTCAACGGAATAAATCTATTGTATTCTTTTGTCTTAGGCCACGCCTCTAACCACCTAAGACCCTGTATGTGTGCCCGCACACACACACGGACGGACAACCCGACTCCAGTATACCCACCCCCACCCACAACTCGTTGCGGGGGGTATAATAAAGAAAGCATTTATAATATTCCATCAATAAATAGTGTATCGTCAGAATGCAGTGAGTATTGTCACTCACTCTGTGTGTAGTTACTATGATACAATGTATATATATGTGCCTGTGACTGCGGCTTATGGGATTTGTGACCCCAGTGTAGATCCTGATCAAACATCACACTCATGTACCCTGACAACAACAACGATCTATATTGCTTGTTAGAAGCGTGACAAATGTTTCATTGATGGAATGGCGACCTGTGCAGATCCAGATCAGACTGTACAGACTCTGATCTCAGACTGTGCAGACTCTGATCTCAGACTGTGCAGACTCTGATCTGGATCTACACTGGTCGCAAAACCAATAATCCTCATTTCTCCAGTCACAGCCACAAATTACCAACCTGTAGAAACGAGAGCCTCATTCAGTTTGTTTGTGACATTGTTGACCAGTCTGCTCATACTCGACTGTCCCTGGTGTATGAGATCTTCTACAAGGAGTTCAGCTGCATCACCGTACAAAGTTTTGGCACAATAGATATAGCGTGGTAACCTCCGGCGCCACAGAAGAACCTCTATGTCCACAGAGTACTCAGTGAAATCCCTTTTGTTCACTTCAAATGTGACAATGTTTTGTCGAATAAGAGCTGATAAGACTTTTCGAACCTGGAAATGAAGACATATCGCAATAACTGATCACACCAATCCTGGAATAATTGTCCATATATGTGACTGTGACTGGAGAAATGGGGCTTGTGACCAGTGTAGCTCTTGATCAATTTGGACACTCATGTAGCCTGATAATGACCTACAGCCAGGTATTCCACGGTTTCAATCCACTTACTGGGTCACTATTCACAGGGTGAACACTGAGGGTTTGGTAATTTTGTACCCATTGTGTTGCGTGTTTTTCGGTCATTTCGTACCCACAGTTTCGGACATTGGGAGTTGTTTGTTCATTACATTTACCATAATTGTGTCCAGCATACATGTGTACATTAAAATTTGTGATGGAGTTCTAATGAGACATCAGCTAGTGTTGCTACATGTATGTATGTATGGTCATAGTAATTTATTATGCAGTCTACACTGGCTGCAAATGCCAAGGTTTGTACATTTTTGCATACATGGGCTGGGCACAATTTCTGTCGGTTTTTTAATGTAGACTTCAAATTTTAAGGGGGGGGGAGGGGGAGAGGTCATGCCCCCGGTCCACCTCGCTCCATGCTCGTTACTTGTCTTATCCATTTTGACAATGTCCTATCCATTTTACTGGTAACTGGACAAATGTCCTATTCAATAATTTTGGATCTGAAACACTGCTAAGGGTACAAACACTTTTGTTGAAAAACAATCTGATTTTCTATTTAATTTCTCCATAAAAGTATATGTTGTTACCACTCATTGGAACCGTCTCACAGTGGTGACAACGTATACCTTAGAGAAGAAATGAGGAAAATATGGATTTTTTTAGAAAATATCATACCAGTACTACTTTACCAATTGGCCGCGGCCCGCATGTCGAGCCCGCCGAGGCATTTGATGGTCTCAGAGTGTATTTATTTGAAGCTTGATGCCCAATAAGCATACAAAGTTTCAAGCAAATCTGACTTACGGTTACAGAGATAGTAGGTATGTGAAAATTTTAACGCAAATTTTGACAGAAACGTTAACGCAAACTTCTATGTCATTTGACCTTGACCTTGGGCACAGGGGCCACATGAGTGGGATACAATATGAATATATGGATCATGACTAATAAGCTTATGAAGTTTCAAGTCAATGTGACTTAGGACTGCAGAGATATAAGGTATTGAAAAACTTTAACGCAAATTTTGGACGGACGGACACCCGGACATCATTGTGATCACTATGTCTCGCTTTCCACAAGCGGGCTTGACAAAAAGTATCCCGTCTGCAGTGGGTTAAATACAATATGACCCTGTATTGTGCAAGATGATAAATGAAATTTATCCAACAGCTTCAGAAATATTTGAATTTTGAAAATAGGCACTTCAACAGTAATTAGAAATAGGAAATAAATCTGAATATGATATTGTAAATTAACAGACGCACACATCAGTACATCTTGGAAGAATGGAATAAAAATCAATGAATATTTTCTAACAAGAGCAAGAGGTGTCATTGAATAAGTCTGTTATTTCACACTATCACCCAGCATGCAAAACATATGCGAGAAAATTCTATGACGGATTAATGATACCCGAGCAGAATAAAATACAATGAAGACTTTCACATGACATCAGTCGGATGATTCCACGGAGTAAACAAATCTTGGAGGTCCGTCTGTTCAACAAGCACTACAAGGTATGTCCTACTGACTTATTAAACTAGAAATGTGGCCTGTCGCCACACATATGCCCCCGTTGGCAACCAAAGAAAACATGGCACATTTGAAATCACAGAGGGCCAGAGAAGCATGGATTTGTCACAGCATGAAAGCAATGGGTGTGTGAAATATCAAGCAGATCAATGCAAGGAAACGGACATTATAAGACACGTACCGGAGTTTCGAACGTACCAGGTATGTGACCTTGACCCAGGGCTTAGACGATCATGGATTTTTCACAGGGCAGTAGAGGACCATTAGAGCAATGTGTGTGTGAAATATTAAGCAGTTCCATGCAAGGAAATAGAAATTATAAGACATTTACCTGAGTGTTAATGTTTTGAAAGCACCAAGTATGTGACCTTGACCCTGGGCTTAGCAGGTACGGGGCAACCGTGGATTTGTCGCAGGGCAGTAGAGGACCATTAGAACAATGTGTGAAATATCCAGCAGATCGGTGTAAGGAAAGAGAAATTATAAGACATTTACTCGACATACGGACGCTGATAACACTATATGGCCCCCTCACCACACGGTGGTGGAGGAATAATGACTGGGTTGAAATAACAAATCATGGCAAACGGCTGGCAATTAATTGTCTGAAGATCATTGTACCCACAGGTTGAAGTAACGGACCGAGGTCTATAAATACATTAAATATGCCTAAACAGGCGCGAATACAGGGGGGGGGGGGCGGGTCCGGAAATCGCATCTGCGGCGATCTGGCATTTAAAAATTTCCTGGGGGAGGACACCCAGACCCCCCAACTTTGCGATTTCGCGCTCGCGGAGGTGTAATTACAGACCCCCTCCCCCCCCCCCTACAATTATTTCTGAATCGGTGCCTGCTAAAAGCATCAATAAATGAAGAAAAAAAATAAGCTAAACAATTTATCTTATTTTTTTTCTTCATTTATTGATACTTTTAAGCATATTTCAGGCGCGAATCCAGGATTTCGGGTTAGGGGGGGGCGTAACTATTTTGCAATACTTGACTAGAGCTAGAGGGGTGCGAGGGCATTCCCCCCTGGAATTTTTTTGAAATCTACATCGCATTTCCTGTGTTCTGGTGCATTTCGGCGAATTTTAGGGGGGGGTGCGCGCGCCGGGTCCGCCCCCCCCCCCCCCCCCCCCCCCCCCCCCCCCCGCTGAATCCGCCCATGTATTTAATATATTTATAGACCTCGGTCGTCACTTCAACCCGTGATCGTACCTGGTCCAATTTCAAACCCGTTTCAGCAGCAGTCAGCTTTAGAAGGGAGCCTGGCTTCTTCAGGAGAGAAACTCCGACTTTCTCTGTAACTTCTCCGAACTGTTCCCGTAAAATAAGTCGACATACGTTGATCTTACACTGTGACATTCTATAGTTTTCATAGAAGAAATGGAAATGTCACACTTGTGTTGTTGTTGTTACAAAGGTAAAGCGTCATCTCGGCCCTACGACACCTCGGCCCCAGACACCTCGGCCCTACGACATCTCGGCCCCATATACCTTCGACACCTCGGCCCCAAATTTAAAAATGGTTTTAGACATAGATATTTATTCTAAAAAACATTATTTATAAGTTTACTCACCATATAACATTATAATATAAAGTTATATGACGAATATAACATGTTAATACTCTGTTTCAGGTGCCGACTCGGAGACAAGATTATCAGATACGATGAGCGTCACATAGTAAAAGAAACAAGAAAGAAAGAAGAGTTGCTGTTAAATAAATACAATATATCTGCAGAAAACCGTGTCTATGGCCCTTTCTCCCTATCAATCACCCGTGTTAATGTATTTGATCACTATTATATGGAGATTTAATAAAGTATATTGCCGATCTGATATTGACGATCAGAACGTTATTTGCTTCATTTCAGATTAGACAGCATGGCGAACATGGTAGATACAAATACGATATAGAGAACGATAATGGCATGATAGTCCGTACATGTAATAGAATGTCCATGTAACTTTGATCTGGTAATGTGACAACAACCAATTAGTAATTAGTTGATAATCCAATTGAAGTCGTATAAAGTAAGCTCTCTACTTAATTGATAGTTTGTCATACCAGTAGCGTCCTTACAAGTAGCTAAGAGTAATTGGCGTAATTGGCGTATTTGACATTGCCTAATAGTTGATTGGTAATTATTTATGTATTTTAAATACCACCGGTACCGTCAAAGGATGTGTTTGGGTCTTGATTGAATAATTGGTACATCTCACGACCAATATATAACCCTTACCAAAAGTAGCATGGTCATAACACTATGGATCTGTGTATCGGATGTGATCTTGAGGTACGACCTCTGCAACACGCCGTAACATGCGACGTTTGCGACAGATGGCAGCACAGGATATGTGGAACGGGTAACTTTATCTATTTTTTTTTTCATTCTTTCTTTTTTTGTCTTATTCTCGAATAATCTCCAATCTTCTATTATCCGGCTTTTAATAGTTGTTTAAAAATTTATTTAACCGCGATAAGAATGTTTCGGTTGTAATTTGCCGATTTCTCTAATTATATTGGGTGATTTACATTGTGTATTGGCGTAATTGGCACACGTCCGTTAGTAACATAGGGGACATAATTTAATCCACTGGGTATAACGTTTCCACTAAATGACCATTAATTGTCCAGTAACTGACCCCAAGGTGTCTCGGCACGTGTCCAGTTTAATCTAATTAGTGTACACCGCTCCAGGTAAGCTCGTTATTGAAAAATGTTCCAGATACGTTGTACATTTTATTTTAAAATAAATATGTTTTGTTTCAGGGATCAAACAGAAGGAATACTTCCTCGCAAAGAAAACGGGAATCATGGAATTCACTTGCGATAATTGCGCGGAACCGTCCCAACTACACTCGACCCTTGTTGAGGTATATATGAATGAATAATCGTTTTACCAAATAATAAATAATGAAATGAAATTTAAAATGTTTTTATCACGGAAATTAATTATACTTTCTTAGAATATCATGTATTTGGGAACTATGTTACAGGTCTCCAGAACAGCGAGCCTGCCAATAGTTACATTCAATTTGGGCCACAGTTTTTCATTATCGACCATCACAGACGAAGCCTCCCACGTAACCGTAGAAGCCTCCCACGTCACCGTAGAAGCCTCCCACGTCACCGTAGAAGCCTCCCACGTCACCGTAGAAGACGAGATACCCGTCAACGACGATAGTTTCGACGTCAGGTATATATTACGATATTGAATAGTATATACCCTCATCGTAATGAATGACATTGTGACATATATATATTACGGCAATACATGTTATAACGGTATGCATATATACCAATCTCTATAATTGTTACAGATCAAATGCCACTGCCATTTCCGAGGTACCCGATGTCGCGGACGAGCATGTCGACTCGTTTGACGTAACGTTCGACGTCACCCGGGCCAACAACAAACTTGACCCTACAATCATTCTTGAAAGGTAAGTGGGTAAACTAAAACAATGTCACTGAATGCCATATTTATTATTCGATTGATTTATTTATAGCACGTGTACACGACACGTCGCGGAGAATCGTCAGTAAATAATTTTTATTTTCAGATCGTTGACGGACCCAGAGATAACCGACACGATTCTCGAACCACAGCCCGTCACTTACGAGATTGTTGAATCGGGGACAATTCGACTCTGCCGGAAACTGGTTTCGTCTGATAGATATTCATACACTGCGAAGGTACATTTTATAAAAAAAGTGTAACAAATTAAACATGGATATGCATGTTAAATTTTGAAATTATAATTTTAAAAAAATTTGGGGGGGAATAATAACATGAAGGCAATATTTGTTTCAGAGTCATAAAGGCAACCGATCAGCGCGCGTCCAGTGGCGATGTAGCATCCGGAACTCACGCACGAACTGCGGGGCCTCTGTGAATCAGCCCGACGGTACGAAGCCCGACTATGTACCCGGCAAGAATACCCACTGTCATCCTCCCGATCCACTGATGTTGAAGAGAGTTAAAATCGCTCAGCAGGTAAGAATAATAAAATAGTTGGAAAATAGAGTATTAACATGCTAATTTTATAATGGTAAATGGTAATTCCCCCAAAAATATACATTTTAACAATAAGTCATACATACTTTATATTTTGACATGCTTAATTTTCCCCGTTTATGTTGCAGGTGAAGGCAACCGGCAAAGAGCGCCTATTCGACTCGGCCAACAGGATTGTCGAGGACGAGTTGCTTGGAACAATCGAACCCGGCGATTTTAACTTACCGAAACCGGCCGCTCTCCTACGATCAGTACACCGTGCACGTGCGATGACCCGACCGGACGACCCCAAAGATTTAGATTTTGAGGTATATAATTAAGTTGAATTTAAACAATAATAAATAAATAAATATTGTTGGTATAAAAAAAACTATAATTACATAAAAATATTGTGACATCTTTAAATGGGGGGGACAACTGTAATGTTATGCAATAATTATATTTGCAGATCAACACGGCTCATCTTGGGGACCCCGAGTTCTTGGTCGGAGACGTCCGGGTTGACGGCGAACGACACCTGATCTTCGCTACCGAGTCGCAGCTCTCGGTACTACGCCGCTCCAACAGATGGTACATGGACGGTACCTTCAAGATATGTCGAGAACCCTTCTACCAGCTATTCAGCATACACGCCTTCGTCCGGAAGGACGACACTATGAAGCAGGTGCCACTGGTGTACGCACTGATGTCGAGACGGAGGAAAGCCGACTACGTGGCTGTAAGTATACACACATATACATATACACACATATACATAATTAAAAATATTATAATAACATCTAATTAAGTCAATGTCGAAAGTCTATCGGTTTTTTCATGCGTGCGTGCGTGCGTGCGTGCGTGCGTGCGTGCGACATGCGATGAAGTTGATGTTTAGTTTCCTCTACTTGCAGGTTCTTGAGAAGGTCGTCGACGCGCTGGGTGGACCTCCGGACGTCCAAGGTTTCGTGATGGATTTCGAAGCTGGTAAGTATAATGCATGACATGACTGTATAAACAAACTAAACCGGATATATAATAACAATATATTGATCTATTGATCACAGTCTGGCACAACAATAACATGTCACAACACGTTGCGTAACAATACAGTTGTCCCCCCCATGTCATTATACATATTATACATGGATTGTTTCAGGAATGTGGGGCGCGGTACGTGATGTATTCCCCGATGCTTCGTTGAAGGGGTGCAGTTTTCACTGGGCCCAGGCCGTTCTCCGGAAGGTTGGTGCCGTGGGATTGAAGACGACATACGAGCGCCGTGAGGGTATACACCTGCTGATCCGTCGTACGCTGGCCCTGCCACACCGACGCACGTTGAACGAGCCTTCGCCGCGTTGAAGTCCAAGGCAACCACGCCGGAACTGATGGAACTCTTCGACTATCTGGAGCGACAATGGATGGACAGCAGCGTGTGGTCCGTGCGAGAGTGGTCCGTGTACCGACAGCCGGTCCGCAGTAACAACGATGTTGAAGGTAATGACCTAATGTACAAATGATAATACGACGAATGACTACGGACATTTTCAACAACAATTTAAATTAAATTATCAATAACCATCTGCAGATTATTGTGTACATTGTTGTTTTACATATTATATAATTGTTTTCATATGTCTTTTATAGGTTGGCATCGGCGAATCAACGGCAAGGCTGGGAGAGCCTGTCTCCAATTCTACGTGCTCGTACCACTACTACTGTACAGGTAAATACAGGTAAATAAATACTGCGAGAGGCCCGCCTTCTTGACCTGAACGCCCAGTTGGTCAGCGAGCACGCCCTGGTCCGGTATCGCGTGGACGCGTGGACGGCCGGCTCGAGGAACTGTACGACCTCTACGACGACGGCGAGATGAAGACGTCGGAGTACCTGACCGAGGTTGCCAAGTGCTACGTGGGCAACATCGAGTGAACATTATGTGAACAGTGAACAGTGAATGGACAACCATACAGTGCACTACAGTGCCCAAAAGTGCTTGACATACCTTGTATATATGTATATTTGTATATTTGTATAGTTCTTAACATAATTTGACATTATGTATTTACCTGTATTTACCTGTACCCGCAGCTGGTACCCCTCAGGTTCCCGGCCGCGGAAATGGGGTAAGCGGTATGGCATCCATTACAACCCCATATGTTCTCTTGATGTGTTTGTCAATTCGGTTTTTAAACATGTTTATGCTAGTGGCACTTACTACACTGAGTGGCAAATTGTTCCAGGCAAAGATTGTTCTCTGTGAGAAGAAACTTTTACGTAGGTTTAGCCTGCTGTAGTTCATATAGAGCTTGTGAATATGTCCCCGTGTAGATTCGGTTAGGTTTCTTTCGAATAGGTGATGTTCCAGGATACATTCTCGGCCGGTTAAAATCTTGAAGACCTCGATCATGTCACCGCGATGCCTTCTAAGTTGAAGAGATGAAAGATGTAAAATTCTCAGCCTTTCAGGATATGGTTTTTCTCTTATTTCAGGAATCATCCTTGTTGCGCGACGCTGGACTTTTTCCAGAAGCTGAATATCTTTCATTAAGCAAGGGCTCCAGGCCTGAATTGAATATTCTAGATGGGGCCGTACTAGCTGCTTATAAAGCCTGACGATGATGTCTTTCCGCTTGTACACTATATATCCGATTGATGCAACCCAGCATTCGATTAGCACGCTTAGCAGATTCAGCACATTGAAGAGATGGTTTAAGATCATTTGATATTAAGACACCCAAATCTCTTTCTGTTGAAACAGACTCAAGAACAGTACCGTTCATTATGTATTTGGCATTGTGATTATTATAACCAAAATGAATAACACTACACTTTGACTCATTGAAGACCATCTGCCAATCCTCATGTGAACATTAGGTGTACCTGTTACCTGTACGTGTCGTTATTATTAACTCACAATATGGTGTGAATAAACAGAAACATGATGTTATACTCTTGTCTTCATCTTGTTATCTTATACCACAGAGGTTTTAAGTTTAACACATTTTATCTATAATAACAATCACATAGACATGTTATCATAGGTAATATTTGTTCAACTCAACCATCCACTTATCGACTTTGGTGTAATTATTCATTATAAATAACTTTTATATATTTCTGCCCATCAAACTCCTTTTTTTATTAAAAAAAAAAAAAATAAATAAAAAAAATATGGGGCCGAGATGTCGTGGGGCCGAGGTGTCTGGGGCCGAGGTGTCGTGGGGCCGATATGTCGTGGGGCCGAGATTGTTTAGGGCCGAGACGTCACTAAAGCGTTACAAAGCGGAAGTCGAAAACAAGAACGACAACAACAACAAAAGCAAGAAATTAACTTGTAAACTTTGTTTGTTTTCTTTCATTAAAGCGATTTTAAAGGTAAATGTTTTGCATACATGTTTAAAAAATGGTACAATAATCCATTTTTTATGCTGAATAGCTGCAACGGAGTTCCAACATTGTCAATGGCAAGCATATTCTAACTGTAATTTAGGTGTTATATTGTTATATTTACCAGATCTCGTGGCATGCCAGTAGTCGTGTACACATTTTATTTTGTATATCGCGGTCAAAAGGTTTAAAAGTAGGGTGCAAATATGTTTAGTGACTTAGTTACATGCCTTGTCCACAGTGAAGCACGTTTTAGACTTTCTGTGTCCTGCTTTCCTCTAGATCGCTACTCTGAAATCATAGAGTGGATAGCTAGGCCAATGCTCGCGTATTTTTGATAATATTTACGCATATATCAGAATCAGGAGACTACGGGAAATTGATTTGTATCGGTCCACTAACCATGCTAACTAAGGAATCCTTCATTTACTTGCATTTCAAGTTTTTCTGGTGATCACATGGCTCATTCATCCGTGAGCGGTCTCCAAGTTATGGGAAGTAAATCAAGTGTGGCCTGGGTCGAAGTGTGCCAATGCTCATGCATGTATAAAACTATTGTTGAATACAAACTTTTCAAGTAGAAATACATCCATATTATTACTTGTAAACATTATCGCCTGCACGAGATGTCACATGATCTCAGTCGCGCGGAGTTGGTCAAAGTGGCGAAATGATACATATTTACCTTTTTCAGGCACAAAACATGACAATGAAGATGATTTCAATATTAATTCGCCACAAATTTCAATAATGCGTGAGAATTGACACTGCGCGAGCGTTGGCAATTCCACTCTATGAATTTACAATGTAAGATTTCATATTCGCTCTCTAAAATATCACACCATGTGGTTTCGTACCTAAGTAGATGTGCTATTTTTCAGGAAAAATATTTACATAGGCTTGGTTGTGAATGGTACATCTTGCAATTTACTCCCATATCGTCCGTAGTCAGAGTTACAATTCCACTTGTAAGTTAGAATCAACAAGTGACTCAGTCAGTGGCAGCCAAATTCAACATGTAAAAGTTAAGATGGGGTCCAATTCTATTCCTCTGAGGAAGCCTATGAGTGGAATCGTAACTGTCTACGGACTGTATGGGAGTGGATTGCAGGTGTTACTGTTCGCAACTAACAGAAGCTGTGATATTTTCTGTAAATGATGTCAAAATTTTACAAAATTGTCACAGCTAATGCAGAATTATATTCCACATTTGCTCTGAACATTTGGTCAACTTTTGATGTCGGTTACGGAAAATATCGTAAATTTCATTTAAATCTTTTCATGAGATATTGCACATGTATGCAGTGTTTTATCTACCATTTGAGTTGGTGTGTGAAATTGGTCTCTTCTGAAAAAAATGGCACATAGTACTATCAAAAACTAATAAAATTTCAAAATGTTGGTGTGTCAAATAATAAAAATGTAAATTTTTGACACACGATGTGTAGGTAAATAAATCAATGGTATGTATCATCTTAGGTTCAAAATCAAAATCACATGTTTTGTGTCATAAGATTTCCCACATCATTTAATGTTATTCTGCTGTGCTTACCTTGCATATCTCGATGAGACGGTTCAACTGAGTGATAATAACATATGCTTAGGGTGAGGAAGAAGAACAATAATCATATCTTTCCAAGTCAAAAATGGGTTAAAATAAAAAATGTATAGGGGGCATGCGCCAGACACGCTCCCACCTGGAACTGCACCTGTCTTGATCACTCGGCATTCATTGTTTCAGGGCCCCAAGTTTCAGCACTACAGTTATGTCTGTGAACTATGCAGAAGGGCTATCTGATTACGAACATAAAGGCAAGTGTGGTTTGCCGGAGAGATATGACACCACGGAGATTGTAGAGGTGAAGGTTCGACAATTGGCTGACTGGGTCCTACAGAGTCAACATTTTGTTGTGCACACTGGAGCTGGCATCAGCACCTCAGCTGGAATTCCTGACTTCAGAGGGCCTAATGGTATGTGCTGCACTTTATCTGGTAACCTGCCCTGTATTGACCGAATACGTAATGACCTGATACAAACATCCTGGTTACAATGAGGTGAAAACTGATGTTCCATTGGTCCGATGATGTCAGTGTAATGACGCAACGTAAATAAGTCCACGTTCTGTCCATACTTGTAGATAGCGACGTCATCTCTGGTTATTTTTTAGCATAAAACGAGGCAAGCCTCGGGATTCCTACTCGTTTCCTAGCCTTGCCTGATAAACTTGATATCAAAAGACACTAGCCAGGTATTCTCTACATAGTCGCCACATTGGTGATTTCAAGGATAAACTTGGAGAACATGCTTGAGAAAGGTTTACTGTATTGTCATTAACCCTTCAACAATAATTAACTAATGGATTTTGTCATGTGAATTTTGCAACCAATCCAACCATCACAAAATTATTTTCAGACTAGT
Source organism: Conchocele bisecta (assembly GCA_029237695.1). Taxonomy (NCBI): domain Eukaryota; kingdom Metazoa; phylum Mollusca; class Bivalvia; order Lucinida; family Thyasiridae; genus Conchocele; species Conchocele bisecta. The sequence goes on from CM055276.1 coordinate 19,040,828, forward strand.
CCATTTATGAAAAAGGGGTGTTTTTGTTCTCAAAAATATGAAAATTACTTTTACTTTAAAGGTTAATTAGGATCAATATGGTATAAACATGAGCCAAGAGTATTGGTCCAGGTCAGCCGCTCGGTACTAAACATTGAAGCGATTTTAAAGGTAAATGAACCTTTACTTTAAAAGTATCCCGTCTGCAGTGGGTTAAATACAATATGACCCTGTATTGTGCAAGATGATAAATTAAATTTATCCAACAGCTTCAGAAATATTTGAATTTTGAAAATAGGCACTTCAACAGTAATTAGAAATAGGAAATAAATCTGAATATGATGATATTGTTAATTAACAGACGTACACATCAGTACATCTTGGAAGAACGGAATAAAAATCAATGAACATTTTCTACCAAGAGCAAGAGGTGTCATTGAATAAGTGTGTTATTGAAGTTCTAGCCTTTCTCCATTCTGGATATAACTGCATGCATAAACAAATTGATCACGTAATTCTCATTTTCAGTCGGTGGCGTGTAAATTTAACCCTTTCAACACCACAGCCCTATATCATGTATATAGCGGTGTTTGCAAACAGTGTAGATCCAGATGAGCCAGCTTGTGACGAGCTGAATCATCAGGATCTGCACTTTTTGCAAGTACATGTAATATTCATATTTTTTTTAACTAAAGCACCCCCTTTTCATGAATGGACTAGTCTGAAAATCATTGTGTGACAATTTGATTGGTCAGAAAATTAACATATCAAAATCCATTCCAGTTACATAGGTGTGAAAGGGTTAATTAGGATCAATATGGTATGAGCATGAGCCGGCTCTTAACGAGCTGTCTCATCAGGCTTTGCACTTTTTGCAAGTAATTTTCATATTTTTAGAGAGAACAAAACACCCTCTTTTTATACGACCGTTTTTAAAAAAACGGTACGTATTATGTTTTACCGGGCGGTACAGTTCGTGTACATAACTCCTCCGAAACCGTTCAGTCGATCAATCTAAAACTGTACACACATCTTCTACACATATTGAAGATGTCCACCTTGGTGTTTTTATGCCGAAAAAATATTTTTTAACAAAAATATCACCTTTTTAACTTAGCCTTTTTTTCTACATTTTTCTATACAATTCTATATACGGTACAGAGTTTGTGTACAGAACTCCTCCGAAACCGTTCAGTCGATCGTTCTGAAATTATACACACATCTTCTACACATATTGAAGATGTGCACCTTTGTGTTTTTATGCCGAAACAATATTCTTTAACAAAAATATCACATTTTTAACTTAGCCATTTTTTCTTCATTTTTAGCCAGGCTTTTAAAAATCCAGGCTATTGGATTGGCGAAAGTCGGGCGGGCAGGCAACGGGCGGCGTCCACAATCAATGTTAAGTTTTCGTGTTTGAGTCCATTTCTTTGTTACTGTACCACCTAGGACCACCAAACTTTCACAGCTTCATAATCAAGGGGTGCCCACCACATATCACTATCCAGCATGTTACCTTTTTTATACCCCCCGCAACGAGTTGTGGGGGGGTATACTGGAGTCAGGTAGTCCGTCCGTCCGACGGAATCCGTGCGTCCGTCCGGGTAAACTTAACATCAGAGAAATATTGTTATAACTTCTATTTCCTTCATCTAAAATGCTTGATATTTCACACATGCATTCCTGTAAGGCTCTACTACCATGCTGTGCCAAATCCACGACCGTCCAACCCCCGCAGATCCCAAGGTCAAGGTCAAATACTTAGTCCGTAAACTTAACATCAGAGAAATATTGTTATAACTTCTATTTCCTTCATCTAAAATGCTTAATATTTCACACATGCATTCCTGTAAGGCTCTACTACCATGCTGTACCAAACTTTCACAGCTTCATAATCAATGGGTGCCCACCACATATCACTATCCAACATGTTACTTTTTTAGCCAGGTTTTTTGAAAAAAAATCCAGGCTATTGGATTGGCGAAAGCCGGGCGGCGGGCGGGCAGTGGGCGGGCGGGCGGCGTCCACAATCAATGTTAAGTTTTCGTGTTTGAGTCCATTTCTTTGTTACTGTACCACCTAGGACCACCAAACTTCACAGCTTCATAATCAAGGGGTACCCACCACATATCACTATCCAACATGTTACTTTTTTTTTTAACTTCACCCATTTTTTCCGCGCAGTCGACTTAGCCATTTTCAATGTTAAGTTTTCGCCTTTACAATGTTAAGTTTTCGTGTTTAAGTCCATTTCTTTGGTACTGTACCACCTAGGACCACCAAACTTTCACAGCTTCATAACCAAGGGGTGCCTACCACATACAACTATCCAACATGTGACCTACCACATACAACTATCCAACATGTGACCATTTTTAGCCAGGTTTTTTGAAAAAAAATCCAGGCTATTGGATTGGCGAAAGCCGGGCGGGCGGCGGGCGGGTGGCGGGCGGGCGGCGTCCACAATCAATGTTAAGTTTTCGTGTTTGAGTCCATTTCTTTGTTACTGTACCACCTAGGACCACCAAACTTTCACAGCTTCATAATCAAGGGGTGCCCACCACATATCACTATCCAACATGTTACTTTTTTTTTAACTTGACCCATTTTTTCCGCGCAGTCTTCAATGTTAAGTTTTCGTGTTTAAGTCCATTTCTTTGGTACTGTACCACCTAGGACCACCACACTTTCACAGCTTCATAATCAAGGGGTGCCTACCACATACAACTATCCAACATGTGACCATTTTTTTACCTTCACCTATTATTTCTACGTAATTGACTTAGCCATTTTCAACGTTAACTTTTTAACGTACGTCTGGTTAGAGTTTTTTGGTTAAAAGTTTTTCGTTATACTATATCTCTGCAACTGCTTCGCCCATTACCTTGAAACTTCACATGGGTGTTTATCATCATCCATATTTTCATTCTAACCCCCAACCGTGCGGCCCCTGTGCCCAATGTCAAGGTCAAATTACTTTGAATTTTTTTGTTAAATTTTTTTCGTGTACTATATCTCTGCAACTGCTTCACCCAATACCTTGATACTTCACATGGGTGTTTATCATCGTTGTCACACCTGCTTGCGGAAAGCGCGATCCTGTGCCCAATGTCAAGGTCAAATTACTTTGAATTTTTTTGTTAAAGTTTTTTCGTGTACTATATCTCTGCAACTGCTTCACCCAATACCTTGATACTTCACATGGGTGTTTATCATCATTGTCGCACCTGCTTGCGGAAAGCGCGATCCTGTGCCCAATGTCAAGGTCAAATTACTTTGATTTTTTTTGTTAAAGTTTTTTCGTGTACTATATCTCTGCAACTGCTTCACCCAATACCTTGATACTTCACATGGGTGCTTATCATCATTGTCGCACCTGCTTGCGGAAAGCGCGATCCTGTGCCCAATGTCAAGGTCAAATTACTTTGAATTTTTTTGTTAAAGTTTTTTCGTGTACTATATCTCTGCAACTGCTTCACCCAATACCTTGATACTTCACATGGGTGTTTATCATCATTGTCGCACCTGCTTGCGGAAAGCGCGATCCTGTGCCCAATGTCAAGGTCAAATTACTTTGAATTTTTTTGTTAAAGTTTTTTCGTGTACTATCTCTCTGCAACTGCTTCACATATACCTGATACTTCATTACAATGGGTGTTTATAATCATCATAATCGCACTGCTTGCGAAAGCGCGATCCTGTGCCCAATGTCAAGGTCAAATTACTTTGAATTTTTTTGTTAATTTTTTTTCGTGTACTATATCTCTGCAACTGCTTCACCCAATACCTTGATACTTCACATGGGTGTTTATCATCATTGTCGCACCTGCTTGCGGAAAGCGCGATCCTGTGCCCTATGTCAAGTTCAAATTACTTTGAATTTTTTTGTTAAAGTTTTTTCGTGTAATCTCTATATCTATATCTATATCTCTGCAACTGCTTCACCCAATACCTTGATACTTCACATGGGTGTTTATCATCATTGTCACACCTGCTTGCGGAAAGCGCGATATTGTCAGCATTTTGGCATACGTCCGTCCGTTCGTCCGTGTGTCCGGTTAAAGTTTTTTGGTTAAAGTTTTTCCATCTACTATATCTATTTTGTTAGTGTCCATGCCTCGCCCCAAGGCGCGACATGCAGGCCACGTCCATCTAGTCTACAAAAAGTGGGTATAATTATGTTATCCAAGTGTCTATGCTTGGAAAAAACCTGGCCTTCGTGGCTTTGCCTCGTTTCTTGTTTTTAACTTGACCTATTATTTCTACGTAATAGACTTAGCCATTTTCAACGTTAACTTTTTAACGTACGTCTGGTTAAAGTTTTTTGGTTAAAGTTTTTTGTTATACTATATCTCTGCAACTGCTTCACCCATTACCTTGAAACTTCACATGGGTGTTTATTATAATCCATATTTTCATTCTAACCCCCAACCGTGCGGCCCCTGTGCCCAATGTCAAGGTCAAATTACTTTGATTTTTTTTGTTAAAGTTTTTTCGTGTACTATATCTCTGCAACTGCTTCACCCATTACCTTGATACTTCACATGTGTGTTTATCATCATTGTCGCACCCGCTTGCGGAAAGCGCGATATCGTCGGCATTTTGGCATATGTCCGTCCGTACGTCCGGTTAAAGTGTTTTTTTCATTAAAGTTTTTCCATCTACTATATCTATTTTTTTAGTGTCCATGCTTCGCCCCAAGGCGCGACATGCAGGCCACGGCCATCTAGTCTACAAAAAGTGGGTATAATTATGTTATCCAAGTGTCTATGCTTGGAAAAAACCTGGCCTTCGTGGCTTTGCCTCGTTTCTTGTTTTTACCTTCACCTATTATTTCTACGTAATTGCCATTTTCAACGTTAACTTTTTAACGTACGTCTGGTTAAAGTTTTTTGGTTAAAAGTTTTTTCGTTATACTATATCTCTGCAACTGCTTCGCCCATTACCTTGAAACTTCACATGGGTGTTTATTATCATCCATATTTTCATTCTACCCCCCAACCGTGCGGCCCCTGTGCCCAATGTCAAGGTCAAATTACTTTGAATTTTTTGTTAAAGTTTTTTTGTGTACTATATCTCTGCAACTGCTTCACCCATTAGTGTCCATGCCTCGCCCCAAGGCGCGACATGCAGGCCACGGCCATCTAGTCTACAACAAGTGGGTATAATTATGTTATCCAAGTGTCTATGCTTGGAAAAAACCTGGCCTTCGTGGCTTTGCCTCGTTTCTTGTTCTATACAATTCTATATACGGTACAGAGTTTGTGTACACAACTCCTCCGAAACCGTTCAGTCGATCGTTCTGAAACTATACACACATCTTCTACACATATTGAAGATGTGCACCTTGGTGTTTTTATGCTGAAAAAATATTTGTTAACAAACATATCACCTTTTTAACTTAGCCATTTTTTCTACATTATTGTATCCAATTCCCTATCATTTCTACTTTACACTCTACTTTTCTATCTCTGCCTAAATTAGTATACATGTTTAGCACAATGAGATGAAGAAATAATGCTATAGACTTTCAAATTCGCATTAATGTTTCTTGCCTTGGTGACAGCTTCACATTTCTGCATCTTCGCTGTCTGGCCCATATTCGACGGGCGTATTTTGTGACTTGTGGCACTCTTGTTGTTACTTGGGGTTGAAATGATTTATGTGCATATGGCATGTACCGGTATGTTGTAGGAGTGTGGACATTGGAACAGCGGGGAGAGAAGCCAAATTTCAGCGTGACATTTGAGAGTGCCGCGCCAACAGTTACACACAGGGCACTTGTTGCTCTGGAGTCTGCAGGTATCCACATATTTTTGTTGCCACACAATATATGGGCCATGATCGGAACAAAAAATGGAACTTATCTCACGTCTACTCAGTGTTGGTCATGATCAGTCTGTGGGCTCATATAGCCTGACTATTCACTGGCAGGGTTTGTCAAAATGTGGTCCATTATTGTTTTGTGCTTCCTGTGCTGATGTACTGAATTCAAGTATGGAAAATAGAGTCAATAGTTTGGAATTAACTTGAAAATATAATAATAATATTTAATATTTAAACTAGCATTCGCCATGTCCATGTTGAGTTCTACAGAACAAGCCAATATACTTTTCCAACTTTAAATTGGAAAGGACACAGATTTTTTTTATTAATTCGTTCCCACGAAATAACAATTTGTTCCCTCAATTTAACAATTTGTTCCCTCAAATTAACAATTTGTTCCCACGATATAACAATTTGTTCCCTCAAATTAACAATTTGTTCCCTTGATATAACAATTTGTTCCCACAAATTAACAATTCATTCCCGTGGGAACGAATTGTTATTTTGTGGGAACGAATTGAGGAACAAATTGTTAATTCGTCAGAACAAATTGTTAAATTGAGGGAACAAATTGTTATTTCGTGGGAACAAATTGTTATTAATGGGGGAAAGAATTGTTATTTTGTGGGAACGAATTGTTAAATTGAGGGAACAAATTGTTAATTAATGGGAACAAATTGTTATTTCGGGGGAAAGAATTAATAAAAAAAAGAATTCTACGTCGCCTGCGGGGCTCCGTAATATTGTACCATGATCCTTGAGCATGGCTCTGGAATTATCTCCCTTGTTGTACGTGATACAGAGCTCCAGATAAGGTGCGTATTGGTGTATTTTACGCACATATTTTAGCTGAATACACATTGATTATCAAAAGTGGGAGACAGCAATTGAAAATGCGCATTGATTTTCAAATTGAATAGTGAAAATACTGTAATAAAGTTTAAAATTTACTTACTTACCGAGCTGCAAAAAGCAGTGTTTGCTTTTTGCAGCTTGAATAAGTGATTATTTTTTTTTATCATTTGTTCCCTATTTAATAAGGAAGAAAATCAATAATGCATTTGTAAAAGTAAAATATGCATTGAATTGGAAATATGGGTGTATAATACTCTTTGGATACAAAACTTATCTGGAGCTATGGTGATGGATTTTTGATAAAGAAAATACAATTTGTTTGCTGTCACATCGGGATCTACAATGTGTGTCAATATTTTTCTGGTTATGGAATGGTTAAACACATAACATGTTAACATTTTGATAATGATATATATTGCTTGTTAGAAGCCTGACAGGTGTTTCATTAATGGAATAGCAAACAGTGCAGATCCTGATCAGACTGTGCGAATGCACAGGCTGATCTGGATCTACATTGATCGCAAAACCCACACACCCCATTTCTCCAGTCACAGCCACATATAAGATGCCATGTCGTATAATTAGGGGCGAAAAAAGATACATACAGTATTTAGTATCAACTTCTGTAGGTATTGTGAAGTACGTGATCAGTCAGAATGTGGACGGCCTTCACCTTCGCTCCGGGTTTCCACGGAACCGCCTCTCCGAGCTCCATGGCAACATGTTTGTCGAGGAGTGTAACAAGTGTACCTACCAGGTAAGTCATGTGACCTGTCTGTAGTCAATGTAACCTGTTGATTAATTCCTGTGGTGTGTTGTGTAATCAATGTGATGTGTATGCCAGCCACAACATAATATATTACATGATGACTTAAATGACTAATAATCACATAACGTGCATACATTTTATGTATGCAAGTTATGTGCTTGCAAATCATTTAAGTCATCAATTAACATTCATATATCCCCTTGATGTGAGACATATGACCTGTCTATGATTAATGTAAGCTGTTTGTAAATCATGTGTCATTTTTGCAAGGCAAAATTCATGTTCGAGGGTGGGTCAATAAGTAGTGTCACATGAAACATAGCTTTAACAGTATGCCTAAAACTACACTTATTGTTCTATATTCCGTCAGGGTAGTCTCTGTTGGGCTTTATGGCAGAATATGCCCATTGTCTCTGTGCCGAGTCGTTGCTGAGCAACCGACGTTGATACAATCGTCGCTTGCGGCCACGTGTGATTGAATGTCATATAAGTTACTATAGCGGAACTTTGTAGTGTATTTTTCAAATAATGGAATAAAACTGTTTGTATAGTTTTTGTCCGATGAATGAGCAGGGAATGGTAGAACGTCCTAATGCCACACGTGCAGGAATGACGTCACGTGTCGTGCTTGGTGGTACAACACATCATTTTGTAAAATTATGGGTCACACGTCCAGTTCTTTTAGGCCCTTTCTGGACAGCTTGGAATAAAAATATTTTGTGATATTCTTTGTTGATAGCTTTACAATTACTATGATTACACAATCTGAATCGTACGAAAATCGTGTCAGAAATATTTTTCATGTTTCTGCCAGAATTTTACTTGTCAGTGAGGCTTCAAATCGTTGCATTCCTTAGACTGGCTTGTTAATTCCATTTGATTACTGCATATGGCGTATTTCTGCGGTTGTTTTCCTTCTTATTCTTTCTATTTAAATATACGGCATTTGTTTTTGTTAGTGATTCTGACCGCGGTGCCAGACATGACGTCATAAATGATAACGTCATTATGAAGTCATGTATTGTATCGACGCCATGAGCGTTACGTAAATGTGAATAACGTTAATGAATGCAAGTGTCAAATTTTATTCAAGTTGGATGAGTTGTTAGAAAGATAATGGTCGAGTGACACTACTTATTGACCCACCCTCGTATATAGAAGTCCTTATCTGAGGTCATGTGGTGTATCTAAAAGTATTTGTCAAAACCTGGTATTTTATATAGAGACTTTTGATATCAAGTTTATCAGCCAAGGCTAGCAAACCTTTGTGATATGTCAGTGTGTATTTGGTCAGTGTGCAGCCAGGTGTCTGATAAATTTATATTTAACCTCCAGCATGTACAGTATGCCAAGGGGTATATAGGTTTTGCCTTTCAATCTGGCTGTCCATCCTTTTGTCGGTACATCTATTTGTCCGTCCTCTGTTTGTCCGTCCGTCCATAACACATAAACTCAACATTTCATAATTATTGAATGTTTTTATATTTGCCATCCATATTTTCATTCCATTTACCCCCATTCCCAAGGTCAAAACCAAATTTGTTTTAAAATTCTTGTTTGTCAGTCGAGGCAGTGGTGGGTGGCAGGTGAGAGCACGCGATGGGTAATTTAACGATCGGGGTTCATCCTTACCGGAATCCCGACTGGAGACCTGGTTTGGCCCTCACATACGTCTTTGGCATTTTGTATGTGACAGTTGAATCTGGTTATACCCCTTATGTGAGTATTACGATATTAGTAATCCTATTTTAGGGGAAGGGGCCAAGTGACTTTAGTGTGGTATGGACCTGGCACCAGGTCAGGTTATTCTAATTTCAGGGCTGAATATATTTCTTCTCGATGTAAATATTCCGTTCTGATTTTGGGATTTTCCCCCCAATGCAGCAGGTTAAAATGGGATTGAACCTGTTTGCCCGGCCTTACATGACCTTAGCTGTTGATAGGCCGTTAAACACTAATAAACAAACAAACAAACAGTCGAGGCAGTGGCCGTGGGTATCTGTGAGCCCCTGCGCACTGGCTCTTGTTGCAACCAGTTTCCTGTTCCAGTATATCCTTGTTTCAACCAGTTTCCTGTTCCAGTATATCCTTGTTTCAACCTGTTTCCTGTTACAGTATATCCGAGAGAAAGTGGTCCCTACAATGGGCATGAAGACCACAGGCAATCCCTGTACACAGACAAAGTCCCGAGGACTATGTAGGTAGGTGTCACTCGTTCCTACTGTGTGTCACAAAAGAAATGGACCACAATTAGAGAAACCGGGCTGATCGCTGACCAGGTAGCCCTTAGAATGCGGGAAACAAAAATTACCATCTGCTGTCGTTTCCTTATTCTCAATAAAAACATGGGTTGGTAGCACTTTAGAATCATTTCCATTGGAAATGATTCTAAGATGCTGCCAAACTATGTTTTTAGCCAGGTTTTTTTTTAAAAAATCCAGGCTATTGGATTGGCGAAAGCCGGGCGGGCGGGCGGCGTCCACAATCAATGTTAAGTTTTCGTGTTCGAGTCCATTTCTTTGTTACTGTACCACCTAGGACCACCAAACTTTCACAGCTTCATAACCAAGTGGTGCCCACCACATATCACTATCCAACATGTTACTTTTTTTTTAACTTGACCCATTTTTTCCGCATAGTCGACTTAGCCATTTTCAATGTTAAGTTTTCGCGTTTACAATGTTAAGTTTTCGTGTTTAAGTCCATTTCTTTGGTACTGTACCACCTAGGACCACCAAACTTTCACAGCTTCATAACCAAGGGGTGCCTACCACATACAACTATCCAACATGTGACCATTTCTTTACCTTCACCTATTATTTCTACGTAATTGACTTAGCCATTTTCAACGTTAACTTTTTAACGTACGTCTGGTTAAAGTTTTTTGGTTAAAACTTTTTTGTTATACTATATCTCTGCAACTGCTTCACCCATTACCTTGAAACTTCACATGGGTGTTTATCATCATCCATATTTTCATTGTAACCCCCAACCGTGCGGCCCCTGTGCCCAACGTCAAGGGCAAATTACTTTGAATTTTTTTGTTAAAGTTTTTTAGTGTACTATATCTCTGCAACTGCTTCACCCATTACCTTGATACTTCACATGGGTGTTTATCATCATTGTCGCACCCGCTTGCGGAAAGCGCGATATCGTCGGCATTTTGGCATACGTCCGTCCGTACGTCCGTGTCCGGTTAAAGTTTTTTCGTTAAAGTGTTTCCATCTACTATATCTATTTTTTTAGTGTCCATGCCTCGCCCCAAGGCGCGACATGCAGGCCACGGCCATCTAGTCTACAAAAAGTGGGTATAATTATGTTATCCAAGTGTCTATGCTTGGAAAAAACCTGGCCTTCGTGGCTTTGCCTCGTTTCTTGTTGTTAATAAAAATGGAAGTAAAGAAATAAACAGCAAACGACAAAATTTAATTCAGCATTGTAAGTGTTAACATGCATACATGGATTTAGCTCATCAGGGCTGTTCCAGTAAAACATACATGGGAGGGGGGGACACCACTTTTAGATTTGGGTAGCCTACCATAGATGCGAATTAGTAGCTTTGGCACCCACCCATAGATGTGCCTTTACCTTGAAAACACCGACCCATAGATGTGATTTAATTGGTTGTGAAAACAACCACCCATAGATGTGATTTAATTATAGTGATTTACGAGTCTCCGTTGTTGATGAAATCCAAAAATCAGTTCACATGCATATGAGTGGTGCGTAATGACATTTAAAGACTTCCAACATGCTATCTTTCATGTTGAAATAACAAACTTCCATCCAAAGTAGAAATTACGCACCTCAGCTGGAGCTCCACAAAGCCCTGAGTTTTAGGGATTACAATGCGGAAACAGCACTTTCTTAATGTGAGACATTTATTCCTATTAATGACGTAAGGTTTATTTTAGCAACAGCTACTAATTAACAATTACACATTGGATTGACATAAAATAGACAGAGCATTTTCTGGAATTTTGGGCAGAATGTCCCCCGACCCCGAGGCATTTATCAATTTAGATTATCATTTCATGTGGATGGGGCGGGGACTGGGAATTTAACTTCTTTATAGAACTAGAAGAGGGTGGGGGAGGTGGTTGGCGTAAAATAGACGAGTTGTTGCAGTCTCTGGAATTTTTGGCAGAGTGTCCCCTAAGCCAGAGGCATTTATCAATTTAGGTTACCATTTCATGTAGATGGGGCGGAGAGTGGGCATTTAACTTTATACAAAGGGGGGGGGGGGGGGGGGGGGGGGGGGGGGGGGGGGGGGGGGGGGGGGGGGGGGGGGGGGGGGGGGGGGGGGGGGGGAGTGGATGCAAAATATCTTCCTGTCCGCGGAGAGTCAGCAGAGATGCTCAAAGAGACTCAAACTTTACAGGTCCTGGTGAACACAATATTTTTGCCAGCCCGAATGAAATTTTAGGACACACGAAAACCGACCAAGAAAATAAAAAATTAAAAAAATATCAAAGAAAGTTTATACTTTTACAAGCACTTTAGGTTATTTTCCCAATATTTCATTTTACCTGTCGGAACCGACGTATTTCGCATACTCTGCTGATCGTACACACAAAGAAAAATTTCGCGGGAGACATTATTCAGATTATAACCAAAGCCTACCGAATATAGGGGCATGCCGAATACCGGTATATCGACCATACGACGCAGTTTTCCCAATTTTAAACTCACGGGCCCAATTCCCAAAATACTAAACACTGTTATAGGCAAGCCGCTGCTGATTTACCCAATAGTTGCACACTAATTCATTCTGCTCGTTGCCGAGCCAGGCAATCAGTTGTTCGGTGTTCATTGAAGCCAGGCTCGCCATTTTATTGTTGTTGTTGTTGTTGTATGCGAGATCCCTGCGCTGATATTTCACTCCTCCCGGAAAAAACGACGCATTTCCGTGATTTTTTTTGCACAATTTAATGCGGCATCTCGATTTCGATAGCGAATAGCGATTTGAAAGAATGACGACGTTTAATACCAGAAGGCATGCTACAAATCACCCATAGATGTGATTTTAGTGTGAGAACCCCACCCCACCCACCCATAGATGTGATTTTAGTTGGATCTCACCCACCCATAGATGCAATTTTTAGGCACAGACACCCTGGCATGTATTTTCTTTTTTCTGCCGTCCCCGGGTGCCGTGTATGTTTAACTGGAACAGCCAAAAAAAAAAACCTCAGCAAAGAAAAGCTCAAAAATAAAACAATAATGGTCCACATTTTGACAAAACCAGAAATATTGCCTTAGCGACAAGCTAAGATCAAAATGAACCTTGAATTTTTGTATACCCCCTGGCATCGTTAGAATATAGTCCAGTTAAGAAGTTTGCCAGAATTTCTCATATCTGCCACCGGGGGCATTCATGTGCATACAGGTCACATTTACTACTGAGTCGCATATAATTATTCATATGATCTCTATCAAATCTGACTTTATCCCGTCAACACAGTGCATATGTGCCATGAAACACGGTGCCGTGAAACCTTTTTGATATCCTGTCAATACGAACTAATCACTGCGTATGAATATGTGTGGTTGTCATACTCGTTGATTCTAAAATTTTGAGGATGCGGTTTATTTTTTTTNCTGGGGTTATTTTTTTGCATTTTAAAGTTATTTGTAGGTGTTGACGGGATAAATAGAATAGTAGGTTAGTGCAGTGAATGGGAAAAAATCTGGCGCGGTACGGAAACGGAATGTGCTCGGTAGAGCCTCGCCCATCCCGTTTCCTAAGCCTCGCCAGATATTTTTTCCCATTAATGGCACTAACCTACTATTCCCTATATCTGGCCTTTGTGGCCAGCCTAGCCGCTAATGTCCTTCTGTAGCCTGCTAATCCTCTATACTGTGTTTGTACTGGTAGTGCATGACATGGTATGTTAGTCGCTAGATCGGGCAAGTCAGTTTTTGTTGGGTATTCCATTTTCCTCCCATATTAAGAACCTCCCTTACGCGTCCATCTGTGGCAACTTGTTTTAGTGTTCTCGTGCTCATTTGTCATTGTTGTAAACTTGGCTGTGACTGAAGGAATGGGGCGGGGCTTATTACACTTGTGACTAATGTAGCTCCTGATCAAATACAACACTTCTGGGGGTCATTTCACTAAACTTCGTACGACTAAAATGTTTGTAAGTGCACAATTATGATAGTCTGTAATTTCACATTAACAATGTGTTCTTGTAAACAATTATTGGATTTACATTTATTGAGCATAGGCTGCTCAATAAATGTAAATCCATCAATTGAAATTTCCAGACGATCCTAAATTTGCACTTATGAACATTTTAGTCGTACAAAGTTTAGTGAAACGGGCACCTGTAGCCTGAAAACTGTCTTTATTTCATGGCGGGTGTTTCATTGATGAAATGATGAACAGTGCAGACAGCCATAAATATGGTCATCATAGCAGTGGGATCCTGCACAGATTAGACGGCAAACAGTGTAGTTTGTGGATAAACTGCATCAATTTATAATGGCTCATCTGTGGCGAAGCGAAGCTACATGAATGGTGTAATGATGATGAGTTTGTCTTTTGCAATGTTGGTGAAATAGGCTACTGGATTGATTGCTCAAATAAACACAGCCTGATTTGTGGCAAAGCTGGTAATGTTGCTTTGACTGATTAATTCATTTTCAGGGGTAAACTAGCGGATACTATACTGGACTGGGAACACTCCTTACCGGAACGTGACCTTGACCTTGCTGACAAACATTCAAGGTAAGTTTGCTGATCTTTATCAAACTTTATATACATATACTCGGCGATAAAATCTTTTAAAAGAGCATAATTATATTTCTAAACATCTTTTTCTATCAAATCTACTTTTAAAGCAAAATGTTGATACATTGAACATTATGCAGATTGACATTGAACAATCACATGTGAGTTGGCCATGTATTGTTTTACCATTTCCAATATGCATAGTTACGGCTGAATGATTCCGCGCAAAATGTTGGCTGTGCACAGCCTCGAGATAACATGATAATCCAGTATGCAGTGCCGAGATAATGACCAACAAAATCAGGGGCCCGTTTCACTAAACTTTGTACGACTAAAATATTTGTAAGTTCAAAATCATGATAGTCTGTAAACTTCACATTAACACTGTTTTCTTGTAAACAATTATTGGATTTACATTATTGAGCATAGGTTGCATTTTAGTCGTACAACGTTTAGTTAAACGAGCCTCCGGTAACTGAAAGCATTAAGTTGTTGTGTTTGCTGCATTCAGTTGAATACATTTTCATGATAACTGGTTTAACATTTGTTTTCATCCGCTATGTCACATGCTGATATCCTATGATATGCATAAGTGATATGAATTAAATATGGTTATTGCATACAATTATCTTTGTTATTATATACCTCTCCTCTTTACCCAGATAAGCCAGGATTATTGAACTGTACGTTTTTTTGGTCGCAAAGTATATAAATATGCGTTCCCAGATTTACCCCACTGCCCGTGGCACGAGGGAACTGTTTGAACCTCAAGGCCGTAAGCTGTGGGTTCAAACAGCTCCCGAGTGCCACGGTAAATGTTTACCCACAACTGTTACACTGCAGCTCCATTATAACGCGGTCGCGTATAGTGCGATCTCCATTATAACGCGGGTCTCTCGTGGATCCCAATTTATTTATTTTTTAAATCGAGAAAGAAAAAAAACAAAAGAAAAAAAATTGTCGGACGTCGTAGTCATCATGTAATTAGTTGATTCGTGATTTCTGCAAGTTTATTCAAACAACGAAGTTCAACGTCCATGAAAGGATTATTATTAGTATGTTAGCAAATGTAATACATGTACCTTTAATCAGATAATCATGTTAATAGGCATATTTATTAATCAATTCAATTACACATAATTGTCGCTAATAAATGGTTGCGTGTTCGATCGCCTTACTTTTTCTTTACTCCCAGGTGTAATATTTAGCGTTCTATAAATAGACTGGTGTTTCAGCATTATCTGGCTATGGGATCACGTGGTCTATTGTTTACACTGCAGCCCACGGCAATCTCGCTTAAATCGTAAATTTCATTCATCAATATGACTTGCAGCGTAAACAATAGATCACGTAACCCCACATCCTGAGATTATGCACGTATCAACCGCATGAATAGGCAGGACACGTGACCATAGGCATTATTTATTATCAATTAATCCGTTTAAGCGTCTGTTGATCGCGAGTAGTATACATTGTAATAAGTGTCTGCCTATCGCGAGCACTATACAATGTAATAAGCATGATTTTATAAATAACTCATATGTTTAATACATTAATACATACAAGTTTGTATGTCATAGGCATTATTAATAATTACTTTAACTTCTGTTCAAATGACATGATTTTATATGGGTCCGTTGCTAATGGAATTCCCGCAATAGTTGGTAACCGAAATGCGAATGATACCAGTAACCCGTGCAGGACCAGTACCCGTGCATGTCCCGAAATTTTATAACGTGGTCGGATTCGATCGCGGTTTGAAATCAAAATTGCTAAGCATACTTATCTAGGTAGGTATAATTTGAGGGAGCAATCATTTATTTTTCACGAAATGCATTATTTCATATAGAACTAATGACTGCATATATTAGATGATTAAAAGTATGCATAATTATTATACTGAATTTATTACATTATCACAAAATGGCTGTGATAATGTAATAAATTCAGTATTATAAAAATTAATAAATCTGTTATTAAATTGAAAATTTATCCCTCAAAGTGTACTTAGCAAGATAAGTATACTTTGCAATTGTTGGTGAAGTAGGCTACTGGGCCTCCAGCTGAGAATGAAATAATCCCCAGTTGTCATGTAATGGTCCCAGTTATAATACATTTTCCTTTGTTTCCAGGAAAGCAGACTTGAGCCTATGCCTAGGCACCTCCCTACAGATCATACCTAGCGGCAACCTACCACTGGCTACCAAGAGGAACGGTGGCAGAATCGCCATAGTCAACCTACAACCGACAAAACATGACAGAAAGACAGACCTCCGGATATTTACGTTTGTAGATCAGGTGATGACACAGTTATGCAAGTTACTGAATATTTCCATACCAGACTACAGTGGACCACATGTGTTACTCAAGTCTATCCATACTCTGCCTAAAGAAACCGCGATAAATGTGACTATAAAAGATGAGGGATTGGAATGTAAATCTCCGTTGAAAGTCGAGTGGAAGCCCTGGGATAAGATCTCCTACATGAAAGAAATAAAGACAAATAAGGAACACCCAGTCGCTGGTGAAAGTGAATTGAACAATGACGTATTGCAAGATGAGGATAATAAGTGTACTGTGACAGAGTGTAAGATAGATGGAACCGAATGCATTGAAATATTACAGGACATCGATAGAGCCACTGTGAAAGTGTGTAAGTTAGACAGAGATGAACACATTGAAGTATTGCAGGATGGAGATACTGAAGCCGCTGTGACTGACTGTAAGAGGAACGACCTGCAAAGTAAGGAAGCTCAACATAACTGCATGCCTAGTCAAAAAATTGAAAGTGTAAGTCAACCAGTTGATATGTTTGTGGCGAAGAAACCTGAGCCAGGCTCATTGACTAGTAATATCACAAATATAAACAGCATTCCTATTGACAGTTTATTACAACCTGCTGACCTACCTCAAAACAGTTTTGCTCAAAAACCAGAAGATATTGACCACCCTGTAGAGATTCGAAAGGAATTCTGGGGTGTAGCAAACAAACGGACACATGGCCTAGCTGATAAACATACAGGGGTATCACAGGAACCAGAGAACAAAGTGATTTGTTTGACTGATAGTTCATAAACCTCGATACTTCCAGGATAACGAAAATGCAGCTGTGACTGGAGAAATGGGGCTTATGGGATGTTTGACCGGTATGGCTCCTGATCAGATGGCACTCTCATGTAGCCTGATAGCAAGCTCAATTGCTTGTTAGAAGCATGACAGGTGTTTCATTGATGGATTGGTGAACAGTGCTGATTCTGGTTGCGAAACCTATAAGTCCCATTTCTCCAGTCACAGCCACACATGTCTCAAAATATTTTACCTTTAACAGCAGGAAACCACTTATTGTCATCTGCTGTTTTGATACGACTGTTTTAGAAACATGGTACATATTATGTTTTACCGCGGGGCGGGCAACGGGTGGTGGACAGAAAAACTGCAGAGTTTGTGTTCACTACACCTCTAAAACATTTCTGTCAATCGATCTGAAACTTTACACAAGTCTTCCACACATATTGTACATGTGTACGTTTGTGTTTTTATGCCAACACTTTTTAACTTAGCCATTTTTTCTACATGTTTGTATACTTTAAAGCACATTTCTACCTAAATTAGTATACCTGTTTATCACTTCAAGAGGAAGAAATAATGCTATAGATTTTCAAATTCACATTAATGTTTTTTGCCTTAGTGACAGCTTCACATTTCTGCATCTTCGCTGTCTGGCCCATCTTCGACGGGCGTATTTTGTGACTTACAGCACTCTTGTTCATTGTTAAATTATTTATTTTATTTTATTCTTAACCCCTTACTACGCTGAATTAAATGTTGTCTGCTGGAAATGTTTTATTTTCAATATTTCTCGACCAAAACCTGGTTTGACAGCACATGAGAATCGTCTCCAATGTTAAGAATTAAAGCAAAAATGAAAAACAGCAGACGGCAATTTTCGTCAACAGCGTAGGAAGGGTTAATGCATGTTTTCATCAAAGAAAGTTGGAAATAGAAAATATACAGAAGACAACAAGTTTTATTTCAACATTCTCATGAATACATTAAGGGTAAGCACTTTATTATACATTGTAGCCTGCATACTGAAGCATCAGAATGTATGAATATGAGGCATATCTGTCCATTTTTCACCCATCAATAAAAGTGAATATTGAAATATTCCCTCGCTCGACTTCTTTTTGTTCTACAATACCAAGATTAAAGGTACATGCCCACTCAGTAGGCACAAAATGTTCTTTATATCACAGACATCATCTGAGACATTTTATGGCAAAATAAACATTCATTCACCATTATCCCACGTGTTGATTGGCATTATTATACATTTTATATCAGACGTAAATGTCCACACTGATATCAGGGGCGATAACCGTGTTTTATTAAACTACTAACGGACATTACTATTTATTATCTGTATTTATTTTTTGATGTGCAATGATCATACTTTATAATCTGTCGAAAATATTATTTTATAGCGAGACATTTAATTAGTATAAATATTTAAAAAATATCATGTCTCATTTGCATATGAAAATAGCCTGATACAACCGCGCGTCACTATCAGTAAAATAACTATTACTAAATGATTATATCTATATAGCGGGCTTTTGTAATTTTTAAAACTAGTGGAATAGTGACACAATTGTACACTTATTTAATTCCCATACAGAACATTTTCTGCCTACTGAGTGGGCATGTACATTAACACAGATTATCAACATTTCTGAACATCCATTGGTACTGCTAACTGGCAATCATTAAATCGAGCAATTTAATTGAGCTTTAGGAAATGAGCTTGGTTTCTGTTGGACCACGTCCCGTATGCATAATGAATCAGTCAATGTTGCCCGTGCACTTGGGCAGCAATATAACTTTAGTATTATACTTTATATCTGCAGACATTAAAGCCCCTGTATGCTCGTCTGGGTCTTCACACGAAATAAGCCAGTTATGTCGGATCATGGCCCTTATTATATACATGTACGTACTTTCGTTTCCCATTGAAACTCAATGGAACACAAGCCGTCAAGAGTTTTCCATATTGACGTCAGGAAGTTCATATTGGTGAGTGCTACGATTCAATTCGTAAAATAGTTCCTTCTAAATTATAGTAATTTGTTTTCATTTATAATTTGTACATTTTTTGAGTCGCATATAAATTGTGAATGATTTACGTACATGTACATGTATATAATAAAAAAGGTTACTTGATTTGTATGTGGATATATGCCACTCGTTCCACCCATAACGATATTGCGCTCCTAAAGTCGGCAATATCGCACGCTGTGAAACTCCACATACACATCAAATAACCTATAAATATTCACCAGGCAATATGGTATTATTCTGTGATTCATGTGCCCAAGTTACTGCCGCGCTGGCATAAAATGTTACACATCGAAACGTACACCGGTTTCTTGACGAGAGGCCACTCAGCATAAACACATTTTTCTTGCCCGGTTACTAGATGAAAATGTGTTTATGCACTATCTCTCTGCATGTAGCTGATTGGAAATTCATCAGGAATCGGGGGGCCTATTTCGGCGTGAAGCATTTTATGAAAAGTCGTAAAATATTAGTATTAGGTATAATCACTGCTGGGACATTGACACTCAATGCAGCAAGAGTAGACCAGTTTCCAGCTTATATGCGAGCTGCGGATATATTCTTCTGCAAGTAACAATTTCATCTACTCTGGGCCATGGTTTGGACATCTGGGGGCATTTCACTAAACTTTGTGCAACTAAGAAGTTTGTAAGTGCAAATTTAAATCCACAATAACATTTGTTCTGACAGCCAATTTTGGAAAATCTTTCGTGGATGTGCTCCATGTAACGACGTGAACTCGTAGGTACAAAATGGTAGCATTAGAGAAACACGTTAATCTGGGAAGCAAATTCATAGAAATCTTCGTACGAACATTTTTGTCGTAAGTGTTTAGTGAAACGGGCCCCAGGCTTGTTGGTACACCATTGTTTCATATATCAGGTATAAATCCAGGATAGGAAATTTCTAGTTTTGCTACTTTTTATGTATAATAAGTATGCAATATGTACATGGGCATGTATCAAGATTAGAACTACAACTATAACACTAATACATGTATGATGATTTTACTTATTCCAATTTCATTAAGTCAATTTAATTGCTGATATTGGAAATATGCCACAAAATATGAAGTTACGGCCATATAAACAATGCAAAAACAAGATAATATTAAATTTTATCAAAATTTAAGAATGAGCCTTTTTATTTCATGAAATTTTGTAAAATATTGATTTTATTATGAAAACTTGATTTGTCTATGGGAATTTAACATGGGGGAATCAAGTTTTCATAGAATGATAGAATAGTTTATTTCATCGAGGCAACTGCCTCATGAGCATACATACATGACTATGGTATAATATACGTAAAATGCAAGATGGCGTATATAGGTAAACTACTAAATATAATAAACTCAGAAACACCACAATCGTGGCAAATAGGCAAATAGATTTCAAACCATGTCGCGACCACTAATACATATATCTGTACTTGTATCATACACTCCTGTACATCGCACAGTCTCCGCTTACTGATAATAGGGTGTACTGAGTGTGATAGCTCGTATTAATTTTAACAATAAATGAGAAATAGACATACATATGCATAGAAATACCGTATTCTGCCGAGTATTGGTCGCAATCATGCATAAGTCGCACCTCTATTTTCACTCGAAAATCTGGTGGAAAATGTCTACATGGAGCTATAAGACGCACTCAATTTTCTAAAAAAAAAAATGAAACGAAAACAAAAAAAATCGCACAGTTGTAGTTGTTGTTGTTTATAAATACTACCAGGTGCTGTTTTTTGGTCACTCACAAGCTTCGTACCCTGGACGTTTCGGACCAATTCAATTAATCGCCAAATTGTTGTTGTTGTTATTTAATAATAATTCCCCGCGCTGTTTTTTATTTATTTTTCGTACCCTGGAAGTGTACATATGTACACACATGCATACATGCACATACATGTACACACATATATGCACATATACACACCCATATACATGTACACACATATACGCACATATACACACCCATATACATGTACATGTAACACACCCCATATACGCACATATACACACCCATATACATGTACATATACACACCCATATACATGTACACACATATACGCACATATACACACCCATATACATGTACATGTACACACATATACACACATATACACACCCATATACATGTACAGTACACACATATACACATATACACACCCATATACATGACATGTACACACATATACGCACATACACACATATACTGTACATACACACACATATCGTACACACATATACGACACATATACATGTACATGTACACATATACACACCCATATACATGTACATGTACACACATATACACACATATACACACCCATATACATGTACATGTACACACATATACACACATATATCACACCCATATGTACAGTACACACATATACGTCACAAATATACACTACATATACATTACATGATACACACATAAACGCACATCATACACACGACCCATACATCCCGTACATGTACACACACATATACATGTACACACACTATACACACATATATGTATAGTACATGTACACACATATACACACATAAATACATGTACATGTACACACCCCATATACACACATATACACACACACATATTACATGTCATGTACACACTTATACACACATATACACACCATATACATGCACATGTACACACACATATACACACCCATATACATGTACACACATATACTCACATATATACACCCATATACATGTACACACATATACACACCCATATACATGTACATGTACACACATATACACACCCATATACATGTACATGTACACACATATACGCACATATACATATACATGTACATGTACACACATATACGCACATATACACACCCATATACATGTACATGTACACACATATACGCACATATACACACCCATATACATGTACATGTACACACATATACACACCCATATACATACATATACACCCCATATACATGTACACACATATACACACCCATATACATGTACATGTACACACATATACACACCCATATACATGTACATGTACACACATATACACACCCATATACATGTACATGTACACACCCATATACATGTACACACATATACACACCCATATACATGTACATGTACACACATATACGCCACATATACACACCCATATACATGTACATATACACACCCATATACATGTACACACATATACACACCCATATACATGTACATGTACACACATATACGCACATATACACACCCATATACATGTACATATACACACCCATATACATGTACACACATATACACACCCATCATGTACATGTACAGTACACACATATACGCACATATACACACCCATATACATGTACATACACACATATACACACCCATACACACCCTACATACATATACACACCCATATACACACACACCCTACACACAACACACACACACACTACACACATACACACCCACACACACACACAACACCCCATACATATACACACCCCACATGTACACACACACCACCCACAATGATACACACATAACGATATACACACATACAACACACACCCTACATGACACACACACACCCATATCATCAGTACACATACACACACACCACACACACCCTACGACACCCACACACACCCACTCATACACACACACATGTACACACTCACACACACACCCATCACACACACAACCCATACCCATATACATGTACACATATACACACCCATACAGTACATGTACAATATACACATATACATGACATATACACACCCATATACTGTACATATACACACCCATACATGTACATATACACACCCATACATGTACTATACACACATAACATGTACAGTACACATATACACACATATACACAGTACATGTACACATATACGCACATATACACACCCATATACATATACACACATATACACACATATATACACCCATATACATGTACACACATATATGCACATATACACACCCATATACATGTATATCTTCTTTCTAAATGTGGTATAGTATTACATGTCTATATACGTACATATAGACACATATACATATGTGTACATACACATACATAAAACACTGCAACAGCGGTAGCGTCATGGCATGAACGTTCTTTCCCTCAAACAGGAATACTTTGATCATACATTGTATTCCAATTGTCGTTTTAAAGTAATATTGCACATATAATACATATATCTACTTTCCACACAAGTATATGATAACTTGACGAAGCAAAGCATACAAAGCTTACTACCTAGTAGTTAAAGAATTTTTAAATTTCGTGAGAGTTTTTGTTTTTGGCAAATGCGCTTTAAATCATCATCACAATAGCGTAAAACAATGAGTCGCATGAATAATACAGTCATGTACATTCACATATAATACATTGTATGGTAGGAAATTACATAAATGCACATGTCCACTTGGCGATCAGCGTAGTCCCAGATCAGCCTGCGCATTCGCACAGCCTGTTCTGAGACTGTACTGTGCATTTTATATAAATATATCTATCAATAATTATACACAATTGATTTCCAGTTATTTCAAGAATAAATTACTACATATATCTGTTTAGCTGAGATATAATTTTGTTACGTTTATCGAACGCTCTGAAAACGAAATTACCAAGGTTTCTTGTATAAGACGCTCCATCTGAGTGAAACAATGTTACTAATTTTAACATGTTAGGTCTACTTCTATAGTATTGGCCGATGTAGCGTACCCTCAAGTCATTATTCGTAATCCTATTTTAGGGGAAGGGGCCAAGTGACATTTGGTGTGTTATTGGACCATGCCACCAGGTCAGGTTAATTCTAATTTCAAGAGCTGAATAATATTTAGTTTCTCGATGTAAAATAATACAGTACTGATTTTGGAATTTTCCCCCCAACCCAATGCAGCCAGGTTTAAAATAAAACGGGATCGAACCCGTTTGGCCCGGCCATTACATTGACCTTAGCTGTTTGAAATAGGGCCGTTTTAAAACACCAAAAAATAAACAAACAAACAAACCCCTCAAGTCATTAAGTAGACCAGGAACTATAAAATCAAAAATCAAATCAATATTTTGACCAAATTATCATGAAATAAAAAGCTCATTCTTAAATTTTATTAATTAATATTTATGAAAAAGAATAATTGTGGAAGGAGCTGGGGTGATAGATAGACTTGGGAAAAAAAATGATTCCTAACCTAAAGAAAACAAAAGTTAAATTTGTGAAAATCGGTTCCAGTATTTTCTGAAATTCTAAAAATGTCCCCATGTATATGTCCTAAGGGAAAAAAAAAAAAAAATAGGGATTAATTAATTAATCATTCTTAACTTTTAAATTTTGACTTTAATTTAAATATTATAAAAAAAAAAAGATTGTTTTTTTCTTGTTGCATTGTTTATAATGGCCATAAAATTTGGGCAGCTTTCGTTAAAACAGGCAATACTATACTACAAGTGATTTTACTTATTCCAATTTTTTCATTTAGTCCAATTTAATTGCCGATATTGGAAATAATGCCACAAAATATGAAGTTGGTCATTACTTATTGTGGGTCAATACTTGTGAAAGATATACAGAGAATAGTATGGTTAGTGCCGTGAATGGGAACAAATATCTGGCAAGGCTTAGGAAACGGGATCCCATTTCCGTGCCGCGCCAGATATTTTTTCCCATTCACTGCACTTACCTACATGTACTATTCTGTTTATCCAGTCAACACCTACAAATAGCTTTAAAATGCCAAAAAAATAACCCCAGCCACATCCTCAAAATAGGACAATCGACTAGTATGACAACCGCACATATTCATACGCAGTGATTAGGTCGTATCGACAGTATAGCAAAAATGTTTTTTCACGGCACCGTGTTTCACGGCACATACGCACTGTGTTGACGGGATAAATCTAAAACAAATCATTGTTGAACTGCGAATTGGATCTGATGCTGTTTATGGCCACACTTAAGTTTAATAGTGCGACGTGAGACATAGCGGTCACATTTCCGGTGGTGGTGTTGGAGGTGTCAACAATTATGTCCAAATGTTGAATATCCACTCTGTGTCATTCAGGTGACCTTGACCTTCGTGGGTGCATACATTACATTGGAAGTGGAAAACTGGATACCCTGTCATTTATCTCTTATCTGAATGTTTGTTCATGATTACAAAGCACATAACCAAGGTTTGGACTGCTTATATAAACTATGCACAAACATTTGAGTGGAAGCTCTCTAAACTGGACGCAATTAATTTCACGGTAAATTATCTCTGATCCACAATGAAATATCTGTTCATGATTAAAACGCACAGAAACAAATTTTGGATTGCTGATATGGCCAAATTACAGAGATCTCTAAACCAGACACCCTGAATTTCACTGTCGGTTATCCTTTATCCAAATGTTTGTTGAAAAGCAAATAAACAAATTTTGGATCACTGATACACCTAAATTGCAGTGGAAGTTCTCTAAACGGGACACCCTGGGGACCTCCCAGGATGTTCGGTTTAGAGAACTTCCACTGTTATATACAGAGGTTGCACTGTCGAGTGTGATCAGTCTGTACACTGGGTCGCAATGTCCTACGATTCTACGATTCTTTCCCTTTCCGTCCTGCAGTCGCGGCCCTCTTGTATGTAGCCGATGAGAGCGATAGCGGGTTCCTGATGCTATACACCTGTAGACTCGCATGCAGAGGTCGTGCCGGCATGTAGATATACGACTGGCTCTGTGGCCTTGACCTGTGACACAGGATCTCGTAGAAACAGCACTCAACCTCTTGACCTTTCCATGGGATATAGCATTTCTTTCGACCCGGGTGGAACGTGCCTGATAAAACATGATACCGTGTAACCTCCCTAAAGATTTGCAACTAAAATGTCAAACCTGTGAATAAAGGGTCAGTCATGGGAAGTTGCATGTTCATTTATGTAGTAATTGGATACATAATTGGTAAACCAAAAGTGTGGCTGCTATAGACAGGTAATTGCTATTCGGAGGTGGCATGTAGCACAGGTTTGACAGTAGAGCATTTTTATACGCCCGTTTGAAAAAACTGGACGTATTATGTATTCATCTTGCACGGGCGGGCGACGGGCGGGCGACGGGCGGCAGCGGGCGGGCACAGCTTGTCCACGCAATAACTAGAGTCTACTTGACGGATTTTAACCAAATTCGGTATACATGTTTATCACGGCAAGATGACCCTTGGCAGCCATTTTTAATTTTCGCACTCTGGATCCTTGTCCACGCAATAACTCAAGTGCTACTTCACCGATCGTAAACAAATTTGGTATACATGTTTATCACGGTAAGACGAAGAAGCCTATTTATTTTGACAGATCGTGATCAAATTCAATATACATGTTTATTACGGCAAGAACCTTATTAATTGTCAGTGAGTTATCTCGCCTTGTTAACTGGCCTTGCCTCGACGGGCGTATATTGTGACCTTCGGCACTCTTGTTTATAACTGTTCAAGAGGTTATGAGTTGACCAATGCTGAAGCTCATAAACAATGTATGTCCGTATTAGACATAAAATAAATAAAATGCACCGACAGACACAATAAACTCACCGACGGTCAATGTGCGTGCGGGCGTCAGTGCTCGGGCTATATACAGCGGCTCCCCAGACTTCGTCTGGCCCCCCTGTACGGCCCGTATAGGCAGCTGACCGTCGGAGCAGGAGATCCACTGCAGCCCAACCCGGTTCCACTTGCTCATCAATACCTCATAACGTTTCAGGCATGCCTCATTGCCATGCCAACTGGTGTAGAGTCGCTCCTTCTGTGGGTCCACCTTCCCCGGTACAACGTTGCCGTGGATTTTAGCCCTGCCTACAAATATAGATGGAGTGGTTACTTGGGCGTTTATGTTTGTTCAATTGCAGACGGGAATGCACCTGTATGGGGGCGGCAGGCACACAGGTGGAAGACTCGGAAGCACAGTGCAATACGAGACCAAGTGGGTGGGGTATTATGAGTTTTTTAATAGGCATGGTTTTATGTCACAGGTCTGAGTCCTCTAGCACTGTACAATACGAAACCAAATGGGTAGGGTAATGGGATTTTTTTAATGGGCATTTTTATACGTCACACGTCTTCCACCTGTGGGGGGG
The DNA here is from genome assembly GCA_029237695.1 of Conchocele bisecta. Taxonomy (NCBI): domain Eukaryota; kingdom Metazoa; phylum Mollusca; class Bivalvia; order Lucinida; family Thyasiridae; genus Conchocele; species Conchocele bisecta. The sequence goes on from CM055276.1 coordinate 19,068,237, forward strand.
GGGGGCACTGTACATTCAACACTAAAATTGCAAGAAATTCTTCACAGAACATCAGTGTCCTGGCCCGATGCCAGGCACCCTTACTATACCAGGTAACTTGGCCCCACCATATGTTACAAACCTCTGTTGCTCCGATTTTCCTATGGGAATTTAACATGAGGAGTCAATTTCCAATAATTTGCAAATCGACTCCGAAACCTGGCGAGATCGCTTGAAAATGATGTAAATAAGAAAACAAAAGTTAGATTTTGAAAATCAGTCCACAAATAAAAAAAATATTTAAAAAAAATCCATTTTTAGCCCCCATGTTAATTTCCCATAGGAAAATCGTTGTTTCGCAATAAAATCAATATTTGATGGAATTTCATCAAATACATTTTTTTGGGGAGGGTGACTTTTTTGTTATTGATAAAAAAGTACTTACTTTTAATATTTTTTAGATTTAATGTGTTTGTGTGTACCCAAAAGTTTGTCGGCAGCAAAACGTGGAACAGACAGTAAATTCAATTGATTTGAAACTTCACATACCTCTTTACTTTATCATGCCTCCCTATGCAGCTCACATGCCCAAAAATTACCTTGAATCTGCGTTAACCTTTTTAAGTAGCCAGTATCTCCACAACCCCGAGTCCAATTGACTTGGAACTTCACATATGTCTGCATCATCCTATAGCCACCCATAAGGTCCACATGCCCAAGGTCAAATTTTGTAAATTCTGTGTTAAAAAGTACCGCATCAAATAATCTCCCCAACCCTAAGTCTGATTGACACCAACTACATACACTGTACATACACACCGAGACCATGAAATACAAATGTACCTCAGTGGGCACGATATGCTGGCATTGTATGTTCAAATTTATATACAAAAGTTGTATGAAGTTTAGAAATCCCACCCCTGTATCCATATACAGTGGAACCTCTCTAAACCTCCCAGGGTGTCCGGTTTAGAGAGGTGCCAGTGTAATTATGCACTACATGAACAGGTTTTGTTATTTTCATTCACATGACAATGAAATGAATTACAGTGAAACCCATCTAAACTAGATTGGTCAGTAAGCGAGGCTTACGGAATACCCCCCGTGTGGGCCCATGTACCCCTAAATATGTAAACAAAATTCCAAGTGTGTGGGCTTGTGACCTTGACTATGGGCATGAACATGAATTTGTCACACAGTGGTAGAGGTCCATTGGAGCAATGCGTGTGTGAAATGTGAATCCGAGCAAGGAAATAGAAGTCATATTCAATTTCTCTGATGGTAAGTTTCGTAAAGAGACTAAGTATGTGACCTTGACCACGAGATCAGCAGGGATTTGTCACAGCATGATAGTACAGCCTTAGAGGAATGCATGCATGAAATATTAAGAATTTTCGATGAAAGAAGTAGAAGTTATAACATATTTCTCTGATGTTAAGTTTTGTAAAGAGACTAAGTATGTGACCTTGACATTGGGATCAGCGAGTGTTGGACGGTCGTAGGTTTGTCACAGCATGATAGTAAAACCTTAGAGGGATGCACAAGTGAAATATCAAGAATTTTCAATAAAGGAAATAGAAGTTATAACATATATCTCTGATGTTAAGTTTTGTAAAGAGACTAAGTATGTGACTTTGACCTTGGGATCAGCGAGTGTTGGACGGTCGTAGGTTTGTCACAGCATGATAGTAAAACCTTAGAGGAATGCACAAGTGAAATATTAAGCATTTTAGATGATGGAAATAGAAGTTACAACATATTTCTCTGATGTTAAGTTTTGTAAAGAGACTAAGTATTTGACCTTGACCTTGGGATCAGTGGGGGTTGGACGGTCGTGGATTTGGCACAGCATGGTAGTAGAGCCTTACAGGAATGCATGTGTGACATATTAAGCATTTTAGAAGAAGGAAACAGAAGTTATAACAATATTTCTCTGATGTTAAGTTTTGTAAAAGAGACTAAGTATTTGACCTCGACCTTGGGATCAGCGGGGTTTGGACGGTCATGGATTTGGCACAGCATGGTAGTAGAGCCTTACAGGAATGCATGTGTGAAATATTAAGCATTTTAGATGAAGGAAATAGAAGTTATAACAATATTTCTCTGATGTTAAGTTTAGTGACGCACGGCGCACGGACGCACGGACAACCTGACTCCAGTATACCCCCCCCCCACAACTCGTTGCGGGGGGGCTATAACTAGATTGGTCAGTAAGCGAGGCTTACGGAATACCCCCCACGTGGGCCCAGGTACCTGTAAAATAGGTAAAAATTTCCAATTGTGTGGGCTTGTACCTTGACTCTGGGCTTAGCGGGAGCGGCATGAATGTGAATTTGTCACAGGGTGGTAGAGGTCCATTGGAGCAATGCGTGTGTGAAATGTGAAGCAGATCTGAGCAAGGAAATAGAATTTATAACCGATTTCTCTGATGTTAAGTTTTGTGTTTTGTAAAGAGACTAGGTATGTGACCTTGACCTCGAGATCAGCGGGAATTTGTCACAGCATGATAGTAGAGCCTTAGAGGAATGCATGCATGAAATATTAAGAATCTTTGATGAAAGAAATAGATGTTAAGTTTTGTAAAGAGAGTAAGTATGTGACCTTGACCTTGGGATCAGCGGGGGTTGGACGGTCGTAGATTTGTCACAGCATGATAGTACAACCTTAGAGGAATGCACGAGTGAAATATTAAGAATTTTCAATGAAGGAAACAGAAGTTATAACTTATTTCTTTGATGTTAAGTTTTGTAAAGAGACCAAATATTTGACTTGACCTTGGGATCAGTGGGGGTTTGACGGTCATGGATTTGGCACAGCATGGTAGTGGAGCATGTGTGAAATTTTAGATGAAGGAAATAGAAGTTATAACAATATTTCTCTGATGTCAAGTTTAGTGACGGACGGACGAACGGCCGCACGGACGGACAACCTGACTCCAGTATAACCCCCGCCCCCACAACTCGTTGCAGGGGGCTATAACTAGATTGGTCAGTAAGCGAGGCTTACGGAATACCCACCACGTAGGCCCAGGTACCTGTAAAATAGGTAAAAATTTCCAAGTGTGTGGGCTTGTACCTTGACTCTGGGCTTAGCGAGAGCGGCATGAATGTGAATTTGTCACAGGGTGGTAGAGGTCCATTGGAGCAATGCGTGTGTGAAATGTGAAGCAGATCCGAGCAAGGAAATAGAATTTATAACCGATTTCTCTGATGTTAAGTTTTGTGTTTTGTAAAGAGACTAGGTATGTGACCTTGAACTCGAGATCAGCGGGAATTTGTCACAGCATGATAGTAGAGCCTTAGAGGAATGCATGCATGAAATATTAAGAATCTTTGATGAAAGAAATAGATGTTAAGTTTTGTAAAGAGAGTAAGTATGTGACTTTGACCTTGGGATCAGCGGGGGTTGGACACAGCATGATAGTACAACCTTAGAGGAATGCATGAGTTAAATATTAAGAAATATTGACGGTCATGGATTTGGCACAGCATGGTAGTAGAGCCTTACAGGAATGCATGTGTGAAATTTTAGATGAAGGAAATAAGAAGTTATAACATATTTCTCTGATGTTAAGTTTTGTAAAAAGACTAAGTATTTATGAAGGAAATAGAAGTTATAACAATATTTCTCTGATGTTAAGTTTACGGACGCACGGATGGACAACCTGACTCCAGTATACTGCGGGGGGTAATGAAGCATAATGGGGTCCACGGGGATGTCCGGTTTAGAGAGGATCTACTGTATATACCGATGTAGAATCTTTGCCTGGTTTTAACTTCATAGCCACCAAATACAGCACTGCGGAGTATGTCTCTGTCCGTAGACTGGACCCAGAATAAATAACCCTGGCTGTTCTGTTTGTCTGTGACCTTTTTCTGCAAAGCCATTCTGTCACTGAAAATATTTGAATCTAGTTCATTACCTCCCTTATCATATCGTGATTTTTCACCAATATTGATTTAGAAAAAGTGCAATAGTTTCTGTTTAAAGGGGCATATCAGGATTTTTTTTAAAAATACTATAAAAAAAAACGTATTCTCATCATGGCCCTGTGTAAAGTGGTTTAATTGAAGATATATGACGATACTAGGACCGCTGGGTTGTTTCAATTTTCACAGAAATCCGATATTTATGTAGCTATATGGGTGAAATAGAAACAACATAGCGGTCCTAGTATCGTCATATATCGTCAATTAAACCACTTTAAGGGCCATGATGAAAACACTTTTTTATTTTTTATAGTATTTTTAAAAAAAAAATCCTGATATGCGCCTTTAAATGTGACTTGAGAAATGGTAGCGTTTGTGTGGATATTCTAGTGCACTGCTGAAGCCCGGCAAGGATCAAGACTGTACGTTAGAAGCATGACGTGCGTTTCATTGATGGTGATCGGTGCAGATTCTGATCAGACAGTGCGGATGCACAAACTAATCTGGATCTACACTGGTCGAAAAACACATACGCCCCAATTCTCCTGTCACAGGCTTAAATAATGTTGAAAGTTGACACAAAATTCAGAATTGCGCATGAGCTCTCATATTTATTGTCAACTTTCAACATCATTTACGAAAAAATTGGACTTGATTTATTTTAGATCAATATTTATAGCAAAATACAGCGATAGTTACTGTTATTTATTAATTTTTATGTCCCCTGGAATAATTGTAATTGCACAAATGTTGGTTAGATCCAGAATGCTGCACTACTTTTACTCCATATATGTGTCACAACATAGCAGGAATTGTATATTAAAGGTACATGCCCATTTTCTGGCAAAATAAACATTCATCATCCACGTTATTATATAGCTTTTCCCCTAGCCAGTTTTAGCATGGCGCGGCGCCATGCCCGAATTCTCGGGCGCCATGCCCGAAATCTCGGGCGCCATGCCCGAATTATCGGCCGCCATGCGCCCTAAATCCGACGCGCCATGCCCAGAAATTTATACAATCGCCGATTTTCTCGTGTATCGGCCCAATGGTCCAGGATTTAGAGGTCAATTAATTAGCACTGGTCAGAGAATTGGTACTGACCACCCTTGCCACTGTGTGTAACGATGCCCCGTGGCGACTTTAGGTCAGTTAACAGTTAAAGCCAACACGTTAATATCCCTCCCTACACAGAATTTTCGCCGATTACGAGAGGGAATCTAACTTGAAAGACGGCCTTGTCATATGTTCCGATATATGTCGGCTTGATCGGGAAAACAAAGTAATGTCCATTTGGAATTAATTACTCAGACGTGTACTTTATAGGCCATGAAAACAAATATTCAACACACAGGCAATGTATACTCAATGAACTACGTCAACGCTTATCCAAAATGGCGTCCGTCAAACAAAGAAAATTAAAAGAATTGGAACGTGATAATGCCAAGGTCGCCAAAACGAACACGTCCATTGCATCATTTTTCGGGGTCGACACTAGGTGAGTAATATGAATATATATTTATACTTGTACTAATTTTAATGTTATACGGAATATATACCAACGGTAACTATTTAACATGCGTGTACTTTTATATTGTATAGCAAATTATGTCGTATCGATCGCCGATATGACATACGTAGAGCGGTGGACAACACGACTTCCCTGTTAACATAATAAACTGTACCGGAATGCGTAGCCAAGGTAAAACCAAGGTAAACATTTCACGTGACCCAATAGAATCAATATTGCTCGCAGATTCAGCACTCCAGTTAACATGCGTAATTTGACAATTTCCTGGCATTTTTTCTTATTTCTTCATTGACAATAGCAAATTGGATGTTCATGAATCGTCTGACGGTAACGAGTTGAAAACACGTCCGGTATTGTTTTCGGTTAGCGAATGAATAACAAAAATAAGTTTATCAAAGTACGCACCGTAACTCACGTTCTGATCCAATTGAGAGGCGCCGCGACATAACGTACCATAGGAATTTTCACCGTAAATGGTTTTGAAACTTGAACATATTTTTCGTAAATAATGTAAAAAAATACGAACATTTCAGAGCAAATGTGAAATTAAATTCCGCATTTGCTCTGGACTTCGCGTCAAATTCTGACGTCATTTAGCAGAAATTAAGTTAAATTTTCGAAACCGTTTACGGCGAAAATTCCAAATACCCGAAGGTACGGTATGTCGTGGCGCGTCTCAATTGTGAGATTGATAAAAAAATGGGTCAGCTCACCGCGATAAATTCGTTGTGTGCATTTTTTACATATTGACACCGTTGTATACGAGTCATAGTTCTCTATGGTAGAAAATGACTAGTTTGGAGTTGTTTAGAATCGTGGAAACGATTCTAGAGCTCTCACAACTTGCCATTTCCCCGACGTGTGTCATTTCCATGTTGCTATGCATTAAATTAATTTGGCGATCCGACGCAACGCTTTCAATCGTACTGTGTTCGATAAGCGTCTAGCTGATCTAAACCGATCAAATATTTGCATTACGGTAGCACGCTATATCGATCGGAACAACTCGGATATTTTTGTTTATATCAATACTACATATCGCCTTGACACATTCAATGTGTAGATAGAGTGAAATCCCCAGAATATCGAAAGTGAAACTAGATTTCCCGATTCTAAAATAGATACGATGACTGCCAGTTACGTTCACTTCGCGCGTATACAGCTTCGCACCGGCGAGGAATTGGTCGCGCCGATCGGCCCAACGATCAAAGGGACCTTACGAAATATGTACAATAGTACAATATATGATTGAGGGGGGATAAATGGGTTGTCTGTATGTATGTTCGTCCGTCTGTCTGTCTGCCATTTTGGTTTGTCAAAGTGTGTGTATCTCCAAAAGTGTTAGATTTAGAGCCATGAAACTTTCCATGAATACTTCTCATCGTGTGAAGCTGCGCATCTGGTTTGTTGGATGCAGATGATCCAGTGCAGGGGGCGGGAGGCACATATCAAATACACAAATAACTGTTGTTTTCTATGTGTCTATGTGTTTATGTTCAGAGTTCAGCCTCCTGATCAAATGTTCACATGTACTATACATTATGATGATGTTGCTATTACTTTGCATTTTGATTAAAATATCAACATATGATATATCATTGAATTTAAACAGTGTTTAACGGCGTTTCTCTAATGCCCCCTTTTGGTCGACACACCGCGCAAAAATGCCCTTTTATTTTTGTTTTACCATGCCCTTTTTCCATCCTGGGGGAAACACTATATTATACATTTTATATCAGATGTAAATTTTCACGCTGATACCAGGGGCGATAACCATGTTTCCTTCAAATGTTAACGGACATTACTATTTATTCTCTGTATTTATGTTTTGATGTGCAATGATCATACTTTATAACCAGTCAAAAATATTATTTTTTCAAGTTACGCACTTAATTATTATAAATAATTACAAAATATCATGCCTCATTTGCATATGAAAATAGCCTGACACACCGCGCATCACTATCAGTAAAATAAATATTACTAAATGATTGCGACACAATTATACACTATTTAATTCCTATAAAGAACATTTTATGCCTACTGAGTGGACATGTACCTTTAATAATATTGTGGTCTTGGCCATGGTGACAAGGTAATTAAATCTATCCAGACATCAAAATTCTTTGTGACAAATTGGGTCACGTCCAAAGTTGTTTACATTATTGTTTTGGTAAATTTGATCCCACATGGCATAAAGTGTTGTATTGTTGTGTTGTTCCCAGTGTAGCGCCACAGGTGGAAGACTCGGACCTGTGACACAAAATACATGCCCATGAAAAAATCCCATTACCTCACCCACTTGGTCTCGTATTGTACTGTGCTATAAAGCACGGTACAATACAAGACCAAGTGGGTCGGGTAATGGGATTTTTTTTTAATGGGCAATTTTTTGTGTCACAGGTCCGAGTCTTCCACCTGCATTGGGGGGAAATTCCCAAAATCAAAACGGAATATTTACATCGAAATAAATATATATTCAGCCCTGAAATTAGAAGAACCTGACCTGGTGGTAAGTCCATACCACACCAAATTGTAAACAACAAAGTCTCTGATCTGACTGAGCAGATATGCAGGCTGATATGGGACTACACTGGTCAATAGCTTAGTTGTGGCTGTGACTGAAGAATGGAGCTTATTGTGTTTGTGACCAGCCTAGCTCCTGATCTGCGACTAAATACACTTGCATATGCATATCTAACTGTTGGTAGTTTGGCAGGTCTTCCAATGACTGTATGCAGGGGCGGATCCAGCATTTTGGGAATGGGGGCGTTGTCTAGTTGCGAAGGTAACTCTTGCAATTACTCCCGTACCGTCCGTAGGTTACTCTTGCAATCTACTCCCGTATCGTCCGTAATTGCAAGTTACCATGCACAACTAGGGGGTTGTCCTATTTTCGAGCTCTTCGAAATGCACTTTCCTGTGTTTTACGGCATTTAAATTCACTCCAACTGGTGGTAAACTATGATTTATGCAACCGCGGAAACCCCCCCCCCCCCCACAGATCCGCCCCTGGTATGGTCTACACTGGTTGCAAATGTCATAAGTTCCATTTCTCCAGTCGCAGTCACAATATTGTTGGTGCAGATCACTAATAAAAGATATATGTATATGATTTTTACGAGGTAAATGTCTGTTTGGTTCTGTCTTACTTACGCCCTGCGTTACCGACTGACAATTTGGGTTAACTAACAGTGTAATATTAGACTGCCCATATTTTCATCACCGATTTGAAATGTTAACGGTTCCATTTTGCTTTTCATATGCCCATAAACGCTGAAAGACAGATAATTATAGACATTGTTATGTGTCTGTAAAACCTTCAACATGATTATCACAATACAATATACAGTAAGATAGAAATAATTGGACCTATTGTGATGTAATTATACACACTTGGGAATATTAGACCCGCATGGTGTAAAGTTGGCACATTTGTGTTTCCAAAGTTGGTTCAATGGAATGATACACTTACTATAATTTTGCTGTGATCAGCTTTGAGCTCCTGAATGTTGCTTACCTGCAGGACATGTGCAGATATCTTTCTTCGACCTTGACATTGACTATCGTGTCCGCCAACTTGTTTATTCACCAATCTCCCCACTGTCCTGGGACCACACCCGATTTCTTGGCAGTATGCTATTGGTACAGTTTGTCAGATATTCAGCTAATCCATTCTTTTTTCACATCCATATATAGTTTTCCGCACAGTTAAGTTTTGGACACTAGTAAACGAGAATATTTGGCTTGTACATATGTCCAGTCACATGAATTAGTATATTTGCTCAATGAATTAAATCTGCAAAATGCCTACTGTCTGTTCCACGTTTTGCTGCTGATGAACATTTGGCCATTAAACACATTAAATCTAAAAAATGTTTGAAAGTAAGTACCTTTTCATCAATAACAAAACAGTCACCCTCCCCCAAAAAAATGATTTGATGAAATTCCATCAAATATTGATTTTATTGCGAAAAAACAATTTTTCTATGGGAATTTAACATAGGCAGTCAATTTCCAAAACTTTTCGTTTTTTGATCCTAAAGGATAAAAAAATTAAAAAATTTGGAAATTGACTCCGAAACCTGGCGAGATAACTTGAAAATGATGTAATTAAGAAAACAAGTTAGATTTTGAAAATTGGTCCACAAATAAAAAGAATATTTTAAAAAAATCTATTTTTAGCCCCCATGATAAATTCCCATAGGAAAATCGTTTTTTCGCAATAAAATCAATATTTGATGGAATTTCATCAAATAATTCTTTTTGGGGAGGGTGACTTTTTTGTTATTGATAAAAACGTACTTACTGTTTAATAGCCAAAAGTTTGTCGGCAGCAAAACATGGAACAGACAGTAGGTGATCTTTCACACTCTGGGCATTACATCTCCATACTTAGAAATAGGTGCCTAATACGGATACCCGTGTCATAGAATATTTACTCCTTCCAGAAATATTTTCCGACATGTAGTATGCCACGAAAAATGATGTTTGAACAGTGTAGCTTCTGTGCAGCTTACTGTGCTGATGGTTTCAAAGCTTAACAAAAGATCTATTTTTCTTATTTCTCCATAAAAGTATTTGTTGTTACCACTAATTTGAACCGTCACGATGAGACGGTGCACATGAGCGGCAACAACACATACTTTTATTCATAAATCAGAATAATATTCTATCAGAAAAATATGTATCCTCAGCTTGATCGCAGGTTACTGGTAGTCCTTAGAATGCGGGAAACAAAAACTGTCGTCTGCTGTTTCTTCAAATTGTGTCTTATTTCTCAATACAAACATAGTTTTTACAACATTTTAGGAAATAATTCTAAAGTGCTGGCAAACCATGTTTTTGACGAGAAAAATGGAAAATAGAATACAAATAGCAGACGACAAAATTTAATTCAGCAGTGTATGGGTTAACCACGTACATTCTGTATTGTTACATATGCTTCACAGACTGGTTATAAAACATTGAGAAAAACATTCTGATGGCACGTCTCGTATCGTATAAATTCCAATTGAAAGTAATAACTTTCATATCCATTTTCAAGTTGTCCTACTACTCATACTTGATGTGACACATCTTGTATAACTACCGTTTGTAAATAATAGCTTTCATATCCATTTTCAAGATGTCATAATAAGCCTACTTGACATGTGGAGAGCAATAAATAAATCCTTTCCATTTATACGTTCCTTTTATGCATTGAAATAAATGTATACTGATGTTGCATTAAATCTTCATGAAAGAGGTATTATACAACATACCCGGTATATACTTTCTCCTCAATCCTCTGATACTAACGTCTACACGACATGTGTATATTATATTAATGTAATAACATACTGTTTGAACTTAATTACTTAACTTAATCCAATTAATAATTGCCAATTACCAATACCAATTAGTGTAATACATATCAGCAGAAAACTGAGATATTTATCAACTTAAACAATGTAACTTATTAACCCATTTCATGCTGAGGGTATGCCATTTTGTTTGTGGAAAGTCCTAAATATTTTGTTTCTAGACGGTTAAAATGAGTGGTCACAACATATACTTTCATCGAGAAATAACAAAAATAAAATATTTTTAAAAAATCATACCCGTAAAGGTGTATTCCACATGTAATGGGTTAAACGTATATTTATAATATCAATGTATATGTTTCCTTGTGAATACTGGCATACTGTAACAGTATATTAGATTTTTCTGATTACAACATGACAGTCTAAGGCCCTGTATGAAACAACCATATTTTTAACTCTTAGAATGTGGGAAACAAAAATTGCCGTCTGCTGTTTATTTTATTTTTGATTTATGATTCTCAAAAGAAACATGCTGCCAAAGCATGTTTTTTGCTGAGAATATTCATACTACAAATAAACAGCAGACGACAACATTTGATTCAGCATTAGAAAGGTTGAGTCTCAACTACATGTACTTGCATTCCAGTGAGTTTGTTTGTTTATTGGTGTTTAACAGCCTATCAACAGCTAAGGTCATGTAAGGCCGGGCCAACGGGTTCGATCCAATTTTAACCTGCTGCATTGGGGTGGGGGGGGGGGGGGGGTGGGGGGGGGGGGGGGAGGGGTCAGAATAACCCGACCTGGTGCCAGGTCCATACCGCACCAAAGTCACTTGGCCCCTTCCCCTAAATTAGGATTACGAATATTGTAATACTCACATAAGGGGTATAACCAGATTCAACTGTCACATACAAAATGCCAAAGATGTATGTGAGGGCCAAACCAGGTCTCCAGTCGGGATTCCGGTAAGTATTCCAGTGAGATCATGTTTGGTTGAGATTTTTTTGCAAATATTTTAGCGTAAAAGTACAAACTTTAACTATATAGTTATATACTGTAAGGTTACTTGCTCACTTTTCATCACTAGTGTGATAACGAGTTACCACAAAAGGGTCCATAATTAAATATTTGTGCCATAAAGTTGCGTTACAACAAGTTGAAAGTCATTTCGTACTTTCGGAGTCCCACAGGGGACATGGATTTTTTTTTATTAATTCGTTCCCACGAAATAACAATTTGTTCCCTCAATTTAACTATTTGTTCCCTCGAATTAACAATTCGTTCCCACGATATAACAATTTGTTCCTTCAAATTAACAATTAATTCCCACGAAATGACAATTCGTTCCCTCAATTTAACAATTCGTTCCCACGAAATAACAATAATAAGTGTTAAATTGAGGGAACAAATTGTTATTTCGTGGGAATGAATTAATACAAAACAAGAAACGAGGCAAAGCCACGAAGGCCAGGTTTTTTCCAAGCATGGACACTTGGATAACATAATTATACCCACTTTTTGTAGACTAGATGGCCGTGGCCTGCATGTCGCGCCTTGGGGCGAGGCATGGACACTAAAAAAATAGATATAGTAGATGGAAAAACTTTAACAAAAAAACTTTAACCGGACACACAGACGTATGGACGGACGGACGTATGCCAAAATGCCGACGATATCGCGCTTTCCGCAAGCGGGTGCGACAATGATGATAAACACCCATGTGAAGTATGAAGGTAATGGGTGAAGCAGTTGCAGAGATATAGTACACAAAAAAACTTTAACAAATAAATTCAAAGTAATTTGACCTTGACACTGCGTACAGGGGCGGCACAGTTGGGGGTTAGAGTGAAAATATGGACGATGATAAACACCCATGTGAAGTTTCAAGGTAATGGGCAAAGCAGTTGCAGAGATATAGTATAACAAAAAAGTTTTAACCAAAAAATTTAACCAGACGTACGTTAAAAAGTTAACGTTGAAAATGGGTAAGTCAATTACGTAGAAATAATAGGTGAAGGTAAAAAAATGGTCACATGTTGGATAGTTGTATGTGGTAGGCACCCCTTGGTTATGAAGCTGTGAAAGTTTGGTGGTCCTAGGAGGTGGTACAGTACCAAAGAAATGGACTTAAACACGAAAACTTAACATTGTAAACGCGAAAAGTTAACATTGAAAATGGCTAAGTCGACAGCGCGGAAAAAATGGGTCAAGTTAAAAAAAAAGTAAAATGTTGGATAGTGATATGTGGTGGGCACCCCTTGGTTATGAAGCTGTGAAAGTTTGGTGGTCCTAGGTGGTACAGTACCAAAGAAATGGACTTAAACACGAAAACTTAACATTGTAAACGCGAAAAGTTAACATTGAAAATGGCTAAGTCGACCGTGCGGAAAAAATGGGTGAAGTTAAAAAAAAAAGTAACATGTTGGATAGTGATATGTGGTGGGTACCCCTTGATTAGGAAGCTGTGAAAGTTTGGTGGTCCTAGGTGGTACAGTACCAAAGAAATGGACTTAAACACGAAAACTTAACATTGTAAACGCGAAAACTTAACATTGAAAATGGCTAAGTCGATTGCGCGGAAAAAATGGGTCAAGTTAAAAACAAGAAACGAGGCAAAGCCACGAAGGCCAGGTTTTTTCCAAGCATGGACACTTGGATAACATAATTATACCCACTTTTTGTAGACTAGATGGCCGTGGCCTGCATGTCGCGCCTTGGGGCGAGGCATGGACACTAAAAAAATAGATAGCCTTTTTTTTTTTCTTCAAAAAACCTGGCTAAAAATGAATGCTACGTCCCCTGGGGGCTCCGTACGTATTCACATGCAGTCACAATGAATGTTTTATAGCAATGTTGCCGCTGTTTCTGAATGGTGAACAGTGAAGACAACCGAGTCAGGCTGTGCAGGTGGATCTGGGGCTATGCTGGTCACAAACTGTGTAAGATACCTTTACCAGCTGGTGACTACAGAGATTTGGTAAATGAAATATGCTTACTACACTTGTGCACACAAAAATAATGTCCATTTTACCAATTATTGTTTGTCCAGGACACTACTTTTATTCATCAATATCCACAACATGAAAGTCTTATCAAAGGATATTTTCCTTTGAACATGAAGTAAACCAAATGTAACCCTTTCATGCTGAGGATATGCCATTATGTTTGCAGAAAATCTTAATATTTTCTTTCTATGTGCTCATCTCTACACACTTGCGAAGTTCTAATTGGTCACCCTATACTTGGGATGTTTTAGACAAATACAATGCAATCAGTCGGGGCCTGTCAGTTAATATACCACCAAGATGTTTTAGACAAATACAAGATGCAATCAGTCGGGGCCTGTCAGTTAATATACCACCAAGATGTTTTAGACAAATACAAGATGCAATCAGTCGGGGCCTGTCAGTTAATATACCACCAAGATGTTTTAGATAAATACAAGATGCAATCAGTCGGGGCCTGTCAGTTAATATAGACAAATACAAGATGCAATCAGTCGGGGCCTGTCAGTTAATAAACCACCAAGATGTTTTAGACAAATACAAGATGCAATCAGTCGGGGCCTATCAGTTAATATACCACCAAGAATGTTTTAGACAAATACAAGATGCAATCAGTCGGGGCCTATCAGTTAATATACCACCGAGATGTTTTAGACAAATACAAGATGCAATCAGTCGGGGCCTATCAGTTAATATACCACCAGATGTTTTAGACAATACAGATGCAATCAGCCGGGGCCTATCAGTTAATATACCACCAAGATGGTTTTAGACAATACAAGATGCAATCAGTCGGGGCCTATCAGTTAATATACCACCAAGATGTTTTAGACAAATACAAGATGCAATCAGTCGGGGCCTGTCAGTTAATATACCACCAAGATGTTTTAGACAAATACAAGATGCAATCAGTCGGGGCCTATCAGTTAATATACCACCAAGATGTTTTAGACAAATACAAGATTCAATCACTCGGGGCCTATCAGTTAATATACCACCAAGATGTTTTAGACAAATACAAGATTCAATCAGTCGGGGCCTATCAGTTAATATACCACCAAGATGTTTTAGACAAATACAAGATACAATCAGTCGGGGCCTGTCAGTTAATATACCACCAAGATAGACAAATACAAGATAATCAGTCGGGGCCTCAGTATACAACAAAGATGTAGACAAATACAAGATGCAATCAGTCGGGGCCTGTCAGTTAATATACCACCAAGAATCTGTATAAATGTAATATTAATTTATTAGAAAGGCAATGTAGAAAATATTGTATTAACCCTTAGACCGCTATCTTAATTTTGTTGTTGTCTGCTGTTTATTTTCTATTTTGCATTTTTATCATCAAAAACATGCTTTGACAGCACTTTAGAATAATTTACAACATGCTTTGACAGCGCTTCAGAATCATGATTCTGAAGTGCTGTCAAAACATGTTT
This sequence comes from Conchocele bisecta, assembly GCA_029237695.1. Lineage (NCBI taxonomy): Eukaryota > Metazoa > Mollusca > Bivalvia > Lucinida > Thyasiridae > Conchocele > Conchocele bisecta. The sequence continues at coordinate 19,083,432 of CM055276.1, forward strand.
TTGTTGAGAAATAAGGCAAGATATAAAAGCAACAACAGACGACAATTGTTGTGAGTAGCGGTCTTAGGGTTAATGCATTATGTGATCCCTCTAAAATAATTGATCAAAGTATTTGTCTAAAAATGTCCCAATTATAGGGTGATCAATTAGAACTTCGCGCAAGTGTATGTCGTGACCACCATTTGAACCGTCTCATAGAGACGGTTCAAATGAGTGGTCACAACATATACTTTCATTGAGAAATAACAAAAATAAAAATTAAATGTTTAATAAATTCCATACCCTTAAAAGTATTCCGAAAGGAATAGGTTAAAGATGTGTATAAGAGGCAATAAATTGAAATTGAGAAATCTGTGCAAATCGTGAGATGAATATATCACTGGTTCTTTATGATAACTTGCTCTTCAATCATTTCAGTCATTGTAGCAAGATTTTTTTAATGAATGGGGTTGTATATCAATTCCACAACACCGTCAAATGTGGCTGTGACTGTGGAAATGGGGCTTACAGGATTTGTGACATGTGTAGCTTCTGATTAAATAGCACACTCCTGTAGCCTGATAACCATCTATATTGCTTGTTAGAAGCACAACAGGTATTTCATTGATGGAATGGCGAACAGTGCAGATCTGAATCAGACTGTGTTAGTGTCTGGCACCCTTACTGCATCAGATCACATGTCACAACAGGGAAACAATGATCAAATGTCACAAATGGTTTAATTTATGGACAAATTAACCATATATTTTAAACCCACAAATCAGTGGGTGGTTGGTCGGGCGAACATGATGGCGCAAATTAACGGTAGGGGTTCCTCCTTATAGGAATCACAATTTTCCTGGTTTGGCCCTCAGGTACGTTTTTATCTTTGGCTCTTTTGTTACCTGGGAGTTGAATTGGGTTGAGGAGGCCAAGTGATTCTGGTGTGGCGAGGACCTGGCATCAGATCAGGATTATTCTGATTTCAGGGTTGAATGTATATTTTTTTTTTATAGTAAATATTCAGTTCTGATTTTGGGATTTTCCCCCCATTTGTACATGTACTTGAACATGTACTTGTACAGGTAATATATGGGATTTAGTACTAAACCCATTGATCAGGAAATGTCTTTACAAATAAACTGTACACATGTCACAATGTCGTTTGTATCCAGTCACAGTTCAGCAGATCATCCATAGAAAACACATACCATGGCATCATGATTTAGTGCAATTGTAGATCAGTCATTACTGTTTTACTTCTCACAACTGTCATGTTGTATGCCACAGTTAGATCACGGTTTGTCCACATGTACGAGGCGATAATCCGCGAGCGTTAGCGAGTGGATGATCGATCGTACATGCGGACGAATGTGATCTAACTGCGCCACATCCTCATGTCCATACATTGCCCATGTAAATGCAGAAACAAAACTCGAAAATGTATCAACAGATGTGAGAAGATAAAACATATGCCATTTTCCATGATGTATACACAGTATTTTGATGCCGATTTAGATACAGCAATTAGTATAGAGCCGGATCAAATGGCACAAATGTGATCCGACTCTATACTGGTGGTTAACTGCATGTTATTTATTCAAGTGAAGTACATGTATCATGTTAAATCGTCATGCCTCATAAATATATATTGAATTTTGTATATTCGACTTGTTGATTTTTTTGTGCATGGGAAAAAGATCAGTAATATGAAACTCCATTGTTGTAGATCTATTTGATACATTAACAGGGCGTATTACTTTGCAAGCTGTGTAAACCCAGGCCAGCATACACTTCTGCACATCTGATCTGGATTTACACTGTTTGCCATTTATTCAATAAAGCATTCCCAATGATGTGAACACATACTTTTGAAACTTATAAAAAAGTCTACAGAGTATGTTAACTAATCAGGGTCTACATTGGTCCCTGTTGTGTCAGAATACGTCTAACCATTAGAAGGCGGAAACTGAAAAATGCCGTCTGCTGTTGTTTCTCATTTCATTTTATTTCTAAAAAAAACATCGATTGACAGCACGTTAGAATCATTTCCATTGGAAATGATTCTAACATGCTGTCAAATCATGTTTTTGATGAGAAATATGAAAAATAGAAAAACAGCAGACGACATATTATTGATTCAACATTGAAAGGGTTAATCAGTGTATGTGGTACCTGAATGGGTATGTGGCCAAATAATATTTCAATACATACAATAATATCGGTCGACAATTCATGAAAACCCCAGAGATGTGTTCATGGGACCACAGGTAGAATACTCGGACATGTGACACAAAGAAAATGACCATTACAAAAAAATCCATTACCCCACCCACTTGGTCTCATACAGTACTATCTTCTATTAACGTCATGTAAAGTGCGATATCAGGTGGGTGGGGTAATGGGATTTTTTTTTGGTGTCATAGGTCCGAGTCCCGCCGGATGAAAGCTGTACAATTAGTATAATGCCCTCGCCCACCCCCACCTACCACATAGAGACTGTTCAGAATGACATATACGCTATATGCCTCCACCATTTGGTGCGGGGGCATAACAAGAAAAATGACCCCCGTTGAATGTGTATAAGGATTTTTAGCCCCGGTGACCTTGAACTTGGAATGACATTCATTTTCATAATGTGACTTCCCACAATATATCAACACACACATTGAGTATTGTTGAGCCCGGACTTATAATAGTCAAGTTATCATGTGGAAATGTGCCAAGTGATAAATAAACAACCTATATTTAGTACAGGTCACCTTGAAATTGGTTCAACGAACCCCACTTCCAATAGTTGTCTTCCCCTGATCGATATCAATGCACATATGAAGGATGGTGCAGACCGGCATTACATGAGGAAATTTATGCAGAAACATGTGAAGTACTGTCGAGCTCCGACTTATAGTAGTCGAGTTATTGTGTGGAAATAAGTGAGAGAAAAAAATCTATTTTTAACACAGGTGACCTTGAACCCGATAATGATCTATATTGCAAGTTAGAAGCATGATGGTGTTTCATTGATGCATCGGCGAACAGTGCAGACTGTGATCAGACTTTGTGGATGCGCAAGCTGATCTGGGGCTACACTGGTCACAAAACCTATAAACCCAATTTCTTCATCAGTCACAGCCACTATCAGGTACCACAGGGTGGTAATATTGGTGACTTGAATTGAATACTACTGTCTGTTCCACGTTTTACCGCTTTTTCATCTGACAATAACAATAAACTAGATGGCCGCGGCCTGCATGTCGCGCCTTGTGGCGAGGCATGGACACTAAAAAAAAAGATAGAGTATAAGGAAAAACTTTAACCAAAAAACTTAACCAAAAACTTTAATCGGACACACGTACGTACGTACGCCAAAGTGCCGACTATATCGCGCTTTCCGCAAGCGGGCACAAAAACTTTTTAACCAAAAACTTCAAAGTAATTTGACCTTGACATTGGGCACAGGGGCCGCACAGGAGGGGGGGGGGGTGGGGGGGGGGGGGGGGGGTAGAATGAAAATATAGATGATGATAAACACCCATGTGAAGTTTCAAGGTAATGGGCAAAGTAGTTGCAGAGAAATAGTATAACGAAAAACTTTAACCAAAAAACTTAACCAAAAACTTTAACCAAAAAACTAACTTTAACCAAAAAACTTAACCAAAAACTTCAAAGTAATTTGACCTTGACATTGGGCACAGGGGCCGCACGTGAGGGGGGTAGAATGAAAATATAGATGATGATAAACACCCATGTGAAGTTTCAAGGTAATGGGCAAAGCAGTTGCAGAGAAATAGTACATTGTATAACGAAAAACTTTAACCAAAAAACTTAACCAAAAACTTTAACCAAAAACAACTTTAACCAAAAAACTTAACCAAAAAACTTAATCAAAAACTTTTACCAAAAAACTTAACCAAAAACTTCAAAGTAATTTGACCTTGACATTGGGCACAGGGGCCGCAAGGGAGTGGGGTAGAATGAAAATATAGATGATGATAAACACCCATGTGAAGTTTCAAGGTAATGGGCAAAGCAGTTGCAGAGATATAGTATAACGAAAAACTTTAACTAAAAAACTTAACCAAAAACTTTAACCAAACAAGAGGGCCATGATGGCCCTAATTCGCTCACCTGACTCCATGAACACCAGAGGAGAATGTGACATTGAGTTCATGTTTTAAAAATATTGTGCTATTTTTAGATGGCGGTCATCTTGGATTAAGCGATGACTCTCATTTTACAAAATCTGAAAATGCTTCACCCAAGGATCTTAACTTCCTATGAAGTTTGGCCAGCATCGGCCATGTGGTTCCTGAGAAAAAGACGTTCAAAATCTTGAATAAATGGACCTTTTGGTGGCCATCATGGATGACATAATCATCCGATTCCGACAAATATTGCACCAGAGCAATCGCTTCATCGATACCTTCAATTTGGTATATGGCATGAGCATATTCGGTCAAAAATAAAATTTGACCCCAATTTGACCCCACGGGCCATGCCCATTTTTGACCCCGGGGTCACCATTTTAACGAGCATTGTACATCGATCATTCCTACCAAGTTTAGTCGAAATCCGGCCAGCAGTTCATGAGAAGATTTTTTAAGAATTTATGCTATTTTTAGACAGCGGCCATCTTGGATTAGCGATGACCTCCATTTTAACAAATCTGAAAAGGCTTCACCCATGGACCATAACTTTTAAGTTTGGCTACCATGGGCCAAGCGGTTCATGTGAAGAAGAATTTTGAAATCTCTAATAAAAGAAAGACCTTTTGACATTTCTTGGATGACATAACAATCCAATTTCGACAAAAAATGTACCAAAGTGATCGCCTCATTGATACCTTCGATTTAATATATAACATGACCATATTCGGTCAAAAATAAAATTTGACCCAAATTTGACCCAAATTTGACCCCACGGGCCACGCCCATTTTTGACCCCAGGGTCACCATTTTAACAACTTTGAAAGAGCAATGTACATCAATCATTCCTACCAAGTTTCGTCGAAATCCGGCTAGCGGTACATGAGAAGAAGATTTTTTAAGAATTTATGCTATTTTTAGACGGCGGCCATCTTGGATTAGCGATGACCTCCATTTTAACAAATCTGAAAAGGCTTCACCAATGGACCATAACTTTTAAGTTTGGCTACCATGGGCCAAGCGGTTCATGTGAAGAAGAATTTTGAAATCTCTAATAAAAGAACGACCTTTTGACCTTTCTGCGGCCATCTTGGATGACATAACAATCCGATTTCGACAAAAAATGCACCAGAGTGATCGCCTCATTGATACCTTCAATTTGATATATGACATGACCATATTCAGTCAAAAATAAAATTTGACACTAATTTGACCCCACGGGCCACGCCCATTTTTGACCCAGGGGTCACCATTTTAACAAATTTGAAAGAGCAATGTACATCGATCATTCCTACCAAGTTTTGTCGAAATCCGGTTGGCGGTTCTTGAGAAGAAGATTTTTTTAAGAATTTGTGCTATTTTTAGTCGGCGGCCATCTTGGATTACGCAAAAACTTTAACCAAAAAACTTAACCAAAAACTTTAACCAAAAAACTTAACCAAACAACTTAACCAAAAACTTTAACCGCCAAAGTGCCGACTATATCGCGCTGTCCGCAAGCGGGCGCGACAAAAAATCACCCTTCCCAAAGAATTGTATTTGATGAAATTCCATATAATATTGATTTTATTGCGAAAAAACAATTATCCTATGGGATAAATTCACATGGGGCAAAAAGGAGGTTGACCAGCAGGGTAAAAATGGACTCCGAAACCTGTCACGATAGCTTGGAAATTATGTAAATAAAAAGTTATATTTTGAAAATCGGTCCACAAATAAACAAGAAACGAGGCAAAGCCGCGAAGGCCAGGTTTTTTCCAAGCATGGACACTTGGATAACATAATTATACCCACTTTTTGTAGACTAGATGGCCGTGACCTGCATGTCGCGCCTTGGGGCGAGGCATGGACACTAAAAAAATAGATATAGTAGATGGAAAAACTTTAACGAAAAAAACTTTAACCGGACACACGGACGTACGGACGGACGGACGTATGCCAAAATGCCGATGATATCGCGCTTTCCGCAAGCGGGTGCGACAATGATGATAAACACCCATGTGAAGTATCAAGGTAATGAGTGAAGCAGTTGCAGAGATATAGTACACGAAAAAACTTTAACAAATAAATTCAAAGTAATTTGACCTTGACATTGCGCACAGGGGCCGCACGGTTGGGGTTTAGAGTGAAAATATGGTCGATGATAAACACCCATGTGAAGTTTCAAGGTAATGGGCGAAGCAGTTGCAGAGATATAGTATAACAAAAAAGTTTTAACCAAAAAATTTAATTTAACCAGACGTATGTTAAAAAGTTAACGTTGAAAAAAATGGCTAAGTCAATTACGTAGAAATAATAGGTGAAGGTAAAACAAGAAACGAGGCAAAGCCACGAAGGCCAGGTTTTTTCCAAGCATGGACACTTGGATAACATAATTATACCCACTTTTGGTAGACTAGATGGCCGTGGCCTGCATGTCGCGCCTTGGGGCGAGGCATGGACACTAAAAAAATAGGTATAGTAGATGGAAAAACTTTAACGAAAAAACTTTAACCGGACACACGGACGTACGGACGGACGGACGGACGGACGTATGCCAAAATGCCGACGATATCGCGCTTTCCGCAAGCCTGTGCGACAATGATGATAAACACCCATGTGAAGTATCAAGGTAATGGGTGAAGCAGTTGCAGAGATATAGTACACGAAAAAACTTTAACAAATAAATTCAAAGTAATTTGACCTTGACATTGCGCACAGGGGCCGCACGGTTGGGGGTTAGAGTGAAAATATGGACGATGATAAACACCCATGTGAAGTTTCAAGGTAATGGGCGAAGCAGTTGCAGAGATATAGTATAACAAAAAAGTTTTAACCAAAAAATTTAATTTAACCAGACGTACGCTAAAAAGTTAACGTTCAAAATGGCTAAGTCAGTTACGTAGAAATAATAGGTGAAGGTAAAAAAATGGTCACATGTTGGATAGTTGTATGTGGTAGGCACCCCTTGGTTATGAAGCTGTCAAAGTTTGGTGGTCCTAGGTGGTACAGTACCAAAGAAATGGACTTAAACACGAAAACTTAACATTGTAAACGCGAAAAGTTAACATTGAAAATGGTTAAGTCGACTGTGCGGAAAAAATGGGTCAAGTTAAAAACAAGAAACGAGGCAAAGCCACGAAGGCCAGGTTTTTTCCAAGCATGGACACTTGGATAACATAATTATACCCACTTTTTGTAGACTAGATGGCCGTGGCCTGCATGTCGCGCCTTGGGAGGCATGGACAGTAAAAAAATAGATATAGTAGATGGAAAAACTTTAACAAAAAAACTTTTAACCGGACACACGGATGTACGTACGGACGGACGGACGGACGTATGCCAAAATGCCGACGATATCGCACTTCCCGCAAGCGGGTGCGACAATGATGATAAACACCCATGTGAAGTATCAAGGTAATGGGTGAAGCAGTTGCAGAGATATAGTACACGAAAATACTTTAACAAATAAATTCAAAGTAATTTGACCTTGACATTGCGCACAGGGGCCGCACGGTTGGGGGTTAGAATGAAAATATGGACGATGATAAACACCCATGTGAAGTTTCAAGGTAATGGGCGAAGCAGTTGCAGAGATATAGTATAACGAAAAAGTTTTAACCAAAAAATTTAACCAGCCGTACGTTAAAAAGTTAACGTTGAAAATGGCTAAGTCAATTACGTAGAAATAATAGGTGAAGGTAAAAAAATGGTCACATGTTGGATAGTTGTATGTGGTAGGCACACCTTGGTTATGAAGCTGTGAAAGTTTGGTGGTCCTAGGTGGTACAGTACCAAAGAAATGGACTTAAACACGAAAACTTAACATTGTAAACGCGAAAACTTAACATTGAAAATGGCTAAGTCGACTGCGCGGAAAAAATGGGTCAAGTTAAAAACAAGAAACGAGGCAAAGCCACGAAGGCCAGGTTTTTTCCAAGCATAGACACTTGGATAACTATATACCCACTTTTTGTAGACTAGATGGCCGTGGCCTGCATGTCGCGCCTTGGAGCGAGGCATGGACACTAAAAAAATAGATATACCGTAGTAGATGGAAAAACTTTAACGACTTTAACGGACACGGACGAGAACGGACGGACGTATGCCAAAATGCCGACGATATCGCGCTTTCCGCAAGCAGGTGTGACAATGATGATAAACACCCATGTGAAGTATCAAGGTAATGGGTGAAGCAGTTGCAGAGATATAGTACACGAAAAAACTTTAAAAAATAAATTCAAAGTAATTTGACCTTGACATTGCGCACAGGGGCCGCACGGTTGGGGGTTAGAGTGAAAATATGGACGATGATAAACACCCATGTGAAGTTTCAAGGTAATGGGCGAAGCAGTTGCAGAGATATAGTATAACAAAAAAGTTTTAACCAAAAAATTTAACCAGACGTACGCTAAAAAGTTAACGTTCAAAATGGCTAAGTCAGTTACGTAGAAATAATAGGTGAAGGTAAAAAAATGGTCACATGTTGGATAGTTGTATGTGGTAGGCACCCCTTGGTTATGAAGCTGTCAAAGTTTGGTGGTCCTAGGAGGTACAGTACCAAAGAAATGGACTTAAACACGAAAACTTAACATTGTAAACGCGAAAAGTTAACATTGAAAATGGTTAAGTCGACTGTGCGGAAAAAATGGGTCAAGTTAAAAACAAGAAACGAGGCAAAGCCACGAAGGCCAGGTTTTTTCCAAGCATGGACACTTGGATAACATAATTATACCCACTTTTTGTAGACTAGATGGCCGTGGCCTGCATGTCGCGCCTTGGGAGGCATGGACAGTAAAAAAATAGATATAGTAGATGGAAAAACTTTAACAAAAAAACTTTTAACCGGACACACGGATGTACGGACGGACGGACGGACGTATGCCAAAATGCCGACAATATCGCACTTCCCGCAAGCGGGTGCGACAATGATGATAAACACCCATGTGAAGTATCAAGGTAATGGGTGAAGCAGTTGCAGAGATATAGTACACGAAAATACTTTAACAAATAAATTCGAAGTAATTTGACCTTGACATTGCGCACAGGGGCCGCACGGTTGGGGGTTAGAATGAAAATATGGACGATGATAAACACCCATGTGAAGTTTCAAGGTAATGGGCGAAGCAGTTGCAGAGATATAGTATAACGAAAAAGTTTTAACCAAAAAATTTAACCAGCCGTACGTTAGTTAAGTTAACGTTGAAAATGGCTAAGTCAATTACGTAGAAATAATAGGTGAAGGTAAAAAAATGGTCACATGTTGGATAGTTGTATGTGGTAGGCACACCTTGGTTATGAAGCTGTGAAAGTTTGGTGGTCCTAGGTGGTACAGTACCAAAGAAATGGACTTAAACACGAAAACTTAACATTGTAAACGCGAAAACTTAACATTGAAAATGGCTAAGTCGACTGCGCGGAAAAAATGGGTCAAGTTAAAAACAAGAAACGAGGCAAAGCCACGAAGGCCAGGTTTTTTCCAAGCATAGACACTTGGATAACATAATTATACCCACTTTTTGTAGACTAGATGGCCGTGGCCTGCATGTCGCGCCTTGGGGCGAGGCATGGACACTAAAAAAATAGATATAGTAGATGGAAAAACTTTAACCAAAAAACTTTAACCGGACACACGGACGAACGGACGGACGTATGCCAAAATGCCGACGATATCGCGCTTTCCGCAAGCAGGTGTGTACAATGATGATAAACACCCATGTGAAGTATCAAGGGTATTGGGTGAAGCAGTTGCAGAGATATAGTACACGAAAAAACTTTAACAAAAAAATTCAAAGTAATTTGACCTTGACATTGGCACAGGATCGCACTTTCCGCAAGCAGGTGCAACAATGATGATAAACACCCATGTGAAGTATCAAGGTATTGGGTGAAGCAGTTGCAGAGTATAGACACGCAAAAAATAAAAAAAAAAAAAAACATTCAAAGTAATTTGACCTTGACATTGGGAGATGCGCTTCCGCAAGCAGGTCACAATGATGATAAACACCCAGTGAAGTATCAAGGTTTAATTGGGGAAGCAGTTGCAGAGATATAGTACACAAAAAAACTTTAACAAAAAAATTAAGTAATTTGACCTTGACATTGGGCACAGGATCGCGCTTTCCGCAAGCAGGTGCGACAATGATGATAAACACCCATGTGAAGTATCAAGGTATTGGGTGAAGCAGTTGCAGAGACATAGTACACGAAAAAACTTTAACAAAAAAATTCAAAGTAATTTGACCTTGACATTGGGCACAGGATCGCGCTTTCCGCAAGCAGGTGCAACAATGATGATAAACACCCATGTGAAGTATCAAGGTATTGAGTGAAGCAGTTGCAGAGATATAGTACACGAAAATACTTTAACAAAAAAATTCAAAGTAATTTGACCTTGACATTGGGCAACAGGGGCCATTACGGTTGGGGGTTAGAAGAAAATATGGGTGATGATAAACACCATGTGAAGTTTCAAGGTAATGGGCGAAGCAGTTGCAGAGATATGTATAACGAAAAAGTTTTTTTAAAACCAAAAAACTTTAACCGACGTACGTTAAAAAGTTAAAGTTGAAAATGGCTAAGTCAATTAGTAGAAATAATAGGTGAAGGTAAAAAAGGTCACTGTTGGATAGTTGTATGTGGTAGTACCCCTTGGTTATGAAGCTGTGAAAGTGGTGGTCCTAGGTGGTTTACAGTACCAAAAGAAATGGACTTAAAACACGAAAAATAACATTGTAACGCGAAAAATAACTTTAAATGGCTAAGTCAAATTACGTATAAATAATAGTAAGGTTAAAACAAGAAAACGAGGGCAGCCACGAAGGCCAGGTTCCAAGATGCACTTGGATAACATAATTACCCACTTTTTGTAGACTAGGGCCGTGGCTGCATGTCGCGCCTTGGGGAGGGCATGGACACTAAAAAAAATGATATAGTAGATGGATCTTTAAACCATTTAAACCAGGACACTACGTGAACGACGTATGCCAAAAAATGCCGAACGGTAATCGCGCTTTCCGCAAGCAGTTGTGACAATGATGATAAACACCCATAGTGAAGTATTCAGTAAAAGTTTTGGGTGAAAAGCCAAAAAAGTTGCAGAGATTTATAGTACACGTACAAGAAAAAAAATTAAAAAGTTAATTTGAACTTGACTTAGCACAGGATCGGCTGCTTTCCGCAAGCGGTGCGAACATGATGATAAAACACCATGTGAAGTATCAAGGTATTGGGTGAAGGAGTAAAAAAAAGCAGAGATATGGTCACGAAAAAAAATTAACAAAAAAATTTCAAAGTATTTGACCTTGACATTGGGCAGGATGCGCTCCGCAAGCAGGTGCGACAATAATGTACACCCATGTGAATATCAGGTATTGGGTGAAGCGTTGGCAGAGTTATGTAACACGAAAAAAATTTTAACAAAAAAAATCAAAAGTAATTTGACTTGACATTTGGGAGGATCGGCGCTCCGCAAGCAGGTGCAGACAATGTGGATAAACACCATGTGAGTATCCAAAGTATGGGTGAGCAGTTGCAGAGATAAATAGTTACACGAAAAAACGTTAACATTCAAAGTAAATTTGACTTGACATGGGAACAGGATCGGCTTTCCGAAAAGAGGTGGCTAATGATGAATTAAACACCCATGTGAAGAAATAAGTATTGGGTGAAGCAGTTGAAAAGAGAAATAGTACACGAAAAAACTTTAACAAAAAAAATTCAAAAAGTAATTTGGACTTGAAACTTTGCACGGATCGGCCGCTTTCCGCAAGGAAGGTGCAACAATGTTGTAAACACCCATGTGAAGATCAGGTTATTTGGAGTGAAGCAGTTGAAGAGATTAGTACCGATACTTTTTAACAAAAAAATTTCAAAGTAATTTGACCTAGACATTGGGCCACAGCCGCACGGTGGGGGTTAGAACCTGAAAATATGGATGATGTAAACACCCATGTGGTTTCAAGGTAATGGGCGAAGCCATTGTTGCAGAGGTATAGTATAACGATAAAAAACTTTAACGGACGTCGTTAGTTAACTGAAAAAAATGGCTAGCAATTAGTAGAAATATAGGTGAGGTAAAAAAAATGGTCCATGTTGGTAAGTTGTATGTGGTAGTCACTTTGGTTAAGAAGCCTGTGAGTTTGGTGGTCTAGGTGGTACAGTCCAAAGAAAATGGACTTAAACGAACTTAAACTTGTACGCGGAAAAACATACATGCCAAAATGGTAAGTCAATTCGTATATAGGTGAAGGTAAAACAAAAGAAACGAGGCAAAGCCTTTCCGAAAGGCAAGTTTTTTCAAGGCTGTAGACAACTTGGATGCATAATTATACCCACTTTTTGTAGGATAGATGGTTGGCCTGCATGTGCTTGGGGCGGGACTATGGACAGATGGTGATGAAAAAAGGCAGTTATGCCATGAGAATAGATGATAAACACGAAAAAAACTATTAACATTATTCAAAGAAAAAAAACTAATTTCGTGAACTTGACATAGGGCACGATCGCGCTTTCCGCAAGCAGGTGCGACAATGATGATAAAACACCCATGTGAAGTATCAAGGTATTGGGTGAAGCAGTTGCAGAGATATAGTACACGAAAAAAAATTAACAAAAAAATTCAAAGTAATTTGACCTTGACATTGGGCACAGGATCGCGCTTTCCGCAAGCAGGTGCGACAATAATGATAAACACCCATGTGAAGTATCAAGGTATTGGGTGAAGCAGTTGCAGAGATATAGTACACGAAAAAATTTTAACAAAAAAATTCAAAGTAATTTGACCTTGACATTGGGCACAGGATCGCGCTTTCCGCAAGCAGGTGCGACAATGATGATAAACACCCATGTGAAGTATCAATGGTATTGGGTGAAGCAGTTGCAGAGATATAGTACACGAAAAAAACTTTAACAACAAAAAAATTCAAAGTAATTTGACCTTGACATTGGGCACAGGATCGCGCTTTCCGCAAGCAGGTGCGACAATGATGATAAACACCCATGTGAAGTATCAAGGTATTGGGTGAAGCAGTTGCAGAGACATAGTACACGAAAAAATATTTAACAAAAAAATTCAAAGTAATTTGACCTTGACATTGGGCACAGGATCGCGCTTTCCGCAAGCAGGTGCAACAATGATGATAAACACCCATGTGAAGTATCAAGGTATTGAGTGAAGCAGTTGCAGAGGATATAGTACACGACAAAAATACTTTAACAAAAAAATTCAAAGAGTAATTTGACCTGACATTGGCACAGGGGTTCGCACGGTTGGGGGTTAGAATGAAAATATGGATGATGATAAACACCCATGTGAAGTTTCAAGGTAATGGGCGAAGCAGTTGCAGAGATAGTATATAACGAAAAAGTTTTAAAACCAAAAAACTTTAACCAGACGTACGTTAAAAAGTTAACGTTGAAAATGGCTAAGTCAATTACGTAGAAATAATAGGTGAAGGTAAAAAAATGGTCACATGTTGGATAGTTGTATGTGGTAGTCACCCCTTGGTTATGAAGCTGTGAAAGTTTGGTGGTCCTAGGTGGTACAGTACCAAAGAAATGGACTTAAACACGAAAACTTAACATTGTAAACGCGAAAACATAACATTGAAAATGGCTAAGTCAATTACGTAGAAATAATAGGTGAAGGTAAAACAAGAAACGAGGCAAAGCCACGAAGGCCAGGTTTTTTCCAAGCATAGACACTTGGATAACATAATTATACCCACTTTTTGTAGACTAGATGGCCGTGGCCTGCATGTCGCGCCTTGGGGCGAGGCATGGACACTAAAAAAATAGATATAGTAGATGGAAAAACTTTAACCAAAAAACTTTAACCGGACACACGGACGAACGGGACGGTATGCCAAAATGCCGACGATATCGCGTCTTTCCGCAAGCAGGTGTGACAATGAATGATAAAACACCCCACTGTGAAGTATCCAGGTATTTTGGGGTGAAAGCAGTTGCAGAGGACTTTTAGTAGTTCACGAAAAAACTTTAACAAAAAAATTCAAAGTTAATTTGAACTTGAAACATAGGGGCCACAGGGATCGCGCCCCTTTCCAGCAATGCAGGTGCGACAATGATGATAAAACACCATGTGAAGTTTATCAAGGTATTGGGTCTGAAGCAGTTGCAGAGATCTAGTTACATCGAAAAAATTCTTTAACAAAAAAATTAAAATTCAAAGTAACATTTGTCTTTGGAAACATTGGGCACAAGGATCGGCGCTTTCCCGAACAAGGCAGGTGCGAAACAATAATGATAAACCACCCAATGTGAAGTAGTAAGGTTCAAGGGTTTGGGTGAAGCAGTTGCAGAGATATAGTACCACGAAAAAATTTTAACAAAAAAATTAAAAAAATCTCAAAGTAATTTTTTTCTGAACCTTTGAACATTTCGGGCAAGTGGTCGCGCTTTCCGTCAAGCACGGTGCGACAATTGATGATAAAACACCCATGTGAATGTATCAAGGTATTGGGTGAAGCAGTTGCAGAGATATCAGTACCACGAAAAAACTTTAACAAAAAAATTCAAAAAATTCAAAGTTAATTTGACCTTGACCATTGGGCACAGGACTCGCGCTTTTCCGGCAAGCAGGTGCAAACAATGATGGATAAAAACACCCATGTGAAGGTATCAAGGTATTGGGTGAAGCTGTTGCAGAGATATTAGTACACAAAAAAATAATTTTAAAAAAAAAATTAAAGTAAAAAAAATTTCAAAGTAACTTTGTACCTTTGACATTGGGCACAGGATCGGCGGCTTTTCCGCAAGCAGGTGCGACTATGATTGATAAAACACCCATGGTGAAGTATATGGTATTGGGTGAAAGCAGTTGACTGAGTGATATAGTAACGCTAAAAAAAACTTTGTAACAAAAAAATTCAAATGTAATTTGACCTTTGACATTTGGGCACAGGATCGCGCTTTCCGCAAGCACGGTGCAAACAAATTGATGATAAACCTCCCATTGTGAAGTTTCAAGGTCAATGGGTGTGGATTGATGAAGCAGTTGCCAGAGATATAGTACACGAAAAAACTTTAAAAAAAAAACAAAAAATTCAAAAAGTAATTTGACCTTGACATTGGGCTCTGGGGCCGCCACGGGTTGGGGGTTTAGAATGAAAAATATGGATGGATTGATAAAACCACCCATGTGGTAAGTTTTTCCAAGGTAATGGGCGAAGCAGAGTTTGCAGAGATATAGTATAACGGAAAAAAGTTTTAAAACCAAAAAAACTTTTAACCAGGAACGTAACGTTAAAAATAGTTAACGTTGTAAAATGGCTAAGCACACCCCACAAGTCCAAATTTACGTAGAAATAATTAGGAGTGAAGGTTAAAAAATGGGTCAAACATGTTGGATAGTTGTATGTGGTAGGCACCCCTTGGTTATGAAGCTGTTGAAAGTTTTAGGTGGTCCTAGGGGTAAAGGTACCAGTACCAAAAGAAATTTGGACTTAAACACGAAAAAAATAACTTTAACATTTGTAAAACGCGAAAAATAAAACTTAACATTGAAAATGGATTAAGTCTGACTGCGCGGAAAAAAATGGCGTGAAGTTAAAAAAAAAAAGTAACATGTTGGATTAGTGATACTGTGGTGGGTACCCCTTGATTATGAAGCTGTGCAAAAGGTTTGGTGGGTTCTAGGTGGTAACAGTACCAAAATGGAAATGGACCTTAAATCACGAAAAACTTAACCATTGTAACGCGTGGGAAAACTTAACATTGAAAATGGCTAACTAAGTCGACTACGCGGAGGAAAAAAAGAAAAAAAAAATGGGTGAAGGTTAAAAAAAAAAAGTTAACATTGTTGGATAGTTGATATGTGTTGGGGCTCCCCTTTGATTATGAAGTGTTGAAAGTTTGGTTTGGTCCTAGGGGTGGTACAGTAACAAAGAAAATGGTCTCAAACAACCGAAAACTTAAACATTGATTGTGGACGCCGCCCGGCCCGCCGCCCACCCGCCCGCCCGCCCGGCCCGGCTTTCGCCAATCCAATAGCCTGGATTTTTTTTCAAAAAAAAATGCCTGGCTTAAAATGGGGTCACATGTTGGATTTAGTTGTATCTATGTGGTAGGCACCCCACTTGGTTATTGAAGCTGTGAAATGTTTTTGGTGGTCCTAGGTGGTTTATTAGTACCAAAAGAAACATGGACCCTTAACACGAAAAACTTAACATTTGTAAACGCGGAAAAGAAACATACATTGGAAAAATGGCTAATGTCCAATTACGTAACCATAGAAAATAATAGGTGAAGGTAAAAAAAAATGGTTCACATGTTGGATAGTTTGTATGTGGCGTGGTAGGCACCCCTTGGTTGTGAAGCATGTTTGTTTTTTCCCTTTTTAAAGTTTTTTTTCTGAAAGTTTGGTGGGTACCTAGGTTGGTTACAGTACCAAATAGAAATGGACTTAAATACACGAAAAATATTAAACATTGTAAAATACGCTGTAAAAAACTAATAACATTGGAAAATGGCCTACTTAGTCGAGCTGCGCTGGAAAAAACGATGGGTTGGAAAAATGGGGTCAAGTTTAAAAATCAATTGAAACGAGGCAAACAAAGCCACGTAAGGGCATGGTTTTTTTCCAAGCATTAGGACCACTTGGTATCAACATTATTTTAATACCCCATCTTTTTGTCTGACTAGAATGGCCGTGGCCTGGCATGTCGCCGCTTGGGGATTAGGGGCAGAGGGCATGGACAACTAAAAAAAATAGATATACGTTAGATTGGAAAAAAAAACTTTAACCAAAAAAACTTTAAAATGGCTCACGGACGAACGGACGGACGTTTATGCCAAAAATGCCGTCGATACTCGGCCGGACTTTCCGCAAGCAAGGTGTGACAATGATTGATAAAACCCACCCATGTGAAGTATCAAGGTTCTTGGGTGAAGCAGTTGCTGAGATATAGTTACACGAAAAAAACTTTAACAAAAAAAGTTCAAATAGTAATTTGACCTTGACATTGGGCACAGGATCCGCACTTTCCGCAAAGCAGGAGAGATGCAATCAATGATGATAAATCACCAATGTGAAGTATCAAGGTATTGGGTGGAAGCAGTTGGCAGAGATTTTGTAGTACCGAAAAAAATCTTTAACAAAAAACAATTCAAAGTAATTTGACCTTGACATTGGGCAATAGGGATCGCGCTTTCCGCAAGCAGGCGTTGAAACAATGCTAATCAAACACCCATGTTGAAGTATCAAGGGTATTGGGGTTGAAGGCAGTTGCAGATGATATAGTAACTCAAAAAAAAACTTTTTAACAAAAAAAAATTAAAATTAAGTAATTTGAACCCTTGGACATTGGGCACTGGATCGCGCTTTCCGCAAAGCAGGTTTGCGGACAATGATGATTAAACAACCCATGGTGAAGTATCCAAGGTATTGGGTGCAAGCAGTTGCAGGAGACATAGTTACACGAAAAAACTTTAACAAAAAAATTAAAATTTCAAAAGTAATTTGACCTTGGACATTGGGCAACAGGATCGCATGCTTTACGCAAGCAGGTGCAAACAATGATTGATAAAACCCACCATGTGGAAAGTATCAAAGGTATTGAGGGTGATGCAGTTGCAGAGATATAGTAACACGAAAAGTACTTTAAATACAAAAAAATTCAAGTAATTTGACCTTGAACATTGGGCCACAGGGGGCCGCCACGGTTTGGGGTTAGGGGTTAAGCATGCAAAATATGGGATGATGATAAAACCACCAATGTGAAGTTTCAAAGGTAATGGGCGAAGCAGTTTGCAGGGAGAATATAGTATAACCGAAAAAAGTTTTGTAAAAACCTAAAAAAATTTCTTAACCAGACGGTCGTTAAAAAAGTTAACGTTTGAAAATGGTCTTAAGTTCCAATTTACGTAGTAAATAATAGGTTGGGAAAGGTAAAAAAATGGCGTCACATTGTTGGTTAGTTAGTTTATGTGGTTAGTCACCCCTTATGGTTATGGAAGCTGTTGAAAGTTTGGTGGTCCTAGGTGGTGTACTAGTACCATAAAGAAAATGGACTTAAAACACGAAAACTTAAACATTTTTGTAAACGCGGTGGGGTGGGATAAAACATTAAATTGAAATGGCATAAGTCCAATTTACGTTTAGAAATAATTAGGTGGAAGGGTTAAACAAGAAAACGAGGCAAAAAGCCTCGGAAGGCCAGGTTTTTTCCCAAGCATAGACACTTGGATTAACATAATTATACCACTTTTTGTAGACTAGATGGGCCGTGGCCTGCTGTCGCGCCTTGGGGCGAGGGCGTTATTGGTCACTAAAAAAATAGCTATAGTTAGATGGGAAAAACTTTAACCAAAAATTTACCTTTTTAAAAAACCGTTTGAACCGGACTCCCGGGACGGAATAGGTACGGAGTATGCCAAAATGCCGACGATAATTCGCGGGGCTTTCCGCTAAGCAGGTGTGACCTAATGATGGATTAAATACAACCCATGTGAAGTATCCAGGTATTGGGGTGAAGCAGTTGGCAGAGATATTAGTAGTACCGAAAAAAAATTCTTTAACAAAAAAAAATTCAAACGTTAATTTGCAAACTTTGACATAGGGCACAGGATCGCGCTTTTCCGCAAGCAGTCGGTTTGCGACAATTGATGATAAAAATACCCACTCCATGTGAAGTATCAAGGTATTGGGTGTGAAGCAAGTTGGCAGGAGATATAGTACACGAAAAAAAATTAACAAAAAAATTCAAAGATTAATTTGACCTTGAACATTGGGCACAGGATCGGCGCTTTTCCGCAAGGCAAGGGTGCGACCAATAATGATTAAAACACCCATGTGAAGTATCAAGGTATTTGGGTGAAGCAGTTGCAGAGATATAGTACAACGAAAAAACTTTAACAAAAAAAATTCAAAGTAACTTTGACCTTGACATTGGGCACAGGATCTCGCGTTTCCGCAAAGCAGGTGGCTGACAATGATGATTCCAAACACCCATGTGAAGTATCAAGGTATTGGGTGTAAGCAGTTGCCTGAGACATAGTACACGAAAAAAACTTTTTAACAAAAAAATTCAAACAGTAATTTGACCATTGAAACTTGGCCACAGGATCGCGCTTTCCGCAAGCAGGTGCAACAATGATGAAAATAACCCACCCTGTGAAGTATCAAGGTATTGAGTGAATGCAGTTGCAGGAGAATATAGTACACGAAAATACTTTAACCAAAAAATTACTTCAAAAGTAATTTTGACCTTGACATTGGGCACAGGGGACCGCCACGGTTGGGGGTTAGAATTGTGAAAATATGGATGATGTTATAAACACCCATGGTGAAGTTTCAGGTAATGGGCGGAAGCAGCAGTTCGAAGCAGTTGCAGAGATTTATAGTATAAACGAAAAAGTTTTAAAACCAAAAAACTTTAACCAGTCGTACGTTAAAAAGTTTAACAGTTGAAAATGGCTAAGTCAATTACGTAGAAAGTTAAATAGGTGAAGGTACAAAAAAAATAGGTCACATGTTGGATAGTTGTATGTGGTAGTCACCCCTTGGTTATGAAGCTGTGAAAGTTTGGTGGTCCTAGGTGGTACAGTACCAAAGAAATGGACTTAAACACGAAAACTTAACATTGTAAACGCGAAAACATAACATTGAAAATGGCTAAGTCAATTACGTAGAAATAATAGGTGAAGGTAAAACAAGAAACGAGGCAAAGCCACGAAGGCCAGGTTTTTTCCAAGCATAGACACTTGGATAACATAATTATACCCACTTTTTGTAGACTAGATGGCCTGTGGCCCTGCCAAATGATCCGTCGCCTTGGGGCGATGGCATGGACACTAAAAAAAAATAGATTATAGTATATGGAAAAAACTTTAACCCAAAAAACTTGTAAACCGGACACACGGACGAACGGTACGTATGTACCAAAATGCCGACGAAATCTCGCTTATCCTTTCCGCAAGCAGGTGTGACAATGATGATAAACACCCATGTGAAGTATCCAGGTATTGGGTGAAGCAGTTGCAGAGATATAGTACACGAAAAAACTTTAAACAAAAAAATTCAAAGTAATTTGAACTTGACATAGGGCACAGGATCGCGCTTTCCGCAAGCAGGTGCGACAATGATGATAAACACCCATGTGAAGTATCAAGGTATTGGGTGAAGCAGTTGCAGAGATATAGTACACGAAAAAAAATTAACAAAAAAAATTCAAAGTAATTTGACCTTGACATTGGGCACAGGATCGCGCTTTCCGCAAGCAGGTGCGACAATAATGATAAACACCCATGTATCAAGGTATTAAGCAGTTGCAGATATAGTAACACGAAAAAAAATTAAACAAAAAAATTCAAAGGTAATTGACCTGAACATTGCAGGATCGCGCTTTTTTTTTTCGCAAGCGGTGCGACAATAATGATAAACATGTGAAGTATCAAGGTATTGGGTGAAGCGTTGCAGAGATAGTAACAACAAAAAATTAAAACAAATTCAAAGTAATTTGACCTTGACATTGGGCACAGGATCGCGCTTTCCGCAATCAAGGTGCGCAATGTATAAAACACCCATGTGAATATCAAGGTATTGGTGAAGCAGTGCATAGATAAATAGTACCCACGAACGTTACAAAAAAATCAAGTATTGGACCTTGAACTTGCAGATCGCAGCTTTCGCAAGCAGGTGAACAAAATGATGATAAACACATGTAACGTAATCAAGTAAAAAAAATTGGGTGAAGCAGTTGCAAGAAATATAGACCACAAAAAAAACTTTGATTCAGTAATTTGACTTGACATTGGGCACAGGATCGCGCTTTCCGCAAGCAGGTGCGACAATGATGATAAACACCCATGTGAAGTATCAAGGTATTGGGTGAAGCAGTTGCAGAGATATAGTACACGAAAAAAACATTTAACAAAAAAATTCAAAGTAATTTGACCTTGACATTGGGCACAGGATCGCGCTTTCCGCAAGCAGGTGCGAACAATGAATGATAAACACCCATGTGAATGAATATCAAGGTGTTGGGTGAAGCAGTTGCAGAGATATAGTACACGAAAAAACTTTAACAAAAAAATTCAAAGTAATTTGACCTTGACATTGGGCACAGGATCGCGCTTTCCGCAAGCAGGTGCAACAATGATGATAAACACCCATGTGAAGTATCAAGGTGTGGGTGAAGCAGTTGCAGAGATATAGTACACGAAAAAAATTTAACAAAAAAAAATTCAAAGTAATTTGACCTTGACATTGGGCACAGGATCGCGCTTTCCGCAAGCAGGTGCGACAATGATGATAAACACCCATGTGAAGTATCAAGGTATTGGGTGAAGCAGTTGCAGAGATATAGTACACGAAAAAACTTTAACAAAAAAATTCAAAGTAATTTGACCTTGACATTGGGCACAGGATCGCGCTTTCCGCAAGCAGGTGCAACAATGATGATAAACACCCCATGTGAAGTATCAAGGTATGGGTGAAGCAGTTGCAGAGATATAGTACACAAAAAAACTTTAAAAAAAAAAAAAAAAAAATTCAAAGTAATTTGACCTTGACATTGGGCACAGGATCGCGCTTTCCGCAAGCAGGTGCGACAATGATGATAAACACCCATGTGAAGTATCAAGGTATTGGGTGAAGCAGTTGCAGAGATATAGTACACGAAAAAAACTTTAAACAAAAAAATTCAAAGTAATTTGACCTTGACATTGGGCACAGGATCGCGCTTTCCGCAAGCAGGTGCAACAATGATGATAAACACCCATGTGAAGTATCAAGGTATGGGTGAAGCAGTTGCAGAGATATAGTACAACGAAAAAAAACTTTAACAAAAAAATTCAAAGTAATTTGACCTTGACATTGGGCACAGGGGCCGCACGGTTGGGGGTTAGAATGAAAATATGGATGATGATAAACACCCATGTGAAGTTTCAAGGTAATGGGCGAAGCAGTTGCAGAGATATAGTATAACGAAAAAGTTTTAAAACCAAAAAACTTTAACCAGACGTACGTTAAAAAGTTAACGTTGAAAATGGCTAAGTCAATTACGTAGAAATAATAATGAAGGTAAAAAAATGGTCACATGTTGGATAGTTGTATGTGGTAGGCACCCCTTGGTTATGAAGCTGTGAAAGTTTGGTGGTCCTAGGTGGTACAGTACCAAAGAAATGGACTTAAACACGAAAACTTAACATTGTAAACGCGAAAACTTAACATTGAAAATGGCTAAGTCGACTGCGCGGAAAAAATGGGTGTAAGTTAAAAAAAAAATAAAAAAAGTAACATGTTGGATAGTGATATGTGGTGGGTACCCCTTGATTATGAAGCTGTGAAAGTTTGGTGGTCCTAGGTGGTACAGTACCAAAGAAATGGACTTAAACACGAAAACTTAACATTGTAAACGCGAAAACTTAACATTGAAAATGGCTAAGTCGACTACGCGGAAAAAATGGGTGAAGTTAAAAAAAAAGTAACATGTTGGATAGTGATATGTGTTGGGCACCCCTTGATTATGAAGCTGTGAAAGTTTGGTGGTCCTAGGTGGTACAGTAACAAAGAAATGGACTCAAACACGAAAACTTAACATTGATTGTGGACGCCGCCCGCCCGCCGCCCGCCGCCCGCCCGCCCGCCCGGCTTTCGCCAATCCAATAGCCTGGATTTTTTTTCAAAAAACCTGGCTAAAAATGGTCACATGTTGGATAGTTGTATGTGGTAGGCACCCCTTGGTTATGAAGCTGTGAAAGTTTGGTGGTCCTAGGTGGTATAGTACCAAAGAAATGGACTTAAACACGAAAACTTAACATTGTAAACGCGAAAACATAACATTGAAAATGGCTAAGTCAATTACGTAGAAATAATAGGTGAAGGTAAAAAAATGGTCACATGTTGGATAGTTGTATGTGGTAGGCACCCCTTGGTTGTGAAGCTGTGAAAGTTTGGTGGTCCTAGGTGGTACAGTACCAAAGAAATGGACTTAAACACGAAAACTTAACATTGTAAACGCGAAAACTTAACATTGAAAATGGCTAAGTCGACTGCGCGGAAAAAATGGGTGAAGTTAAAAAAAAAAGTAACATGTTGGATAGTGATATGTGGTGGGTACCCCTTGATTATGAAGCTGTGAAAGTTTGGTGGTCCTAGGTGGTACAGTACCAAAGAAATGGACTTAAACACGAAAACTTAACATTGTAAACGCGAAAACTTAACATTGAAAATGGCTAAGTCGACTACGCGGAAAAAATGGGTCAAGTTAAAAAAAAAAGTAACATGTTGGATAGTGATATGTGGTGGGCACCCCTTGATTATGAAGCTGTGAAAGTTTGGTGGTCCTAGGTGGTACAGTAATACAGTAACAAAGAAATGGACTCCAACACGAAAACTTAACAATTGATTGTGGACGCCGCCCGCCCGCCCGCCGCCGCCCGCCGCCCGCCGCCCGCCCGCCCGCCCGGCTTTCGCCAATCCAATAGCCTGGATTTTTTTCTCAAAAAACCTGGCTAAAAATTATGTGAAAAAATCTATTTTTAGCCCCCATGTTAAATTCCCATAGGAAAATATTTTTTTCGCAATATTTGATGGAATTTCATCAAATAAATTTTTTGGGGAGGGTCACTTTTTTGTTATTGATGAAAAAGTACTAACATTTAAATATTTTTTAGATTTAATGTGTTTAATAGCTAAAAGTTCGTCGGCAGAAAAATGTGGAACAGACCGTAATAATTATGAATTGTATTGTAAACTCGAAGGACTGAATGTATGTACTTTTTCTAGTTGTCACGAAAGTTGCTTGGCTGACAGCAAGAAAATTTGGGTTAGACTGAAGCCTGTGGATGAAAACACAATCCAACACCACCATCAGAGGATGAAAAGGAAAAGTGAAGGGGTTTAACGTCCTAGCAACAGCTAGAGTCATACGGGACAGGATCTCTCACGGCCTCTGGTACTGGGGCCAGTTTCACTAAACTTCATACGACTAAAATTTAGGATCGTCTGGAAATTTCAATTGATGGATTTACATTTATTGAGCATAGGCTGCATATGCAGCCTATGCTCAATAAATGTCAATCCAATAATTGTTTACAAGAAAGCATTGTTAATGTGAAACTTACAGACTATCACAGTTTTTCATTTATGAACATTTTAGTCGTACAAAGTTTAGTGAAACGGCTTCCTGAAGTCCAATGGTCCACAATTAGGCTATCAACCCATCAGGGGAAGAATAGGGGGAGGATGAATAAGAATTACAACACAACATTGTATCAACTAAGTACATTTACAGCAAAGACATTTGTTGAGATGGATGAATGTATAAATGTGGACGGAGTAACAGATACATGAGCCGCAGACTGACAAAAGGCACCGTAGACTATATACAACCAGCATAGCCCCAGACCAGTCTGATACTGTTCATCATGTCTCATCTGAGGCTACACTGTTCGCCGCCATTCAACGACTGAAAAAATGTGAAAGTAAATTGGTTAATTTGATTTATTGGTGTTTAACGGTCTATCAACAGCCAAGGTCATTTAAGGCCGGGCCAATGGGTTCGATCCCGCATGTAACCTGCTGCATTGGAGGGAAATCCCAAAATCAGAACGGAATATTTACATTGAAAAAAATATATATATTCACCCCTGAAATTAGAATAATCTGTCCAAAGTCACTTGACCCCTTCCCCTAAAACTAATAGGATTAGGAATAATTACTCTTATAGTTAAGGGGTAAAACCAGATTCAACTCTCACATACAAGAATGCCAAAGATGTACCCGAGGGCCAATCCAGGTCTAGGGTCGGGATTCCGGTAAGGATGAATCGTGATTGTTAAATTACCATCTCATGCTCCCAACCAACTACCACAGTAAATTGGTTGAACATCTCAGCTGCAGCAAAGATCATATGAGACAAGCTACAAAATTTTGTTCCGAATAAGATATGTGATTTTTGATGAAAACTATTCACAGAAACTGTGATATTTTCTGTTAATGACATCGAAAATTGACGACATTGGCAGAGCAAATGCGGAATTCCATTCCGCATTTGCTCTGCACATTTCATTAAATTTGGACGTAATTTATGGAAAATATATTAAATATACAAAATAACAGACTTGTCACATACAGAAGACTAGAAGCAACTGATGAAGGCTTATTGCCATCAGCAAACCAATTAGATTCTAATCCTATGAAGTGAATGTGTATGAAGACCAACACCTACAAATGTCAAAAGGGACCTTTAGACAGCCGGCAGCTCCTATATCATCCAATGAATTACAATGACTTAAATAAACATCAAGACCTTCAGATTGGCCTTTTGTGGCTGTGACTGGAAAAATGGGGCATCAGTGTTGCTCCTGATCAAATAGCACACTCCTGTAGCCTGATAACGATCAATATTATTTATCAGAAGCATGGCGGGTGTTGCATTGATGGAATGTTGAACAGTGCAGATCCTGATCAGACGGTGAGGATGCACAGTCTGATCTGGATCTACACTGGTCGCAAAACCCATAAGCCCCATTACTCCCATCACAGCCACATTTGAGGCAAATGTAGACCCAGATCAGTACAATGTTGTTACCTTACATGATGTATGTAAACACAGATTGTCATTAATGTTTTGATATCGTTGTCTAATGTCATGTTTAACCCATTATAGACTGGATACAATTACTCTAGTATGAAAATTTAGAGATTTTTCCCCGCTATTTTGTCTGTTTTTTCTCGAAACTACGGTATATGTTGTTACCACTCATACGAACCGTCTCGACAAGACGGTTCAAATGAGTGGTAACAACATATAGTTTTATGGAGAAATAAAGACAATTATCAGAATTGTTCCATAAAAAGTAATTTATCCATAGACTTCAATGGGTTAACTGCGTAGATGAAGATTGA
Source organism: Conchocele bisecta (assembly GCA_029237695.1). Classification (NCBI taxonomy): domain Eukaryota; kingdom Metazoa; phylum Mollusca; class Bivalvia; order Lucinida; family Thyasiridae; genus Conchocele; species Conchocele bisecta. The sequence continues at coordinate 19,109,409 of CM055276.1, forward strand.
TTGCATGAATCTGATAAGACGCAACAAAAAACGAGCATATCAAGTTATTAAACAGTGCGATCAGCTAGCTATAGTAACCATGGGCCTATTTCACTAAACTTGCTTTGTAAGCCATAATTGAAACTAAAAATAATAGTTGCACTAAAGCCATTGTTGTATATGGATATTTTCACATGTAATGGTGTGTACACATAGGTGGAAAATGATAGCATTTATACAACTGGGATTTACCATATGAAGAGCAAGTGTGAAGTGAATGTACCTATATTATAACAATGACACAAATATATTAAAATTAATAAATATCACAAAACAATTTACACATAAATACAAATATGTACGATCTATTCTACATGTCATGTAAAATAAAAACAATGTAATGGAATGGTACTTAACGGCCCACCAACACAAAAGAGTATCATTTAGGGCCAATAAAATGAGAACATGTATGTCCGTCACAATGTGTAAAGCCTTACAGATCATTACATGTTACATGACACACATCCATCAACACAGCAAATGAATGAGAAATATATTATTTACTGTTGGTTGATTTACTGTTGGTTGGAGAGGCCGAGACAAATGACTAACTCTTTCAACGATACATCCATTTGCAAACACTGTAGATCTAGACATTCTGGCTTGTAACAAGCTTGTAACAAGTGCTTGTCACTATTTTTCAGATATTTTCAGCTATTTTCTGATAAATGAAATAGTCCAGATATGAGCAGTGAACTAACAATGTCCGATATTTAGGGGAGGAAGGGTAGTTAAGACATGTCAAACTATTGTAAATCTTGGTCCAAATACACATTTACTACATATGATTAGAATCTGATATTTTTGCTGACTGAATGAAATGAGATCAGTGTAGTCCACACTGGTCGCCAATATCTCAAGTTACCGTTTCTCAGCCATTAGCCCAATACAATACAGTAAAAAAACAACACTTATTTATCCATGAAAAAATAATGACCATATGTCATTGATCCATGTTGTACCCATTACACCATTAACAAGATGGTTCAAATGATCACAACATACAAAACTTTTAAATAACGCAAATTAAAAAAATATAGATTTGTACAATGATGGAGAATCGGAATGCATACGTGTCATATTACTACGAAAAGGAAACAGAAATGAATGGATGGTCGTCTCATGGGCAAACAACCCCAAACAATTGGAGGTGATGGGTAATGACGTCAAAAATAATAATAAAAAAATTCAAAGGTAATAATCACAGAGTACATGTATATGCATTGTAACATAATAAAACACACCTGCTATCTGAGATTCACATGTAAAAAAACAAGGCAATAATTATAACATACATTCGTCATGTAACAAATGGATAAAATATATACACATACAGCGATCGTCTTCAACGAACAATGGACGAATACATGAGAAAATGTACCTTACGACATTCGCGGCCAGCATATGCCCAGATCAGACTGCGCATGCGCGCAGTGTGATCAGGGCAGTGCTGTTTGCCATTCAGTCACTATAGTAGACTGCCAGCCATCAGCAAAATTATTTGATTTAATGGTGTTTAACGGCCTGTCAACAGCTAAGGTCAGTTTAGGCCGGGTTAATGGGGGTCAAATCCATATGTTTCCTGTTGTGATTGATCAGTTTGTTTGTTTGTTGGTGTTTAACAGCCTATCAACAGCTTAGGTCACTTAAGGAGGAATCCCAAAATCAGAACGGAATATTTACATTGAAAAAAATAGTTAACCAGATTCAACTCTCACATACAGAATACAGAATGCCAAAGACATATCTGAGGGCCAAACCAGGTCTCCAGTTGGGATTCAAGTAAGAATGAATCCCGATAGTTAAATTATCCATCGCATGCTCCCAATCAACCACTACAGATTAGCAAAATGATTCTAATCCTATATTAACCCTTAGACCGCTATCTTATTTTTTTGTCGTCTGCTGTTTATTTTCTATTTTCCATTTTTACGATCAAAAACATGCTTTGACAGCAGTTTAGAATAATTTACAACATGGTTTGACAGCACTTCAGAATCATCCATTGGAAATGATTCTAAAGTGCTGACAAACCATGTTTTTATTTAGAAATAAGGCAAGATATAAAAGCAACAGCAGACGACAATTGTTGTGAGTAGTGGTCTAAGGGTTAACTGAATGTGCAAGAGGACGAAGACATACAATTGCTTTGAAGGTTGTAAGGTACTTTTTCTCAGTCATCGAACCAAATCTCACCATTCACAACAAAAAGGGACTGATTAATTCTTAACCCTTCCAACACCACAGACCTGTATAGTGGTATTGTGACGAGCCGTCTCATCAGGATCTGTACTTTTTGCAAGTATTTGTTTGTTTGTTTGTTTGTTTGTAGGGGTTTTTGTTTGTTTGTTTGTTTGTAGGGGTTTTTGTTTGTTTGTTTGTTGGGGTTTAACATCCTATCAACAGCTAAGGTCATTTAAGGCTGGGTCAATGGGAAAATCCCAAAATCAGAACTGAATATTTACAATAAAGAATCTATATATTCAGCCCTGAAATCAGAATAATCCCGATCTGATGCCAGGTCCCAAAATCAGAACGGAATATTTACATTGAAAAAAATAGTTAACCAGATTCAATTCTCACATACAGAATATATTACCTGTACAGAATAATTCCGATCTGATGCCAGGTCCTTGCCACACCAGAATCATTTGGCCCCTCCCAAAAGCAGTAGGTTCAGTAATAATCTTACTACTTTTATAATTGTTACCTGATAAATAGAATACCACTAAGTACTGTCTGTTCCACGGTTTGCTGCCGACAAACATTGTTAAACACATTAAATCTAAAAAATATTTAACTGTAAGTAAAAAAAAGAGAAGATTTTCCTATGGGAATTTAACATAGCAAGTTTATCAGGTTTGGCTTAGAGGCAGTTGGAATTCCTCGACATGCCTCAAATTCCTACGTGTTTCCTAATGTTGCCGGCTAAACTTGGTATGAAACCATACACTGGTCCAGAAGATCCTAAATTTGCACTTACGAACATTTTAGTCGTACAAAGTTTAGTGAAATGGGCCTCTGGACTCTTAACTGGAGGAACTCTTACAAGCTTTTTGACTTTTCAACGTAAATTTGGTAACAATTTGAAGAGAAAATGTTCTCTCATTGATGGCAGACATGAAAATCGGGTGAGGCACAGAATAACATAAAGGATACACCACCATAAAACACATTCTAATATTAACTATATTTACAAGATGACGTGACAAATAACATATAGCACTTTGTTCATCATACACTACAGAAATGTATTATATAGGCACATAAGAATGGGCCAGAGGCGAATTAAAGGCACATATGTTTGTCTGTGTTTGTTTATTGGTGTTTAATGGCCTATCAACAGCTAAGGTCATGTAACAGTGGCGTAGGAGCCGGGGGGGGGCCAGGGGGGGCCGGGCCCCCCCAATATTTGGAGTGGGGGGGCCAGAATATGCTTTGGCCCCCCCAATAATTGGTGGATGAAATTTCCTGTGTAGACCTTATTCTTTTTGTTCATCAATTATACGAGTTTTATCCCGGCTTCACCGCTTTCAATCATGTTCGTTAATACAGACAGAACTTATAAAATGTCAAGTCACCTTCCTGTCTTGTGGCTTGAAGGGGTGCGCCGAAAAATAAGCGGCGGAACTTTGGAATACAACAACAACAACAACAACAATAAGTTTGGTGGCCGCGATTTGTTTCTACAAGAACAAGTCTGAAGATAGCCAGCCGCATGTTGTAAGTAATCAGTTGAAACTGTGGGGGCTAAAACCGCCCCGTTCATCCATCAGTAAACGTTGATGTATCCACACAATAAATTGTTGCAACCATATGGAATATTTTAACAAAAACTTCACCCTTGCATACATATCAACTCAAATGTGTGTCACGCACAAGAACGACCACCTTCGCACACCTGGTTTTGGAGATTTGGCTCTGAAATGTTGTGCATTGCACACAAGTAAGTTGGGGCCCCGATCCAATCGGGATAATAAGTGGGAGGCCTGCCCCCCACCACCCCGAATATTGATGATATAACAATATTGTTGGACATGGGGGGGCCTGGCACCCCCAATATTGTTAAAAGTGGGGGAGCCTGGCCCCCCCAATATTGTTAAAACCGGGCAAACAGGTTCGAGCCTGTTTTAACCTGCTGCATTGGGGTGGGGGGTGGGGGGGGGGGGCATAGTATATGCAGCCTATATGATCAATAAATGTAAATCCCCATCAATTGAAATTTCCAGACGCTCCTAATTTTGTACTTACGAACATTTTAGTCGTACAAAGTTTAGTGAAACGGCCCCAGTGGGATAGAAATACTATGAAAGTTTTTTTTTGAACCAACGACTTCCAGATTTGAATTTACCCGTGATCTACCCGTACACTATAAACACATCACTATGACCAGTGAAGACCCTGGCCAGTTTGCACTTGCACAGTCTGATCTAGGTCTACACTGTTAATTGATCAGCGAACGATTCATCATGAGTCAAGTGAATACAATAGTCTACTTTGAGGCTATATGTAGCTGTGAATGGAGAATGTTTGTTTGTGTATTGGTGTTTAACGACCTATCAACAGCTAAGGTCATGCAAGGCCGGGCAAACAGGTCCAATCCCATTTCAACCTGCTGCATTGGGGGGAAAATCCCAAAATCAGAACGGAATATTTACATCCAGAAAAAATATATTCAGCCCTGAAATTAGAATAACCTGACCTGGTGCCAGGTCCATACCACACCAAAGTTGCCACTTGGCCCCTTCCCCTAAAATAGGATTACGAATAATCGTAATACTCACATAAGGGGTATAACTAGATTCAACTGTCACATACAAAATGCCAAAGACGTATGTGAGGGCTAAACCAGGTCTCCAGTCAGAATTTCGGTCAGGATGAACCCCGATCGTTAAATTACCCATTGCATGCTCCTACCTGCCACCACCTGTGAATGGAGAAATGGTGCGTATGCCATTTGTGACCAGTGTCACTCCTGATCAAATAGTACACTCCTGTAGCCTGATAATGATCTATGTTGCTTGGTAAAAAAGCATAACGGGTGTTTTATTGACGGAATGGCAAACAGTGCTGATCCTGATCAGACTGTGCGGATGCACAGGCTGATCTGGATCTGCACTGGTCGCAAAACCATTAAGCCCCATTTCTCCGGTCACAACCACATATTAGGCAGTGTGCAAGCTAATCAGGATCTACACTGGTACAAAATAGATAAGCCTGGGTTTGTCGGACCTTGCAACATATAACACAGGACTGTGTAGTTGATCAGATGCACATCAATAAACACTGGCAAGACATTGATGCCTTTTGTCAAACTTTATATTTATATTAGGCCATAAAAAACTAGACATTATGTTTGTAACACATGGATATGTCCCCTTGGCATATTTGACTATAAAAATGGCTAAGAGTTTCAGCGACCTTGTGAAGGTAAAAAAATGTCACGGTAAAGTTAATGATGGCACGTGTGTGTGACAAATGTTCAGGTGATTCAAGTGTACAATTATTGAAGCAATCCTTCGCGAAATATTGAAGATATTACATGTTGGAGAAACTCTTACAAACATTTCAACGTAAATGTACACTTATGGACGGACGCGACGCACGGACGGAACCTCAAGAGCAACGCAATATGCCCCCCTTGTTATCACATAGGGGGCATATTAAAAAGTACTTTGGTTCTCAGATATCATTGCGTCAGAAAAATCCTACACGTCGAGCATTTTATTGTCATGGAGAAATAAAATCGTACTGTAAATTCGCCACATGATCAATAAAAAACAATACCATGCAAAAATATGTTAAACCCAATCATGTCTCCTGAAAAACTGGTTATCTTTATAGAGCATATATGCATCAGAATCTAACATCTCAAACAAAAAATATATATTAAAAAAATCTGCCCTCCCGCGTCACATTCCGCAAACCTCGTGTCTGAGAACCAATGTACTTATTTGTTATGGCCTTATCATACATGTAGCCTATTTCACAAACATTGCAAAGTATACTTTGAGGGAGAAATTTTAAATTTAAGGATAAATTTAATAATTTTTATTATACTGAATTTATTACATTATCACAGCCATTTTGGCTGTGATAATGTAATAAATTCAGTATAATAATTCTGCATACTTTTAATCATCAAATATAACCAGTCGTTAGTTCTATATGAAATAATGCATTTCGGGAAAAATAAATGATTACTCCCTTTGCTAGATAAGTATACTTTGCAATTTTGATGAAATCGGCTACTGATTGCATATCCTAAGCACGCAATTTAATATCATGTGGTGATTATTCTATGTAACCCTCATAACAACTAAATACAATGGCAATATTCGATGGAAAATGATTATTAACCCTTACACTGCTGTCAGAATTAAATTTTGACGTCTTCCGTTCATTTTTTATTTTCCATTTTTCTCATTAAAAACATGTTTTGACAACACTTTAGAATCATTTCCAATGCAAATGATTCTAAAGTGTTGTCAAATCATGTTTTTAAAGGTACAAAATGTTCTTTATATCGGAGACATCGTCTGAGACATTTTCTGGCAAAATAAACATTCATTCACCATTACCCCATGTATTGATTGGCATTATTATACATTTTATATCAGACGTAAATTTCCACACTGATATCAGGGGTGATAATTGTGTTTCCTTAAAATGTTAACGGACATTACTATTTATTCTGTATTTATTTTTTGATGTGCAATGATCATACTTTATAATCTGTTGAAAATATTATTTTTTCAGGTGTTTTTGAGGCATTTAATTAGTATAAATAATTAAAAAATATCATGCCTCATTTACGTATGAAAATAGCCTGATACCACCGCGAGTCACTATCAGTAAAATAAATATTAGTAAATGATTATATCTGTATAGCGGGCACTCGTAATTTTCCGAACTGGTGGAATAGTGACACAATTATACACTTTATATTTAATTCCTATATTAAAGAACATTGTGTGCCTACTGGGCATGTACCTTTATTAATGTGAAAGAAGACCTAATAGAAAACAACAGCAGCCACCAATTTTTGTTTCTTGCATTACATTCCATGGGTTAAAGTAAACCTCAGTCCTGAATAAAGATGAAGTTTGATCACAGGGACATAATAATTACATTGACAATTGAAGTTCAATGCTTAAACTCTATATCATACAAGTCCATCATTGCTAATATAAAATACAGAAAATCATACAAGTTTTGCAGATAATAACTAATAAATATTATGAACTTTACTACGTATATGACATTCAATGTGGCTGTGATTGGAGAAATGGGGCTTCTGGCATTTGTGACCAGTGTAGCTCCTGATCGAATAGCGCACTGCTACAGTCTACAAATGAAGTATATAGCTTGTTAGAAGCATGATAGGTGTTTCATTGATGCAATTGCGAACAGTGCAGCTTCTGATCAGACTGTGCGGATGCACAGGCTGATCTGAAGCTACACTGGTCACAAAACCCATAAGCCCCATTTTTCCAGTCATAGCCACAAATATGTCAGAATATTTGGTCCAATATTCTTCTTCAAACTCTCATAAATGGAATGTTGTGGGGTTAATTTCCAAAATTAGATTTTTTGTTATGTTCCATATAGGCACTGCCTGATGAAAATGACCTTATGACATTTGCAACCAGTAAAGACGTCAACTTGCACGTAATGTGCTGTCTGATCAGGGTCAACGCTGTTCACCATTCTATCACTGGCAGTATGTCATTATGTACAGCCATTTTCTCCTAATCTTAGTTAGATTGTGCTAGAGGATCAACAGGTTAACTAGAAATGGACGCTTGTCGACAAGTGCATGTGTATCCCCCTCCCCAGATACACAAGTAGTTTGAAAAAAGGGTGATCGAGTTATGCTCCGGAGACAAAATCGGTGACGGACAAAGGGAGATAACTAAACAATTAGTGATGCAAGAGTTGTCATTCTTGCGCGACACACCTTTAGGGTCTATGCATGTGTGAAGCTACTGGAGCGCAGAATTATTTGTTAATAGTCCTATATTTATGTACATATATCTGCACAGGTGCACATAATGCCACAATATTTTCAACACAGTTGACGGAAATGTAATATAGAATGTAAATAAAAAAAATAATGCTCGCTACTGGAGCCGAGAATTTTTTTTAATAGTCCTATATTTATCTACATATATCTGCACAGGTCCACATACTGCCACAATATTGTCAACACAGTTTAGGTAAATGTAATAATTTAGCTGTATAAATTACCTGTAATAAGTTAGTGGTCAGTTAATTTAAAAAGAATGTAAAAAAAAAAAATTAAAAAAAAGTTGAAAAAAAAAGTTGAAAAATAAAAAATAATAATACTTGCTACTGGAGCCCAGAATTTTTTTTTAATAGTCCTATATTTATCTACATATATCTGCACAGGTCCACATAATGCCACAATATTTTCAACACAGTTTACGGAAATGTAATATACAATTTTTTTTTTTTTAAATAATGCTCGCTACTGGAGTCCAGAATTTTTGTTAATAGTCCTATATTTATCTACATATATCTGCACAGGTCCACATACTGCCACAATATTGTCAACACAGTTTACGGAAATGTAATAATGTACCTGTATAAATTACCTGTAATAAGTTAGTGGTCAGTTAAAAAATTGAAAAAGAATGTAAAAAAAAAAATGGAAAAAAAAATTAAATTAAAAAAAAGAAAAAGAATAATGCTCCCTACAGGGATCCTCTAGATTATCGGACAAAAATGGCTGTTTTTTTATGATATTTTTCTTAAAATAGCAGCTACGGGCATAAAATTTTCACAGAACAATCGTCGGTTCTTGCTTTCTCAATGCATGGAAACTATTTAGCAAACTGTGCCATCTTTCTCACTTAAAATTGGGTCAGATCATCAGTCGTAAGATTGCCCCAAAATTAACATCGACAATCAATTATCCGGACAAATGTATAATCGTCTTATAACTTGTATTTTCACCTTCAAATCATAATTTTATCGCCTGAAAACCAGTATAAACAGCATTGTGTTGTTTTGCAGAAAAAACAATCACCATTCGCTTGTTGGAAAACATCGTATTTATAGAATTTATTGTATTTATAGAACAACTCTGCAATGACGTAATGGGCGCACTCGATTGAGCTCTTCATAATTTGGTGGAAAATCCGCGGTAATGATCGTTTCGTACACTGGTGTTTTCGCACCTGTCGATTTTACCCACCAATTAATATGGGTGCGAAATGGTGTATAATGGCTTGGGTCCGAAATGGCTTGGGGCGATTTGGCCCTAAAACAATTATTATTATTTTTTTTTGAATAAGTAGCTCTTCGTTATTTTTCTATCATGATACATTTTCGCATTCCTTCCTATCTGCTCTGTACAGTATTGTACATTGTGTATTAAACAGTCTGAAAATTATATTGGAGGAATGCATCGTATCGGCTGCATACTTCACACAACAGAGTATTGAAAAACTCTATAGGGGCCTCAAATTATGCGCATGCGCAGTGACAGATACAAGCCCCCGCGCGACGTTTGACGTTGTAAACAACTTGTGGACATAGTTGGGGGAATGTTTTCAGCAAATTTTACTAAAATGTTTAACTTGGCGATATATTATTCACACTGGCATGGAAACAGCAAGCACTTGAGTGACTTATATGTGTCCGTTGCAAAATCGGATCCAATGAATGCGTTTAATTAACAGCTATTTTGATTTGTCCGATAAATTGATTGTCCGGATAATTGGTAGGACCCCTGTACTGGAGCCCAGAATGTTTTTTAATAGTCCTATATTTATCTACATATCATATATACACAGGTCCACATATTCCCACAATATTTTCAACACAGTTTACGGAAATGTAATATAATCATTTACCTGTATAAATTACCTGTAAGTTGGCAGTGGTCAGTTGCACATGCTAGCACATGCACAGGTGAATAGTCTGTATATAGCACTTACCACATTATGCTACTAGACAAAAATTGAAAAATAATTTGAAAAAAAAAATGAAAAAAAAAAAATGGAAAAAAAAAGTTTAAAAATAATAATGCTTGCTACTAGAGCACAGAATTTTTTTTTAATAGTCCTATATTTATCTACATATATCTGCACAGGTCCACATAATGCCACAATATTTTCAACACAGTTTACGGAAATGTAATATAATCATTTACCTGTATAAATTACCTGTAAGTGGTCAGTGGTCAGTTGCACATGCTAGCACATGCACAGGTGAATAGTCTGTATAAAGCACTTACGACCTTATTGCTACTAGACAAAAATGATAATGATAAAAAAAAGAAAAAAAAAAGAAAAAAAAAAGAAAAAAAAAAGAAAAAAAAAATGAAAAAAAAAATGAAAAAAAACAAAAAATTGAAAAAGTAATAATAATGTTGCATGAAAAAAAAGAAAAAAAAAAGAAAAAAAAAATGAAAAAAAAAAAAAAAAAAAAGAAAAAAAAATGAAAAAAAAAATGAAAAAAAAAAAAAAAAAAAAAATGAAAAAAAAAAGTTTAAAAATAATAATGCTTGCTATTGGAGACCAGATTTTTTTTTAATAGTCCTATATTTATCTACAAAAATCTGCACAGGTCCACATAATGCCACAATATTTTCAACACAGTACCCAATGTAGTGATTTACCTGTATAAATTACCTGGTCAGCAGTGGTCAAGCACTGGACATCTGCACATGCTAGCCCATGCTAGCACATGGTTCTCCCAGTTTCTATTGTTCTCTCTACAGGTAAGGTGTACAGAGCACACGAGAAAAGGTGTACAGAGCAGACGAGAAAACAGGTCTTCATGCATTATTGTCCAGTTTGTAGAGTGCGCAAAACAAAAAAGGGAGATAACTAAAAAATTAGCTACGCAAGAGTTGTCATTCTTGTGCGCGACACACCTCCGGGTCGTGGTCTATGCATGTGTGAAGTTTCATGAAAATATTCCAAAGGGTGGTGGAGTTATGCTCCGGACAGGAAATCAGTGAGCGAAAACAAAAAAGGGAGATAACTCAAAAAATTAGCTATGCAAGAGTTGTCATTCTTGTGCACGACACACCTTCGGTTCGTGGTCTAATTGAATGTGTTAAGTTTCATAAAAATATTCCAAAGGGTAGTCGAGTTATGGTCAATCAGTGCGCAAAACAAAAAAGGGAGATAACTAAAAAATTAGCTATGCAAGAGTTGTCATTCTTGTGCGCGACACACCTTCGGGTCGTGGTCTATGCATGTGTGAAGTTTCATGAAAATATTCCAAAGGGTGTTCGAGTTATGCTCCGGACAAGAAGTGTCTGCGGCGAACGCGGACGCAGACGCGGACGCGGACGCGGCGCGCTGTCAAATCCATAGTATCCCCCGACGGAGTCCGGGGGATACAATTACAAGTGCCATAAGGTCCCTATTGTCAATAAGGCGTGTCGTGTCACTTAATCCATTCAGGATCTGGGGCACGTTTCACTAAACTTCGTACAACTAAAATGTTCGTAAATGCAAATTTAGGATCGTCTGGAAATTTCAATTGATGGATTTACATTTAATGAGCATAGGCTGCATATGCAGCCTATGCTCAATAAATGTAAATCCAATAATTGTTTACAAGAACAAATTGTTAATGTGAAATAATAATTTTGCACTTACAAACATTTGTCGTACAAAGTTTAGTGAAACAGACCCCTGCACTGTTCGCCATTCCATCAATGAAACACCGGTTATAATGCGTCTACTTAGCAAGAAAGATCATTATCAGACTACAGGAGTGTGCTGTTTCATCAGGAGCTACCCTGGTCGCAAATTCCATAAGCCCCATTTCTCCAGTCACAAATATATTCATATTTAGCAATTGCTGCTGCCCTTTATTTGATTGAAATGTGGCTGTGACTGGAGAAATGGGACTTACGAGTCATGCAACCAGTGTAGCCCCAAATGAGCATGTGCCTCCGCGTAGTCTGATCAGGCCCTACACTATTTGTCATTCAGTCAGTAAAGCACCTACCTGTTCTCTCTCTAACAAACAGTGTACATGTATATCCATATCAGACAGCAGGAATGTGACAGAAGATCAGGATCTAGACAGACCAGAAATGCAATAAGCCCCATTTCTCCAGTCAGGGCCACAAATAAAATATTTCTAGCCTATATTTCATATTATAAAATGAGAAATTAAAAAAAAAACACACTAAAATACTACACTGACCCATTGCTTACAAAAGTTGTATGTCAAAATCAAACTGCTTCATTGGCTGAGCATAAACACAAAAACAATTGTCTCAACCAATCAAGATGCTTGATTATAAACAGGAGATACCAGTACTTGAATACAGGGGTCAACACGGACATTTGAGTAGGTGGTCTACAAGACACACTACATACAGGGATAATATACTTTCCTTCATATAGTAGGGTGTCTCAGTGACAACTTGTCAAAATGAGCTTGGAAATTTAGGCGGTCCTTTTGAAATTCTGGTAGTGTCGAATAACCAGAGCACTGTTAGTGTCAACTCTCTGCTCGTAATACGGGCGGTAGAATTTCCCCCCATTCCACCATTAGACGGATCCAGGTTGGATCCAGGTTGGATCCGTCTAATGGTGGAATGCGGGGAAATTCAATCTTGTGTGTATGTCAGGCCCGTACGCAGGAATTATTTTAGGGGGGTGCGTTATCGACGGCGCGAAGGGCTAAACATTGTTTTTGCACATCCACGGACAGACCTCGGTAGATTAACCCTTTCACCCCTAAGTAACTGGAATGGATTTTGATTTGTTAATTTTGCAACCAATCTAAATCATCACACAATGATTTTCAGACCAGTCCATATATGAACATGGAGTGTTTTTGTTCTGAAAATTATGAAAATTAATTGCAAAAAGTGCAGATCCTGATGAGACGGTCTCGTTACGAGCTGGCTCATCTGGATCTACACTGTTTGCCAATACCACTATACCTGCCTGCGGGTTAAGAGTGAAAGGGTTAAGGGGGTGCGTACGCACCCATCGCACCCCCTCTGCATACGGGCCTGCATGTACATACTCAGAAATAATAAATATCCACGGCCTTCACAACTTGTGCCATTCCTGGAATGCTGCGGAGATAAGGAAGGTAAAATAAGTCACTATGTAACATCCCCTGTTCTATATCTTGTGGAAGTCGCCCTGTGAGGCCTCGTCCAGCGACGGGTTGATTAGCAGTTTGTTAAATCGTTCAAACCCCTGATGAATGCTGGCCTTGTCCGAGGCAGTACAGGCCTGTATTGTCCATGGTCGCTGACCGGTCTCGTCATCTAGACGCAGCAGCTTACTGATCTACAACGGAACAAGTTTTGTTTGTTTATTGGTATTTAACAGCCTATCAACAGCTAAGGTCATTTAAGGCCGGGTCACAACGGAACATGATAAACACGCTTGTTGTTACGTGATTATTGAGTGATTGATACAACAGTGGAACAGGATAAACACAATTTTTATTTAATGATAGACAAATATGTGGCTGTAACTGAAGAAATAGGGCTTATGGAGTTTGCAACCAGTGTAGATCCAGATCAACATATGCACACTTGTCGTTACGTGAATACCAAGTGATGGAATAGGTTACCATATATGAGACATGCCAATGTGATTTTGTATCTAAGAACATGTGTGATTTTCAATGATATATATTTACTGAAACTGTGATATTTTCTGTAAATGACATCTAAAGATGACACTGGGTGGATAGCCATCAAAAGTTTGGTAAGGATCGGACTAATGGATTAGGGGGTATTTAACATTCGGGCGTATGTACGGCTAAGGACCCCAAGGTGAAGGTAAAGGTCACCCGAATGACACTGGATGGATAGCCATTGGTGTGAGCAAGCTATTGATGAAGTTTGTGTCCCCAAGGTGAAGGTCCAGGTCACCCGAATGACACTGGATGGATAGCCAGCGATGTGAGGAAGCTATTGATGAAGTTTGGTAAGGATCCGACTAAGACAGATATCATATGCGAAATTTGGACAACGTCCAAAATTTACGTCTCAAATTGTTGGCACCAGACCTATCCTGGTAGTTAGCGAGTACCAGTAAAACTCACCTCTGCTGCAGACCGGGCACCAGACCTGTCCTGGTAGTTGGCGAGTACCAGTAAAACTCACCTCTGCTGCAAACCGGGCACCAGACCTGTCCTGGTAGTTGGCGAGTACCAGCAAAACTCACCTCTGCTGCAGACCGGGCACCAGACCTGTCCTGGTAGTTGGCGAGTACCAGCAAAACTCACCTCTGCTGCAGACCGGGCACCAGACCTGTCCTGGTAGTTGGCGAGTACCAGCAAAACTCACCTCTGCTGCAGACCAGGCACCAGACCTATTTGTTTGCTTGTTTATTGGTGTTTAACGGCCTATCAACAGCTATGGTCATGTAAGGCCGGGCAAACGGGTTCAATCCCGTTTTAACCTGCTGCATTGGGGGGAAAATTCCAAAATCAGAACTGAATATTTACATCGAGAAACAATATATTCAGCCCTGAAATTAGAATAACCTGACCTGGTGGCAGGTCCATACCACACCAAAGTCACTTGGCCCCTTCCCCTAAAATAGGATTACGAATAATCGTAATACTCACATAAGGGGTATAACCAGATTCAACTGTCACATACAAAATGCCAAAGACGTATGTGAGGGCCAAACCAGGTCTCCAGTCGGAATTCCGGTAAGGATGAACCCCGATCGTTAAATTACCCATCGCTTGCACCCACCTTCCACCCACGGTACCAGACCTATCCTGGTAGTTAGCGAGTACCAGTAAAACTCACCTCTGCTGCAGACCGGGCACCAGACCTGTCCTGGTAGTTGGCGAGAACCAGTAAAACTCACCTCTGCTGCAGACCGGGCACCAGACCTGTCCTGGTAGTTGGCGAGTACCAGTAAAATTCACCTCTGCTGCAGACCGGGCACCAGACCTGTCCTGGTAGTTAGCGAGTACCAGTAAAACTCACCTCTGCTGCAGACCGGGCCCCAGACCTGTCCTGGTAGTTGGCGAGTACCAGTAAGGGTAAGCCCTCCAGCTGTTCGTTGTTGACGACCTTCGTGAACTCCTCTGTGACGGTCTTCATCGTGTCATCGTCTGCCGAGCTGTCCACGACAAACACAATGCCCTGCGCCCCCTGGTAGTACCGGTCCCAGTACGGACGCACATTTTCACCACCTGTCGTGGATCAATGTCACTGTCACAGAGAAACTGGGCTTACTGGCATTAGTGGCAAGTCTGGCTCAAACGAGCTAGACTTGCCACTAATGTCAGAAGCCCATGATGTGCGAAAGCTCACACCTAAGTATCTTGCACAAACAATTCCATATTAATTTTCATTATGTCAATACCATAATTAACCTAAATATTTGGACACCATTTAATTGGGGAAACACATAAAATATATGTTTTCCCTACACTAATGAGCGTGCCAATATTTAGTGTTAGTATGGCAGTAATGGTTTAATCACAATAACAATGTATTTGGATATAATTTGTTTTGGGAAACCCCTATTTATTTCCCAAAGCATATTGTGTCCGAATATTTAGGGTTATTATGGTAAACACAAAGGACAATTTTGTTAAAAGACAGAGCATGCCACCTGTGACCAATTTTCATTAAAACTAGAAATGGACGCTTGTCGACAAGCGCATGTGTATCCCCCTCCCCAGATACACAAGTAGTTTGAAACTAGAAAATGTGTTCATAGAACACGGATGCCCCACATATCGCTTTGATAATAAATGAGGCCAAATTCCAAGTCAAAATTTGTTTTTACCTGAGCGCTAAAGTTTTTGAAGCACCAAGTATGTGACCTTGACCCTGGGTTTGGCGGGGGCAGGACGAACGTGGATTTGGCACAGGGCGGTAGAGGACCATTATAGCAATGCGTATATGAAGTATGAAGCTGATCCGTGAAAGAAAACAGAAATTATAAGATATTTACCTGAGCGTTAAAGTTTTTGAAGCACTAAGTATGTGACCTTGACCCTGGGCTTGGCGGGGGCAGGACGAACGTGGATTTGGCACAGGGCGGTAGAGGACCATTAGAGCAATGTGTATATGAAATATGAAGCAGATCGGTCGAAGGATGAAGAAATTCTGAGACATTTACCCGAGCGTTAAAGTTTTGTGACGGACGGACGGACGGACGGACGGACGGACGGGACGGACGGGACGGGACGGACGGACAAGGGTAACACTAAATGCCCCCTCCACTATCGTGATGGGGCATAAAAAGGGTGTTCGAGTTATCCTCCGGAGACAAAATCAGTGACGGAAAAACAAAGGGAGATAACTAAAAAATTAGTGATGCAAGAGTTGTCATTCTTGCATGACACACCTTTAGGGTCGTGGTCTATGCATGTGTGAAGTTTCAGACCATTAGAGCAATGCATATATGAAATATGAAGCTGATCCGTGAAAGAAAACAGAAATTATAAGATATTTACCTGAGCATTAAAGTTTTTGAAGCACTAAGTATGTGATCATAACCCTGGGCTTGGCGGGGGCAGGACGAACGTGGATTTGACACAGGGCGGTAGAGGACCATTAGAGCAATGTGTATATGAAATATGAAGGAGATCGGTTAAAGGATGAAGAAATTATGAGACATTTACCCGAGTGTTAAAGTTTTGTGACGGACGGACGGACGGGACGACGGGAGGACGGGACGCACGTTCCTACAAATGAATACTTGTTGGGTTTTTACTCTATAAAAATACCAACAAGAGTACCCAACACTATCCTAACCCTACCCAATAAGATCCCCGTACGCTTACAACAAGTACCCATTCGTGTGTGCGGACGGACGGACAAGGGTAACACTAAATGCCCCCTCCACTATCGTGGTGGGGCATAAAAATATTCCAAAGGGTGTTCGAGTTATGCTCTGGATACAAAATCAGAGCACGAAACAACAAAGGGAGATAAGTAAACAAGAATTCCGCGGAATCAAATGCCTCGCCTTGTCCCGCCTTGACCTCGAGCCTGGGCCCGAAAGCAATTTTCACTGGCCCGAACATATTATACAATTATTGACTAGTGAGCCATAGAATATCAGATTATATTCTATGGCTCACTAGTCAATAATTGTTTTATTATATGATAATAGTCTGTATATAGCACTTACGACCTTATGCTACTAGACAAAAATTGAAAAAGAATTTGAAAAAAAAAATGAAAAAAAAAAATGGAAAAAAAAAGTTTAAAAATTAAAAATAATAATGCTTGCTACTGGAGCCCAGAATTTTTTTTTAATAGTACTATATTTATCTACATATATCTGCACAGGTCCACATAATGCCACAATATTTTCAACACAGTTTACGGAAATGTAATATACAAAAAAAAAATAAAAAAATAATGCTCGCTACTGGAGCCCAGAATTTTTGTTAATAGTCCTATATTTATCTACATACAGGTCCACATACTGCCACAATATTGTCAACACAGTTTACGGAAATGCAATAATGTACCTGTATAAATTACCTGTAATAAGTTAGTGGTCAGTTAAAAAATTTAAAAAGAATGTAAAAAACAAAATGGAAAAAAAATATAAAATTAAAAAAAATAAAATAATAATGCTCCCTACTGGAGCCCAGAATGTTTTTTAATAGTCCTATATATCATATATGCACAGGTCCACATATTGCCATAATATTTTCAACACAGTTTACGGAAATGTAATATAATCATTTACCTGTATAAATTACCTGTAAGTGGTCAGTGGTCAGTTGCACATGCTAGCACATGCACAGGTGAATAGTCTATATATAGCACTTACGACCTTATGCTACTAGACAAAAATTGAAAAAAAAAGTTTAAAAATTAAAAATAATAATGCTTGCTACTGGAGCCCAGAATTGTTTTTTTAATAGTCCTATATTTATCTACATATATCTGCACAGGTCCACATAATGCCACAATATTTTCAACACAGATTACGGAAATGTAATATCCAATGTAGTAATTTACCTGTATAAATTACCTGTGGTCAGAGTGGTCAAGACTGGACATTTGCACATGCTAGCACATGCACAGGTGAATGGTTCTCCCAGTCTCCCTTGTTCTCTCTACAGGTAAGGTGTACAGAGCACACGAGAAAACGGGTCTTCATGCATTATTGTCCAGTTTGTAGAGTGCGCAAAACAAAAAAGGGAGATAACTAAAAAATCAGCTACGCAAGAGTTGTCATTCTTGTGCGCGACACACCTCCGGGTCGAGGTCTATGCATGTGTGAAGTTTCATGAAAATATTCCAAAGGGTGGTCGAGTTATGCTCCGGACAGGAAATTAGTGCGCGAAAACAAAAAAGGGAGATAAGTCAAAAATTAGCTATGCAAGAGTTGTCATTCTTGTGCATGACACACCTTCGGTTCGAGGTCTAATTGAATGTGTGAAGTTTCATAAAAATATTCCAATGGATGGTCGAGTTATGGTCAATCAGTGCGCGAAACAAAAAAGGGAGATAACTAAAAAAATAGCTATGCAAGAGTTGTCATTCTTGTGCGCGACACACCTTCGGGTCGTGGTCTATGCATGTGTGAAGTTTCATGAAAATATTCCAAAGGGTGTTCGAGTTATGCTCCGGACAAGAAGTGTCTGCGGCGGATGCGGCGGATGCGGCCCGCTGTCAAATCCATAGTATCCCCCGACGGAGTCCGGGGGATACTATTAAAATTTGGGGTATAAATAAATGGAATGATTGAGTTGATTTTGATTGGTTGGTGTTTAACGGCCTATCAACAGCTAAGGTCATTTAAAGCCCGGCCAACGCATGTAACCTGCTGCATTGGGGAGAAAATCCCAAATCAGAACGGAATATTTACATCAAAATAAAATAAAATTCATCCCTGAAATTAGAATGGAATGGAATGGTGCTTAACAGCCCAGCAACACAAAAGAGTATTATTTAGGGTCAAGCCATTTAGATGAAGAATAAAAATAATAGTAAAATAGTATAGATGTGGTCATGAAATTAGAATAGCCTTGCAATATTGGTGAAAACGGCTAGTGGTGAAAGTACTGAAAGTTGAAAGTACTAGTACCAGTAGTTCACTAGGCAAGCAAACATTGGAATGTTCGAAGAGACCAGGGAGTAGTATATAGGGAGTCAGTTCGTTACCGCGAAGTGTGGGGGAAGAATTGAAAGCAGTGGGTAGCCCCATAGCTACCAAAAATAGTAAAATTTCGTGTTAATTTAAAGTGAAATAAATACAACCCACAGTAAAACAAAATGATACCACCAAAGTTTGTAAAATGTGTCCCCGATTTGCAGCGGTTTCGGCTACCCTATTTCAACGAAATAGTAAGTCGATTTGCAAGGGTTTCGGCTACCTGTTTCAGCTACCCAACGAAATAGTAAGTCGATATACGCGGGAGGTCTCCCATATAGGAATGGCCTCTCTTTTTCTAGTCCATATCGAAATCGAGAAGTGGACAACATCGGTAGGACACTGTGCGAACTACAGAATCCGCTTCGGTGTAGAATGGGGGAGCCTCGCACTACACCCAACAAGAAGAAATCCAGATGGTTTGTCCGGTGGCAGTTCCCAATAGGGGAGGGTTCGGATACTTTTTTTTTCCAAAAGAGCTACTGCATGTAGAACGGGTCGCGACTACCAGAGTGCTGGTGTGCGGGCTCACTAGGAGTGTTTTTTTCATTCGGGATATCGGGCTGTTTGGCGGGGTGTACGAACTGGGAGTCGGGATCTGTTTTGCTCTTTAATTTGGAACAAATTAGTCTACGGGACTCTAGAGCCACGACTGGAAACAGTATTTTGCAGGCCGTGTACGCCGCCACCGCTGCACACATCCACCACTTCGTATTCTCTACGGTTCTCCAAATATCGTCAGCTCCCCTACAGAGCTTGTTTCTCTAGCGGTTCGCTCTATTTTAGTATCTCTAGAGAGGGCCCCCAATGTCTCAATTTCTTCCTCTATTTCGTCACTTAGGGAAAGGGCCTCCAATATTCTGGTTTCCATCTCGTCTAAACAGGATTCCAGACGTCTCTCCATGTCGGACAGGTGCGTCGATTCTTCGAACGAGCTGGCGTTTCGTGTATCTTCTAGTAGATCCGTGGGGAACTCGGTGGGGCCCGCAAAACCAGGCGCGGTCACCCTGTGTACTACGGGGGTAGGGGTTTCTTGTTGTTCTGGGGTTTCTTGTTCTTTGGGTTTTGTACTACGTTCCACATCGACGGCGTCCCATATTCTTCGAAGACGAGTGGTACCGATTCCAAATTTCTTCTTCGTATTGTCTGCAGACTCGACACCTCGAAGATTGCGAATATCTTCTATATCCTGCTCGGATAAATTTCGTTTTTGCGGCATCTTTTTTGTAGGCACATACAAATATATTTTGCCCAATGTTCAACACGGAAATATTGGGCACACCTAGACAGACTGGGCATGCGTGCACCACGACTAGGCATACCAGCACCACGCCCAGGCGTACGAGCACCACGCCAAGGCGTACCAGCACCACACCTAGGCATACCAGCACCACGACTAGGCATACCAGCACCACGCCCAGGCGTACGAGCACCACGCCAAGGCGTACCAGCACCACACCTAGGCATACCAGCACCACGACTAGGCATACCAGCACCACGCCCAGGCGTATGAGCACCTTGGGAAAGACGGGCATTTTGAGCATTTCGAACAAAGTTTCTGCCCTCATAACAATTAAAAATGACAAAGTCCTACTTATCGAATAAAAATATTGAAGAAATTGTTTCGGCGTTTGCCTGCGAACGCTATTAAGAAAAAGTATGGGATCGGAAGTGCGAGGCTTTAAAAAGCTGTGGAAAGATAAAACCACCTCTGGATTGAATTTACCTTTTTTCTAAGGAGGTGTAAACGATCGGTTGATTGGGGGGAAATTATTGATGATAACCTCAAATATGGGGTTTGCACAATCGTTAAAACCAAATTTAGAACAAGTTAACGAAGAAGATTCTTCAACTATATCTTGGACCTATTCAGCTGGGGCTCTAGCAGGTTTGCTTGTTGGTGTGTTCGAATTATCATAATAGAAAAGACCCCTGTAATTGGCGTGACCCTAATAAACTGCATTATGACAGATGGATTAATTCATCATCTTTTCCATGTAGAGCTTTTTAAACTGTTTTATAATACTTCTGTAAGGGTTTCCAGCATTGAACATTCTTTGTTGTGCATATTGGTATACAGCAATCCCACAGTGAAATGGACGAGTCATATTGGCATTTACTTTTCTTGAGGATATTTCGTAAGAATCTCCTATTTCCTCTAAATCATCGAAATACGCTGATCTTAAAGCTTTGTCCACACATTTTTCATCTTTTGTATACGTTGTGTTGAGGTGTTTTTCGGGGGATTCTATCATTTTCCCGCAACATGAGTTACCTAATAGTTTCATTATATCTGCAATTGGGGACTTGGAGCTATCAACATCTCCGGATCTCCTGGCTGAAGTAACTTCTTTAACAAACCATTCAAAGGGCTTACCTGCTGTATAATTTATTACTCTGTAAATCCCTGTAATCTCTAAACCATGCTTCAAATACCATTTTAATAATGGGGCAAATAGTAATACTTTTTGAGCAGACATTGCACCTACTAGTTTTCTACCATCTCCTCTTGCACGGTTAGTTTCTTGTAAATACTGTAACATCTTCTCTGGAACTTCCTCCTCCTCTACAATCTATTTATAAATATTGGGGACATTTCCGAAAACTTCTCTTTTAAACTGCTGGGAACCTCTATATCTACTTCAGCAAAGCCAAACCACTTATCTTTTAAAACCGCCTTGGAAAAATTATTTATTTTAATAGGGTCGTGAGGGCTGCTTTCCTCGTGTAGTTTCCCTTCGCCACATGGCATATGTTTGCTTAATGTTGATAAATATAGGGCGTTTGCATCAAAACCAAGTACGGCTTCGCAAAGCTTTCCATTTCCATCTGGGGCTGACCTAATTCTCGTAACACCTGCTTCTACATATCTTGTAAACACAATTGACGGACCTCCAACTAATGCTCCTTTTAACATTTCATATATTTCCTCACCAGGGGCATACAGTGGTGGTCTTACTCTCTTTGGTTTGATAAGGTTTTATATGGTTTTTTATCGTTCCTCTGAGAATGTATTGTAAAGCAACTCCTGGTAGGGTAACTGCATCTTTAAACATATCTATACCTTTTGTTTGATAAAATTTTGTCATTTTTCTGATAGCTTCTAAAAAGGGGCCAACATCCAAGTTGTTATAGTATTTTAACCAGTCTTTGAAAGACTTCATATTTAATCTGTTATAAATGTTGTTGCACTCTTCCAACTGTTTTTTGGTTATCATTTTATTTGGAGTTAATTTATTCGTCCAATTTTTAAGCGGTGGTAGCCCCTCATAAGATAGTTTATCGGGGGAATCAAACCATTCATAGGGGAAGAAGGATTTTTCACCTTCGCATCCATAAGTCTTAACCCATCTATCGTAATCGATACCAGGGGCAAGATACTATTTTACATCTAAAAACCTAAATTCTGGGGTAAATAGAAAAATGGTTGTATTAGCTTTCTTACCTACTAGTACCTTAGAGGTTTTATCCGTTAAAACGTCAACTAAATGCTTCTTTATTAAATTACGATCGTAATTACTGGAATTGAACCCAATTACTGGGACTTGAGAAACCCATCGGGTGATTTCTCGCTGCTGAGAAGTGTAAAGATACTCCATGTCTGCAGGGTACCCATATGTATTGCTACTCCCCACGGCCTCTGGGATATTATCTCCCCTCCTCTTTACATCTTCCATAAATAGGGTTACTAATTGTTTTGGAGAAGTATCACATATGTGAGTTATACTGTTGGATAGAGTATCTCCTATACTAACACTTATTGGGACATGTTCGTTTATAAACTCTAGATCTTTAGTTGGGTTACGCTTTTCTTTACTTCCGTCTAAATATGCCTCAAAATCGTATTCTATATGATATGGGTAAATCACTGTAGGAGGCTTTTCGAGTTCCTTTACATCCTCAGGTTTACAAATTGCATCATACTCGCATTCAAAAATAGTTACTAATTTACACTTACCCTCAATTGCTTCGTCTCTCTCGTTGGATCTTCTAAGCTTATTTTTATAATCTTTACAATGTTTGGGACACCCGTGCCAATAACAGCCGTGAAATTGATAAACCGTATCAGTCATAGGGCAATACCCATCCACTGGGGCTCCCGCAATTATTCTTTCTCCACCGTGGCCACATACTGCAGTGTGAATGTGGGGTCCTGGCAAAGATTTTATCCAACTAATTGATTTCTTGCTACAACTGGGTTTTGGATAGAAAGCTCTTTCGAACGCTGATACTGGTCGATCTATTTTTTCCCCTTTACACGATACTTTGGTTAATCCCTTCATACAAGTCAATGCGTGCCGGGTTAAATTACTGACCTTTGTAAAGCGTTGTTTGCAGTCGAAGCAACAATAATTGTTTTCAGCGGCTTTATTCATATCTGTAGTAAGGAAGGCGTGATCGTTATAGATGCCTATTTTCATCTTTTTATTACCAATCTTGTCGTAATGAGCTGCTACTTTTCTTAAATACCATGTTCCCTCTTCTGTAGGTTCGTATGCATCAATACCTATTTTAAAACACTCTTCTATTTTCTTGATATCTCCAAATAGTATGGGGCCTTCGGGTTTCGGTAATTTATGGGTTTTACAAAACTGCAAATACTTTTGCTGGAGTTCTTTGGTCAATGTCAAGCACCTATCGGCCCTAAGCTTCGAAGTGTGGAGGGCCAAGCATCTAAATAAACAAAGATCATCATTGAAACTATCCAGGGGCTTCATCCCTTTCTTATAACGTAACCACTCTGGCATTCGACCTCCTGCCACTTTTTCGGATTGCATTCCAGCATCACCTTTGGGGATTTCATACCACTTTGAAGCTGTTCCATATACTATTTTAACACTAACACCCATCCATCTTACAAACCTCCATTTTGTACTTGGCCTATCTATTTTATCTATGTTTAATCTATGCTCTTCTTGTTTATTAATCCACTCTTCAACCTCATCGTAACCCCTAAACCACGGACTTCCGGATAAATTTTTATAAAATACCAACGTTGTCGGCTTTCCTCTTGCGTCTCTCTCCTCTTGGTGAATTAATTTGTAAGAAAAAGAGAATCTTAGGTAAAAACTGTCAGTTAACAAAGGCTCTAACTCGCCCATTATCCTTTCGCTGTTATTTATTTGAAGTTTTCTTTTCAGGGTTATTGTAGTTATCCTACGCCTTTTACTATTTCTTTTTCTTTTTGTTTATAATCTTCTAATATTTCGCTACCTTCCTCTATTAACTGTTGTAATAAACGCGCTTTCTGCACTCGTTTTTGAGGTTTGCCGATGTTCCTGCTTCTAAGACTGAAGGAAGCCTCATCAGCTATATTCTGTGCTATCTTTTCTATATTCTTTTTTTCCACCCCCTTAAATACCCCCCCCGAGACATTGCACGAGACATTCTTTTCATAAATTCATCATTGTTTTCCTTATTTATTGGTGTAGTTAACCCCCTTTCCCTTAACCTGTTTGAAAAAGGTGTACCCATTCTTATTAATTCTGACCTTAATTCCCGAATCCTAGGGGAAGAACTTTTAGACGGATTTACACCCCTTTTATCGCTAATCCTTGTGCGAGTTAACTTAGGGCGAGGCGCTCTCGTAACTTTTTTACGTATATCTGTCATTTTTCTAATCATGGAAATTTATTGTTTTATATAAATACCTGTATGGCTTATGTTCAATAGGGTGTTTTTTCATGTTTGACAATTAATTAATTATAACACCTCATACTACAGTATAGAAGACACATATTTTGTCGGGGCTAGGGGGCTTTCTGCTAGTTTTCTCGTGTTCAATAGGGTGTATTAAAAAATTCCCACAGTATAAAATAGGGCACAGTTCGTACGCTACCCAAAGCCCTCTCGCTCTGTTTTCGATATGGACTAGAAAAAAGAGCGGCCATTCCTATATGGGAGACCTCCCGCGTATATCGACTTACTATTTCGTTGGGTAGTTGAAATAGGGTAGCCGAAACCGCTGCAAATCGGGGACACATTTTACAAACTTTGGTGGTATCATTTTGTTTTACTGTGGGTTGCATTTATTTCGCTTTAAATTAACACGAAATTTTACTATTTTTGGTACCTATGGGGCTACCCACTGCTTTCAATTCTTCCCCCACACTTCGCGGTAACGAACTGACTCCCTATATACTACTCAGGGGGCCGTTTCACTAAACTTTGTATGATATAAATGTTCGTAAGGAGATTTCTATTTATTATATACCTACCCATGAAATACATAGTTATACGATGTAAATAAAAGTCATATGTTCTCATCGATGAAATAAACAACTTCCGGTGAAAATACGACTACTTCCGCTATCTATATTCATAACGCGCATCGAAAGAAAACAGCGCAAATAGGCTGCAAATACACATTTATCACCGTATAGTCTAAAAAACTGCTAATTTCCATGGAGCGGTATATAATAAATAGAATACCGTGGTGTGAAATGTCCATATTTCATGAGT
Source organism: Conchocele bisecta (assembly GCA_029237695.1). Classification (NCBI taxonomy): domain Eukaryota; kingdom Metazoa; phylum Mollusca; class Bivalvia; order Lucinida; family Thyasiridae; genus Conchocele; species Conchocele bisecta. Next base: position 19,135,028 of record CM055276.1, read on the forward strand.
GCCTAATGGCACTCGTGAAATATGGACATTTCACACCACTCGATGAACATTTATGTCATATTCGTTGCAAAAATATGAATATCCTCTATGAATTTGCTTCTCACAGGTACATGCCCATCCAGTAGGCACAAAATGTTCTTTATATGAATTAAATAAGTGTATAATTGTGTCACAATTCCACCAGTTCTAAAACTTACGAGTGCCCGCTATATAATGTAGATAATCATTTAGTAATATTTAGTTCACTAATAGGGACTCGCGGTGGTATCAGGCTATTTTCGTATGCAAATGAGGCATGATATTTTTTAATTATCTATACTTATTAAATGATAAATATTTTCGACAGAATAAAAAGTATGATCATTGCACATCAAACAAGAGGGCCTTGATGGCCCTAATTCACTCACCTGACTCCATGAACACCAGAGGAGAATGTGACATTGAGTTCATGTGTTTTTTAAAAAAAAAATGTGCTATTTTTAGATGGCGGTCATCTTGGATTAAGCGATGACTCATTTTACCAAATCTGAAAATGCTTCACCTAAGGATCTTAACTTACTATGAAGTTATGCCAGCATTGGCCATGTGGTTTCTGAAAAAAAGACGTTCAAAATCTCGAATAAATGGACCTTTTGGCGGCCATCATGGACGACATAATCATCCGATTCCGACAAATATTGCACCAGAGCAATCGCCTCATCGATACCTTCAATTTGATATATGACATGAGCATATTCGGTCAAAAATAAAATTTGACCCCAAGGGCCACGCCCATTTTTTGACCTCGGGGTCACCATTTTAACACCTTTGAAAGAGCATTCTACATCGATCATTCCTACCATGTTTCGTCGAAATCCGGCTGGCGGTTCATGAGAAGAAGATTTTTTAAGAATTTGTGATATTTTTAGACGGTGGCCATCTTGGATTAGCGACGACCTCCGTTTTAACAAATCTGAAAAGGCTTCACCCATGGACTATAACTGTAAAGTTTGGCCACCATGGGCCAAGCGGTTTGTGTGAAGAAGAATTTTGAAATCTCTAATAAAAGAACGACCTTTTGACCTTTCGGTGGCCATCTTGGATGACATGACCATCAAATTTCGACAAAAAATGTACCAGAGCAATCGCCTCTTTGATACCTTCGTTTTGATATAGACATGACCATATTCGGTCAAAAATAAAATTTGACCCCACGGGCCACGCCCATTTTTGACCCCGGGGTCACCATTTTAACAACTTTGAAAGAGCATTATACATCAATCATTCCTACCAAGTTTCGTCGAAATCCGGCCAGCGGTTCATGAGAAGATTTTTTAAGAATTTATGCTATTTTTAGATGGCGGCCATCTTGGATTAGCGACGACCTCCGTTTTAACAAATCTGAAAAGGCTTCACACATGGAACATAAATGCGAAGTTTGGCCACCATGTGCCAAGCGGTTCGTGTGAAGAAGAATTTTGAAATTTCTGCTACCTTTTGACCTTTTGGCAGCCATCTTGGATTACATAACCATCCAATTAGGACAATAAATGCACCAGAGTGATCGCCTCGTTGATACCTTGATATATAACATGACCATATTTGGTTAAAAATAAAATTTGACCCCAATTTAACCCCACGGGCCACGCCCATTTTTGACCCCGGGGTCACCATTTTAACAATTTTGAAAGAGCATTGTACATGAATCATTCTTACCAAGTATCGTCGAAATCCAGCTAGCGGTTCATGAGAAGAAGATTTTTTAAGAATTTATGCTATTTTTAGACGGCAGCCATCTTGGATTAGCGATGACCTCCATTTTAACAAATCTGAAAAGGCTTCACCCATGGACCATAACATTTAAGTTTGGCTACCATGGGCCAAGCGGTTCATGCGAAGAAGAATTTTGAAATCTCTGATAAAAGAACGACCTTTAGACCTTTCGGCGGCCATCTTGGATTACATAACCATCCAATTACGACAATAAATGCACCAGAGTGATCACCTCATTGATACCTTCGATTTGATATATAACATGGTCAAAAATAAAATTTGACCCCACGGGCCACGCCCATTTTTGACCCCGGGGTCACTATTTTAACAACTTTGAAAGAGCATTGTACATCGATCATTCCTACCATGTTTCGTCGAAATCCAGATAGCGGTTCATGAGAAGAAGAGAATTTATGCTATTTTTAGACGGCGGCCATCTTGGATTAGCGACGACCTCCGTTTTAACAAATCTGAAAAGGCTTCACCCATGGACCATAACTGTAAAGTTTGGCTACCATGGGCAAAGCAGTTCATGTGAAGAAGAATTTTGAAATCTCTAATAAAAGAACGACCTTTTGACATTTTGGCGGCCATCTTGGATGACATAACCATCTGATTTCGACAAAAAATGCATCAGAGTGATGCCTCGTTGATACCATCGATTTGATATATGACATGACCATATTCGGTCAAAAATGAAATTTGACCCCAATTTGACCCCACGGGCCACGCCCATTTTTGACCCCGGGGTCACCATTTTAACAACTTTGAAAGAGCACTGTACATCGATCATTCCTACCAAGTTTTGTCGAAATCTGGTTGGCGGTTCTTGAGAAGAAGATTTTTGAAGAATTTGTGCTATTTTTAGACGACGGCCATGTTGGATTACGTAATGACATCATTTTAACAATTTTGTAATCCCCCTACCTAAGGACCATGATCATGAAGTTAGGCCCAATGGTTACCGAGGAGAAGATGTTTGAAAATGTTCACGGACGACGACGACGGACGACGGACGACGGAAGACGGACACATTGCGGTAACAATAGCTCACATGAGCTTCGCTCAGATGAGCTAAAAATAAATACAGAGAATAAATAGTAATGTCCGTTAAAATTTTTAGGAAACACGGTTTTCGCCCCTGATATCAGTGTGGACATTTACGTCTGATATAAAATGTATAATAATGCCAATCAATACACGGGGTATTAAATAGTGAATGAATGTTTATTTTGCCCGAAAATGTCTCAGATGAGGTCTCAGATATACAGTACACTCAGCGCGAATTGTGCCTCTTCCCACTCGATCCCGTGATCGGATGGAGAGTGGGCATAAACATTCCTCCCACCGTGTCGGGTGGAATCCCACCCGTCACGGTGGAGAGGCAAAAATCACCACCGTGGGAATATTTTAAAGACCGAATCTGCTGCACACCGCGTTCCCCCGTGACCCACCGTATTAGCCCACGTCGCATCACCGTGCCAGCGTACAGGTAATGTGGTCAGAGAGGAGTGCATATATGGCTGACAAAACTTGAAAATCGTCTCATATGCACAGTACTGTCAAAACATGTTTTGTTGAGAATACGTTACATTTTCGTTTCAACTCTCGCGATCACGCTTCGCGTTTTCGCGATCTCGATCTACGCGCAAGATCGCGAAAGGAGACGATTCTCATATGCACAGTACTGTCAAAACATGTTTTGTTGTGAATACCGGTATGTTAAATTTTCGTTTCGCGATCCATCACGCTTTGCGTTTTCGTGATCTCGGCCTATGCGCAAGATCGCGAAAAAGCGAAACATGTTTTGTTGAGAATATGTTTCATTTTCGTCGTGAAATTGTAACATATGTACAAATCGTCTTAAAAGACGATTCACATGTGCTGCCAAAACATGTTTTTATTAAGAAATGGAACAAATGTGGACAATAAAAACATGGTTTGACAAAACATGAGACGATTCTGATGTGCTGCCAGTACATATTTATTGAGTAAATAAAGATTCCGTTACCTTTTTTTGAAATTCTACACCTTCTCTCCGACCAATAAAATGGAAGAAATATTATAATCAAACGCGGTGAAAACCGCTATACTATAAGAGAGATAGGTTCCATTCCATTAATAAATATGTGTATTGTAATTGATTGTAAATGTGCTGCTCTTGTGTCGGCGTGTTTCAAAGATCCGATCGACACAACTTAACCTTTAGATGTCATTTTGTAACCTTTGATGTCTCACTTTCCAACACCGACACACGTCCCAGTAGGTCACCGCACGTGCATATGATGATGTATGACGTGATTGGACAAAACCGGGCTTATTGCATATGTGACTAGCGAAGACCAACACGTGTTCACCATCAGTAGATCGTAACATGTCCCTAACAGGACACGTAAATCGTTTTAGGACACGATTCTCATATGCTGCCAAAATATGTTTATTAGAAAAAATAATATTATTTTTTTGACAAAACATGAGAATTGCCTCCTAAAACACGAGAATTATAATGGTGTTCTGTTAGTGTCGTGTAACTCGCATTTACTCGATCTCGACCTCTACACGAGATCGCGAAAACCCTTTCATATGTATCTCACATATTCCTCAATATCCACATTTCTTCTATTTCTTAATTAAAATAATGTTTTACAGCACATGATTATCGTTTCCTATTAAAGGCGATTATGATACTACAGTGTCCTGTTAGGGCCAGTTACATTCTCACGTTTTCGCGATGTCGATCCATGCGCCAGATCGCGAAAACGCAAAGTGAGATCGCGAGGTGAAAATGGGACATTATATTATATTCAGTCATGCGTTTTCGCGCTCTCGCCTCGCGTTGGAATTGCGTTTTACTTGCATGCATGCGCAAAGCGAAATTTCAAGACGTATCCGTTTTAAACACCATGAGCAAACCCTGTATTTACAAAAGCTTCAGCGGAAGGCGATTTCGCGATGCCAAAGCGCGAGATGATTCTCATGTGTTTAGGAGACGATTCTCATGTTTTGTTCTTGTTAAGAAATATGTTTGTTTTATGGAAAAATGTATATATTTATAAAAAAAAATGAATAAAAAAACACAAACGTAAGTCAGAATAAGTGTAAATGTTTGGGTACTACGCTATGACTGTACAGGTAAGCCAGCCTGGCGTCCCGGTGGAACGCGGGGTCATATCACGGGGGAACACCGTGGCCGTTTTATGGCTATTGGAAGTTCGTCCAGCTTGGTCTCCGTCCGCGGTGGTAATACAGGTAAAATATATGGTCACCGTGGGAGGCACATAACTCCTGTGATTTTCCCACTCTGAGAAAATTCCTCCCACTGTGAGAGAGTGGAAAATGCACAAAGCACTCTGAGTGTACTGTAAAGAACATTTTGTACCTACTGAGTGGCTATGTACCTTTACCGTGTTTATCTGATGCTACTATTTTGTACCTACGGGTTCATGTCAGTAAATGGAGCACACCCACGTAAGATTGTCCAAAACCGGTGGTCAGAACAAATGTTATTGTGGATTTAAATTTTACACTTACAAACTTCTTAGTCGTACAAAGTTTATTCAAACGAGCCCCAGAGGCAGAGAGAAAATGTTATGTTACACACTGATTCCCTTGATACATTGAATCACAGGTTGAAGTAACGGACCGACGTCTATAAATACATTAAATATACCTAAACGCAGCAATAAGTGAAAAAAATAAGTTACTGTGTATATGAGGGAGTAAAGAATTTTTTTAGCTGATTTTTTTCTCACTTATTGATCCTTTTAGGTATATTTAATGTATTTATAGACCTCGGTCTGTTACTTTAACCTGTGCATTGAATGGGAATTGGTTGAAAAGAAGTAGTTTGCTAGACAAGCAAAAAGTAAGATTTTAGGGAATTAAAAAAGAGCATGAATCCAACTGGATGGAGGCAATGTGAAAATGCTTAAGTTAACAGTGAGTTACCTATTGGATAATAACAAATAAGTAACACAGTAGGCTACAATTAACAGAATGTTTGTTTCCCATCTCACGACCCTGCATTATCAAGAGTGAAGGTATGTAGGCAGAAAAATTATTTTTTATCCCAGATCACACTAGTAGACACCGGACGAACCGAAATTAAAATCTTATTTTTTTTAAATCGGCGGCATAATTATTTGAGTTGTGCCGATTTTAGCAGGTTGGTCGGGCGATGGGAAACAGACACCTATTTTATTATGGCCTTACCTCCCAGCTCTTTAACATCAAGGAAGCAATCACCAAACATCAAGGCCTTGATACTGAATCCTGGAAAAATATAAACGCATCTTCTAAGGTAAAAATCACATGGCTTGTTTCAAATGTACAGTAGGGGACGTAGAATTATTTTTGTTATTAATTTGTTCCCACGAAATAACAATTTGTTCCCTGAAATTAATAATTCGTTCCAGCGAATTAACAATTTGTTCTCTCAATTTAACAATTCGTTCCCATGGGAACGAATTGTTAATTTGTAGGAACAAATTGTTTTATCGTGGGAACGAATTGTTAATTCGAGGGAACAAATTGTTAAATTGAGGGAACAAATTGTCATTTCGTGGGAACAAATTGTTAATTTGAGTGAACAAATTGTTATATCATGGGAACAAATTGTTAATTCGAGGGAACAAATTGTTAATTCGAGGGAACAAATTGTTATTTCGTGGGAACAAATTAATAAAAAAAATATCCATGTCCCATGCGGGGCTCCGTACAAGTGATACCAATAGGGCAATACGAATATACTAACACATCTTATTTACTACTGTCTGTTCCACATTTTGCTGCTGACAAACTTTTGGCTATTAAACACAGCGCTCCAGATTTACTACTGTCTGTTCCACATTTTGCTGCTAACAAACTTTTGGCTATTAAACACAGCGCTCCAGATAAGTTTTTTATCTAAAGAGTATTTATACCCTCAGATTTCAAATTCAATGTGTATTTTACTTTTTCAAATGTATTACACTGCAGCTCCATTATAACGCGATTGGTTATAGCGCGATCTCCATTATAACGCGGGTCTCTCGTGGATCCCAAAAAAATATTAAAACAAGAGCTGTAGGAGAACAGCATAGCTCGACTACGAGGGTTGTCGATGTACACATAGCTTGACAAACAAGGTGGCTGCGGCCTGCATAAAAACCTTAACCAAGGTTGACTAAAAAACTTAACCAAGGGAAATTAAGTAAGTAATTCAAGGTTAAATGTAGGTTAATGACAGATATAGGTCAGGGGTTATTGATGTACATCACTAGGAGATGAAGTTTTCCAAGTATGGTTGATGTAGGCCCAGGAGTATTCCATATACAAGCTTGACTATAAACATTAACCAAGTAATTCAAGGTTAAATGTAGGTGAAGGTAAAATAAAGGTCAGGGGTTATTGATGTACATCCCTATGAGAAAAAGTTATCCAAATATGGTGTCTGTATGTATGCACAATAGTATTCCATCTACAAGCTTGACTAAAAACCTTAACCAAGGTTGAGTAAAAACCTTAACCAAGGGGAATTAAGTAAGTAATTGAAGTGGAAATATAGGTCAAGGTGAAATATATATCAGGGGTTGTTGATGTACATCACTAGGAGATGAAGTTGTCCAAGTATGGTGGGTGTAGGGCCAGTAGTATTCCATATACAAGCTTAACTAAAAACCTTAACCAAGGGATTATTGATGTACGTCACTAGGAGATAAAGTTTTACAAGTATGGTTGCTGTAGGCCCAGGAGTATTCCATATACAAGCTTGACTAAAAACCGTAACCAAGGGGAGATAACTAAGTAATCCAAGGATAAAAGTAGGTCAAGGTCAAATATAGGTCAGGGATTATTGATGTACATCACTAGGAGATGAAGTTGTCCAAGTATGGTTGATGTAGGCCCAGGAGTATTCCATATACAAGCTTGACTATAAACATTAACCAAGTAATTCAAGGTTAAATGTAGGTGAAGGTAAAATATAGGTCAGGGGTTATTGATGTACATCCAAGTTATGGTACATCCAAGTTATCCAAGTATGGTGTCTGTATGCACAATAGTATTCCATATACAAGCTTGACTAAAAACCTTAACCAAGGTTGACTAAAAACCTTAACCAAGGGGGATTAACTAATTAATTCAAGGTTAAATGTAGGTAAATGTGAAATATAGGTCAGGGGTTGTTGATGTGCATCACTAGGAGATGAAGTTGTCCAAGTATGGTTGGTGTAGGGCCAGGAGTATTCCATCTACAAGGTTGACTAAAAACCTTAACCAAAGAGAATTAACTAAGTAATTGAAGAGGAAATGTAGGTGAAGGTCAAATATAGATCAGGGGTAAATTGATGTACATCCCTATGAGAAAAGGTTGTCCAAGTATGGTGTCTGTATGCACAATAGTATTCCATGTACAAGCTTGAGTAAAAACCTTAACCAAGGTTGACTAAAACCTTAACCAAGGTGACTTAAGTAAGTAATTGAAGAGGAAATATAGGTCAAGGTGAAATATATATCAGGGGTTATTGATGTACATCACTAGGAGATGAAGTTGTCCAAGTATGGTGGATGTAGGGCCAGTAGTATTCCATATACAAGCTTAACTAAAAACCTTAACCAAGGGGAATTAACTAAGTAAGTCAAGAGGAAATGTAGGTCAAGGTCAAATATAGATCAGGGGTTATTGATGTACATCACTATGAGAAAAGGTTGTCCAAGTATGGTGTCTGTATGCACAATAGTATTCCATGTAGAAAGCTTAACTAACAAGAATTCCGCGGAATCAAATGTCTCGCCTTGTCCCGCCGCCTTGACCTCGAGCCTGGGCCAGAAGGCAATTTTCACTGGCCAAACATATTATACAATTATTGACTAGTGAGCCATAGAATATCAGATATTCTATGGCTCACTAGTCAATAATTGTTTTAGTATATGATAATAGTCGGTATATAGCACTTACGACCTTATGCTACTAGACAACAAGAAACGAGGCAAAGCCACGAAGGCCAGGTTTTTTCCAAGCATAGACACTTGGATAACATAATTATACCCACTTTTTGTAGACTAGATGGCCGTGGCCTGCATGTCGCGCCTTGGGGCGAGGCATAGACACTAAAAAAATAGATATAGTAGATGGAAAAACTTTAACGAAAAAACTTTAACCGGACACACGGACATAAGGACGGACGGACGGACATATGCCAAAATGCCGACGATATCACGCTTTCCGCAAGCGGGTGCGACAATGATGATAAACACCCATGTGAAGTATCAAGGTAATAGGTGAAGCAGTTGCAGAGATATAGTACACAAAAAAACTTTAACAAAAAAATTCAAAGTAATCTGACTTTGACATTGGGCACAGGGGCCGCACGGTTGGGGGTTAGAATGAAAATATGGATGATGATAAACACCCATGTGAAGTTTCAAGGTAATGGGCGAAGCAGTTGCAGAGATATAGTATAACGAAAAAGTTTTAACCAAACAATTTAACCAGACGTACGTTAAAAAGTTAACGTTGAAAATGGCTAAGTCAATTACGTAGAAATAATAGGTGAAGGTAAAAAAAATGGTCACATGTTGGATAGTTGTATGTGGTCGGCACCCCTTGGTTATGAAGCTGTGAAAGTTTGGTAGTCCTAGGTGGTACAGTACCAAAGAAATGGACTTAACATTGTAAACGCGAAAAGTTAACATTGACTGCGCGGAAAAAATGGGTCAAGTTCAAAAAGGTAATATGTTGGATAGTGATATGTGGTGGGCACCCCTTGGTTATGAAGCTGTGAAAGTTTGTTGGTCCTATGTGTTACAGTAAGAAAGAAATGGACTGAAACACGAAAACTTAACATTGATTGTGGACGCCGCCCGCCCGCCTGGCTTTCGCCAATCCAATAGCGTGGATTTTTTTCCCAAAAAAACCTGGCTAAAAATGGAAAAAATGTTTAAAAAAAAAAGAGTTTAAAATGATTTTTTTTTTAAAAAAACCTGGCTAAAAATGGCTAAAAATGGAAAAAAAAGTAAAAAAACCTGGCTAAAAATGGAAAAAAATGTTAAAAAAAAAAAGTTTAAAAATTAACAAAAAAATAATGCTCGCTACTAGAGCCCAGAATTTTTATAATAGTCCTATATTTATCTACATATCATATATGCACAGGTCCACATATTGCCACAATATTGTCAACACAGTTTACGGAAATGTAATACCCAGGTATAATAATTTACCTGTATAAATTACCTGTAATAATTTAGCTGGACATTTAGTGGTCAAGCTGGAAATTTGCACATGCTTGCACATGCAGAAGTGTTCAACTGCAGAAGGCTATTGTTCTCTCTACAGGTAAGGTGTACAGAGCGCACGAGAAAACGGGTCTTCATGCATTAATGTTCAGTTTGTAGCATAGAAAGAAATAGAGTTTGACCTTGACCCTGGAGCCCGGATTTTTTTTTAATAGTCCTATATTCATCTACATATCATAGTAAAGGTATGTATAAAGTTTGATGACTGTAGCTGATAAGGTGTTGAAGAAATGACCGTAACACGAAAACTTAACATTGAATGATGACGACAACGACGCCGCCAACGACGACGATGGAAAAGCACAACCTATGTCTCGCTTTCCGCTTCGCGGGCGAGACACAAAACCTTAACCAAGGTTGACTAAAAACCTTAACCAATGAGAATTAACTAAGTAATTCAAGGTTAAATGTAGATCAAAGTCAAATATAGGTCAGGGGTTGTTGATGTACATCACTAGGAGATAAAGTTCCATCTACAAGCTTGACTAAAAACCTTAACCAAAGAGAATTAACTAAGTAATTCAAGAGGAAATGTAGGTCAAGGTCAAATGTAGGTCAAGGTCAAATGTAAGTCAAAGTCAAATATAGATCAAGGGTTATTGATGTACATCCCTAGGAGATGAAGTTGTCCAAGTATGGTGGGTGTAGGGCCAGGAGTATTCCATATACAAGTTTGACTAAAAACCTTAACCAAGGAGAATTAACTAAGTAATTCAAGAGGAAATGTAGGTCAAGGTCAAATATAGATCAGGGGTTATTGATGTACATCCCTATGAGAAAAGGTTGTCCAAGTATGGTGTCTGTATGCACAATAGTATTCCATGTACAAGCTTGACTAAAAACCTTAACCAAGGTTGACTAAAAACCTTAACCAAGGGTAATTAATTAGGTAATTCAAGGTTAAATGTAGGTCAAGGTCAAATATAGGTCAGGGGTTGTTGATGTACATCACTAGGAGATAAAGTTGTCCAAGTATGGTTGGTATAGGGCCAGGCGTATTGCATCTACAAGGTTGACTAAAAACCTTAACCAAGGGGAATTAACTAAGTAATTCAAGAGGAAATGTAGGTCAAGGTCAAATATAGATCAGGGGTTATTGATGTACATCACTATGAGAAAAGGTTGTCCAAGTATGGTGTCTGTATGCACAATAGTATTCCATGTAGAAAGCTTGACTAAAAACCTTAACCAAGGTTGACTAAAAACCTTAACCAATGGGAATTAACTAAGTAATTCAAGGTTAAATGTAGGTCAAAGTCAAATATAGGTCAGGGGTTGTTGATATACATCACTAGGAGATAAAGTTGTCCAAGTATGGTTGGTGTAGGGCCAGGAGTATTCCATCTACAAGCTTGACTAAAAGCCATAACGAAAGAGAATTAAGTAAGTAATTCAAGAGGAAATGTAGGTCAAGGTCAAATATAGATCAAGGGTTATTGATGTACATCCCTAGGAGATGAAGTTGTCCAAGTATGGTGGGTGTAGGGCCAGGAGTATTCCATATACAAGCTTGACTAAAAACCTTAACCAAGGAGAATTAACTAAGTAATTGAAGAGGAAATGTAGGTCAAGGTCAAATGTAGGTCAAGGTCAAATATAGATCAAGGGTTATTGACGTACATCCCTAGGAGATGAAGTTGTCCAAGTATGGTGGGTGTAGGGCCAGGAGTATTCCATATACAAGTTTGACTAAAAACCTTAACCAAGGAGAATTAACTAAGTAATTCAAGAGGAAATGTAGGTGAAGGTCAAATATAGATCAGGGGTTATTGATGTACATCCCTATGAGAAAAGGTTGTCCAAGTATGGTGTCTGTATGCACAATAGTATTCCATGTACAAGCTTGACTAAAAACCTTAACCAAGGTTGACTAAAAACCTTAAGCAAGGGGAATTAACTAGGTAATTCAAGGTTAAATGTAGGTCAAGGTCAAATATAGATCAGGGGTTATTGATGTACATCACTAGGAGATGAAGTTGTCCAAGTATGGTGGGTGTAGGGCCAGTAGTATTCCATATACAAGCTTGACTAAAAATCTTAACCAAGGCGTCGGTGACGCCGACGCCGACGCCGGGGTGACAACATAAGCTCTACTTATTCTTCGAAAAGTCGAGCTAAAAATAGAGAAAAAAGAAGAAAAAAGAAAACAAAGAAAATAATTCCAAAAAAAATCGTCGCACGTCGTAGTCATTGTATAATTAGTTGATTCGTGATTTCAAACAACGACATTTAAAGTCCATGAAAGGATTATTATTAGTATGTTAGCAAATGTAATACCTTTAATCAGGTAATCATGTTAATAGGCATATTTATTAATCAATTCAATTACCTTAATCTCAATTGACATGTAGTCGCGAAGTAATGGTCGTATCAAAGGAGCATGCCGACTCGCGTCTGGAGCTATAATTATCACGCGATGTTTGTGACAGTCATCAAAGTACAACTACCGCGCTAAAGAATTCAATGTTATGAGACATATATCCGTGTTAGCACATTATTGTCGCTAATAAATGGTTGCGTGTTCGGTCGCCTTTCTCTACTTTACTCCCAGTACATTGTGTTTTGATTTTTCATAATTGTGACAGTGTAATATTCAGCGTTCTATAAATAGACTGGTGTTTGTGCGCAATCTGAAACAATACATTCAGCATTATCTGGGTATGGGATCACGTGGTCTATTGTTTACACTGCAGCCCACGGCAATCATGAAGTTTCGCGTAAATCGTAAATTTCATTCATCAATATGACTGTTGCAGTGTAAACAATAGATCATGTGACCCCACATCCTGAGATTATGCATTGATTTTCTTCCTTATTAAATAGGGAACAAATGATAAAAAATAAACCAAATTTAAAAATTCCCTTATTTGAGCTGCAAAAAGCACACCGTTTGTTTTTTGCAGCTCAACTAAGTAAATTTGAAATTTTATTATGTAGAATTTTCACTACTCAATTAGAAAATCAATGCGTATTTTCACATTGCTGTGTGTATTTTGTACTCCCACTTTTGATAATAAATGCGTATTCTGCTAAAAGAAGTGCGTAAAATATATTAATACGCACCTTATCTCGAGCTCTTTAAACATATTTTAATGTAACAGTGATTCTATATTTTATGTACATATTGGTGCCGTTTTTCTAGTTTCGATGTAGAACCAATAATTCATTAAACTGTGTTTATTCCATTGGGTGACAGTCCAGTTGTTACATTTATAATAGTATAGCCAATTGTTCTCGTCATTTTTTTTAATTTTATTTCCACTTCAAGGGACCAGGGGTCTCAGAAATGTCATTTCCGTTACGTACATTTACATGACGTAAATATAGCTTTACATTTACATTCTTTTCTTTTCAACGGCATAAAACATAAAACTGAAGGGGCATCTATTTAGAAAAGTGTCAAGAATATGGTAAGCTAATTGTATTAGTGTGAAACAGAGAAATTTAGTAGCAAGTCGTGGAATTTCTCATTTATGGCAACCCAACAACATGTATTTAATATGAATCAGTAAAGTTAAGCAAAACAAAATAGCTTGGCATGTAACAGAATGCCGTGTTTTACCACATGTACCGAACATCGTTATAAAGCTACATTTAATTAATAGCACAGCCTCCAAAAATATGGGCGTAACGGCAATGATTATGTAACGGTAATGACAAAACGTAACGGTAATGACTTTCCATTTATTTAAAATACTAATACAGCATATATAACAAACATATTTATACTTTGAATATGCTGTACAATATAACTTCAAGTTAGTGTTTACTTTTAATGTGATTGCCAATAGAAACACACACTCCTTGAAGCTGTGTCTGTTTTTTCTTGTTTCAGAGCTTTTACTAATTAAATCCTGATATATAAATGTTGTAGGTCTGAATAAATGTGCCATTACTGACCGACAACTGATGGGACCTGGTTTATATCTAATTGACACATCAACTGACTGGTTAGTATGGTAATTTATCATTGCCGTTACACGATCGTCATTACCGTTACACAATTTTGTAACGGAAATGACCGTAACGGTAAAGATTTTTCTTTAAAAACTCCCATTTTTCACCCCTCTGTATACAACGCATCATGAAGGTAGAATATGCAAAGGCAATGTTGTAAGTGTGTCTATCTACCCATTTTGGTTTCAGTCGACCTACATACATATGGACGTGTATAAACCCTGAACGGTAATGATGCATGTAATGTGTAACCTTAAAATTCCGAATACAGACCGGCCTCGTTCTCGGCAATGACTTAAGTTGTGTTACCACCGTGTTTATTTATAAATCGGGCGCCCATAAACAATGTTCATTGCATTAGTAGCTGAGAGTAGGAAAGGGAGGTTACTCTGATTTTACATTTTTTGTTCAGCGTAACGGTAATGATTCGATTTCGCGGGACAGATACATTAACGTCAGTATTTTTGACAACAAAATGCAAATTTATTGCAGAATAAGTTTAATGTCAATGTTAAACGATTTTAATTCAGATGCAATGTATAGTAAAGTACAAATGGACAAGATTTGAGAATTACGGGCTTGTGAACTGTGCTGATTGATGATCGGGACATGCCCATTTGGTGCACCATACGTATGCCAACAACAGAAAATAATAACTAAACACACATAACAAGAATTGTAAATACTGTTTTCTTAATGGATTGGTATTATACATAGTTTCTTTACTGAAAAAAAATAAATTTCCTTATAAATTGTGTGATTTGTCAGTAAATTACACCGGGACGCCAGATGTACATAAAATATAGAATCACTGGTAAGTAATTTTTTATCAATAACAAAAAAGTCACCCTCCCCAATTTGTTTTATTTTATGAAATTCCATCAAATAAGGATTTTAATGTGCACAAAAAAAAAAAATTCGAAAAATTCAATTTTGGAAATTGATTCGAAACCTGGCTAGATACATGTAGCTTGAAAATTATGTGAATAAGAAAACAAAAGTTACATTTTGAAACTCGGTCCAAAAATGAAAATTTACGGAATAAAATATTTTAAATATTTTATGGAATGGAATTTCATCAAATAAAAGAAATGTGGGAGGGTGACTTTTTTGTTATTGATGAACAAGAGCTCCGCGGAGCAAGATGTCCCGCCTGGCGCAGTTTGATAGTACATAAGGAGCTTGTGATAACCTTGGGGTTAGTGAGCACCATGGGCTTTCTGTAGAATGATGCGAGATGTTGTTAAAAATACACCTATGAAATATTGAAGCATTCCATTGAGGGAAAGAGAAGTTATAATGAAGAGCAAAGTTTTCGAAACAAAAGATTTTCAAAGTCCATGACCTTGGAGTTAGCGGGCACAATACGCTTTCTGTAGAATGATGCAGGATGATGTTACAAATGCACCTACAAAATATTAAAGCATTCAATGGAAACAGAAGTTATTGCAGATTAACCCCAATGTTAATTTTTGAGATGAACAGACGGACGAACAGACAACTTTTTTTCATCTTTTCGCTACGCGAGGGGATAATGGACTGAAACCAAAACACTTATTTTCCAACAAACACAGATAAACACAAATAAGAATGCCACCAACAACATGCATCTCCTGGCACCGATGCTAAATTTCTATACTAGACATTTTTTAAGTCCGTGACCTTGACCTTGGGGTTACCGGACACCATGAACTTTCTGCAGATGATGTGGAATGTTCTTACAAATGCATGTATGAAATATTAAAACATTCCATCAAGGGAAACAGAAGTTACAATAAATTAACCAAAGCGTTAAGTTTTAAAAACTGAGCATTTTCTAAGCCCGTGACCTTGACCTTGATGTTAGTACGCACCATGTGCTTTCTGTAGAATCATGCTGGATGTTGCTATAGTTTACACCTAAGAAGTATAAAAGAATTCCATCAAGGGAAACAGAAGTTGTAATAAATTAAACCGAGCGTTAAATTTTCCAAACCCAGAATTTTCTAAGCCATGACCTCGACCTTTGGGGTTAGCGGGCACCGTGGGTTTTCTGTAGAATGATGCGGGATGTTGTTTCAAATGCATGTATGTTGATGTATACCAAGTTTGGAGGTCGTAGGACTTATAGTTTTCCGGAAACTGAGCTAAATGCAAAAACTTAACATTGAATGCATGTGAAATGTAGGTCAATAAACCATGAAAACTAGGTCAAGGTCACATGGGCTCCCTCTGTGTGAGATGGTTACACCACAGTGTTGATGTATACCGAAACATTCCATCAAGGGAAACATAAGTTATAATAAATTAAACCGAGCGTTAAGTTTTCCAAACCAAGAAATTTCTAAGTCAGTGACCTTGACCTTTGGGGTTAGCGGGCACCATGGACTTTCTGTAGAATGATGCGGGATGTTGTTACAAATGCATGTATGGAAGATTAAAGCATTCCATTGAGGGGAAACAGAAGTTACAATGAATTAACCTGAGCGTTAAGTTTTAGAAACAGATCTAAATGCAAAAACTTAACGTTGAATGCATGTGAAAAGTAGGTCAATGAACCATGAAAAATAGGTCAAGGTCACATGGGCTCCCTCTGTGTGAGATGGTTATACCACAGTGTTGATGTATACCAAGTATGGAGGTCATAGTTTTCTGGAAACTAAGCTAAACGCAAAAATTTAACGTGAAATTTTGTCAACATACGGCGACGGAAAAGCTATGCCTACATCCCGCTTTTGCTAAAGCAGGCGGGAAAAAAAGTATTTACAATAAAACATTTTTTATATTTAACGTGTTTAATAGCCAAAAGTTTGTCGGCAGCAAAAATTTCATTTTCGCTTAATATTTAACTGTAGATTTTCATCAATGTATTATCCATGCTACCATTATCTTTGATTTTCAGGATATTCTTTTTTTAAAAATTAAATTTCAGGAGTCTTTTATATAGACGAAGACGGAAACCAATTTCAGGAAGTGTAGTGATTTTCAGGGATTAATTTAATTCAAATTCCTGTTAATTACAGCACTGAATCCTATGTATGTTTAAACTACATGTATGTAATAACTTCGCTTTACAAAATTACCACATACATGTATATAACCATGATAACTATTGTAATGTAACTACATGTATGAAGTACATGCAATTACTGAACAGCCAGCCTATAAAGGCTTATGATGCACCGACGTATAATGGACAACTATATCACGTATGAAACAATAAACAATACAAAGCAATGTCACACGAGTGTCTCACCCATAAATGTGAAGGTCAACCCATAAATGTGAAGGTCACCCACATGACACAGGGTGGTGAGCCCCCAATGTGAGGAGGCTGACTAACACATCAGGAGATATGCAATATTCTGATGTACTATGCCTGAATTGTGACACCTATATTTCTTGCCCACCCAGTGCTCCGAATCAAGGATATCCGTCAGTAGTCACGCTAGTGTCAGATTTCCTTGTTTCACCATAAACGCGCTTGTCTCACATCTATCAAATTTTATAATAGGGAAATATTACAGGTAATGTGTCATTTACAATTACCCCATAAAAGAATAACTTTGATGTTTGTTTTCAATGGTTTGTGACGTGTTTATAATCACACGATAGCTCATGACGTTGTTTTAATTTTGATGACGTCAGCAACATGCAACATTCATTTTGGCACCGCCAGGGCTGCATGGTGACGACATTGAACATTAATTTGTTGGTCATATCGAACAGCATATAAATTCATAAAAAGAAAGATCTTACTCTGGGTCAGACAAATATTTTGAGATTCGCAAAAATGTTCTGTATAAGAAAATGTGTCTTCAATGTGATGCAGAATTTTTCATTTGTTTTATCATTATTGTTGAAATTAAGTACACATTTAACGTAATTGGCAGTACCACATTTTTGAAAAAGAATCGTTAAACGATGCTAATCCCCTCGCTGGCAGCCTTAATAAAAACAAGAATTCTGTGGAATCAAATGTCTCGCCTTGTTCCGCCTTGACCTTGACCCTGGGGCCTTGACCTTGACCCTGGGGCCCCGAGAATAGTCCTATATTCATCTACATAATTTTTATCATAGTAAAGGTATGTATAAAGTTTGATGACTAGCTGATAAGGTGTTGAAGTAATGACCGTAACAGGAAAACTTAACATTGAATGACGACGCTTTCGCGGGTGAGACAACCAGATGGCCGCGGCCCACATATCGAGCCCACTGAGGCATTTGACATTGGGCACAGGGGCCGCATGAGTGGGACACAGCATGAATATATGGATGATGACTAATAAGCATATGAAGTTTCAAGTCAATGTGACTTAGTACTGCAGAGATATAAGGTATTTAAAAACTTTAACGCAGATTTCGGTTGGACGGACACACGGACAGCCGGACGTCATCACTATGTCTTGCTTTCTGCAAGCGGGCTCGACAAAAAATACCCAATTAAAATTGCCAAAAACCCAATTGAAATCAGAAGTAGTCAGTATCAAAAAGCAATGAGACATTTGTGGTATCTTTATCATGCTACAGAAAACAATAAACAGACCACAAATATAGCATATTTTCTTATTTTTCCATGCAAACACATCTTGGTATTTCATTAGAATTGTCTCCAAGGAGACAATTCTAATGAAATACCAAGATGTGTTTTCATTTAGAAGCAAACTAGTCAATAAGTGCGGTCTGCTGATGTGTAAACAGTAGTGTGATTCTATTTTACACAATTAAAATTTTGAAATACCCAATTGTTTCAGAAATGATGGAGTGACAATACTCAATTACTAATTCCTTATCTGGAGCCCTGTAAAACTGACTGAAAATACAGTCGCATGCCGCGCCCGCGGAGGCTTTGATAGTATACCGATAAACTTTAACCAAAAACGTTTAACCCGGATGTACGCCAATGTGCCGACTATATCGCGATATCCGCAAGCGGGCGTGACAAAAATACATGACTAAAATGCAGAATACACAATATTGCATACTGGATTAAAAAAGTGTGATTGGGTGAATACCCCCGGAGCCCCGTAGCGTACTCCATCGAAACTATATGCACATAGGCATCAACATAAAGGGCAGCCTGGCTACGTGCCTGGATGTTATGTGTTTCACAGCGTATGGTGGCCGTATGATTAATAGTATTGAAAATATAATGTCATTTTTCAATTGTAGGTTAAAGGTACATGCCCACTCAGTAGGCACAAAAAAGGGAGACAGATAGTTTTGTATCTTCTGTAGATATGACATTTTCTGGCAAAATAAACATTCATTCACCATTACCCTCGTATTGATTACCATTATTATACATTTTATATCAGACGTAAATTTCCACACTGATATCAGGGGTGTTAACTGTGTTTCCCTAAAATGTTAACGGACATTACTATTTATTCTCTGTATTTATTTTTTGATGGGCAATGATCATACTTTATAATCTGTAGAAAATATTATCTTTTCAGGCGACACATTTAATTAGTATAAATAATTAAAAAATACCATGCCACATTTGCATGTGAAAATAACCGGATACCACCTCGCGACACTATCAGTAAAATGAATATTACTAAATGATTATATCACTATAGCGGGCACGTGTAATGTTTAGAACTGGTGGAATAGTGACACAATAATACACTTATATACATGTAGTTCCTATAAAGAACATTTTGTGCCTACTGAGTGGGCATGCACCTTTAAGGTCCGACAAAGGTCATTTGACTCACAGTGGGCTGCGGTGCACATCACTGACTCATGATAGTGTGCAAGTATGGTGGCTGTAGGCCTAATACTATTGAAGATACAAGCTCAAACAAAACCTTTAACAAAGGGAAATATCTATGTAATTAGGTCAAGGTCACACGAAGGTTATTTGATTCGCAGTGGGTTGTGGTGCACATCACTGGCTTATGATAGTGTGCAAGTATGGTAGTTGTATGCCTAATACTATTGAAGATACAAGGCCTTTAACCTTGTTGCAGACAGACGGACAGACAGACGAGAAGGGATGGACAAGGGTAACACTAAATGCCCCCTCGACTTGTTAACCCTTAGACCGCTACACACAACAATTGTCGTCTGCTGTTGCTTTATATCTTGCCTTGTTTCTCAATAAAAACATGGTTTGACAGCACTTCAGAATCATTTTCAATGGAAATTATTCTAAACTGCTGTCAAAGCATGTTGTAAATTATTCTAAAGTGCTGTCGAAGCACGTTTTTAATTATAACAAGAGTGCCAAAAGTCACAATATACGCCCGTCGAGGCAAGGCCAGTTAACAAGGTGAGACAATTAATAGGGTTCTTGACGTGATAAACATGTATATTGAATTTGGTCACAATCTGTCAAAATAAATAGGCTTCTTCGTCTTGCCTTGATAAACATGTATACCGAATTTGGTTACGATCGGTGAAGTAGAACTTGAGTTATTGCGTGGACAAGGATACAGAGTAAGAAAAATAAAAATGGTCGCCAAGGGGAGATAAGTAATTGGAAATGTTTGAAAATAAATAGGCTTCTTCATCTTGCCATGATAAACGTATACCGAATTTGGTTACAATCGGTGAAGTAGAACTTGAGTTATTGCGTGGACAAGGATACAGAGTGCAAAAATAAAAATGGCCGCCAATGGGGAGATAAGTCATGGGAAATTTTTGAAAATAAATAGGCTTCTTCATCTTGCTGTGATAAACATGTATACCAAATTTGGTTACGAGCGGTGAAGTAGAACTTGAGTTATCGCGTGGACAAAGATACAGAGTGCGAAAAATAAAAATGGCCGCCAAGGGGAGATAAGTCATAAAAAAAATTCAAAATCAATAGGCTTCTTCATCTTGCCGTGATAAACATGTATACCAAATTTGATTAAAATCCGTCAAGTAGGACTCTAGTTATTGCTTGGACAAGCTGTGCCCACCCGCCCGCCCCCGCCCGCCCGTACAAGATGAATACATAATATGGAAAATAGAAAATAAACAGCAGACGACAAAAAATTAAGATAGCGGTGTAAGGGTTAAAAGCCGGCTCATCTGGATCTACAGTGTTTGCCAATATTGGCTTTATGGTGTGTAGTGTTGAAAGGGTTATGGCTACAATGGCCTACCAACTGTGGGAGCAATCTCATCAGTGGCTTCACCACTCAGCACAGCCAGCAACGTGCTTTTCCCAGAATCCTTCACTCCGAGGCACAGTGCCGTTAGGTTTGGCTTGACGGGCGGAGGACCCATGCAAAATATTCTTCTAAATATCTGAAAATATCAAATACAATAATAACCATAAATAATGGGAATCAATTTATTCTCGGAACCAAAAACACATGGTTGCCCAAAATGAAGATTGTCACAATAGTAAGGGTTAGTCTAGTTCTTGGCTATCAAGTGAGTTTCCTCAGTTAGATCAGATTAAATAGAAATTCTTGCATGAGTGATGATTTAATATGATATTAAACGAGTTTAATGATTTCATAAGAAATGAGGCTATGCCGAATCAGTCAACTAGTTTAATAAATATCATATTAAATCAACACACAAATGTTAGATTCTATTTATTGCATAAGCTAAGAAGCAGTAATTGAAGCTGTACTGATCGCTCAGCATGTTTTGTGTTGTGGCCTCATTTTCATATTTATTACAGGGCTCCAGATAAGGAATTTGACATTGGGTACTGTTACTCCATACTTTTGAAATCAATTGGGTATTCTCAATTTTCAATTGGGTATTTTGAAAACGTTACCCCATCATTTTTTTTCAATTGGGTATTTACATATTTTTATTACAAAAACAAATCGTACTAATTCATGTATTAATGTTACCGTTTTGTTGTTCATATAATTAAGTGAAGCAGTGTTATACCTACATGTGTATGGTATGCATGTACGTATAACACGGCATCACTTAATTATAAGAACACTAAAATGATTAGTTCAAGTTTTTAATGATTCCAAGTACATATAAGTAACTGTTTCTAGAGTAATTGGGCTTATGGCATTTGCTAGCACACTTATAAGTTATGTAACAAGAAGTATCATGTATTCATGAAAAGCCTGGGAAATGTTGCAATATCTGAATGACAAACCGTGCATACGCTGATTAGAATGCCTGGATTGGCAGATTGATCCCGATCGACACTGGCCACAATGGTCATAAGCCCCATTTTTCCAGTTACAGTCACTGTATATATGAAGTTCCAACTTCATTTTGTAACTGGGTGATATTTTTCTATACACAACCTAAATATCAATACTTTGTTGCCACATAAGTGTACATGTGTGTGTATGTTAGATCATATTAAGTCACAAAATAAACATTTAGCTGCTGCAATTGAAGTCATATCAGGATTAATACCACACAAGTCTGCTAAAACTCACCATAATGTAATATAATATTCTCTGTTGTTGACATCCAGTCCAATGAGAGTGGTACTATGTTAGTGTCGTCAATATGTGAGTGGAATTCATTAAGTAATTAAAATAAACTTTTAAAAACTAATGTACCGGTAAGTCAAGTGAGAATCCTTACACGTCTTGTGTATTTCTCAAATAAAATAAATTGTTTCATTTCAAGTAACATTATTATCAAGTAATCTGGTAGTTAAACTTTCAATGTAGCATATACATGTTTCAATTACACTCCAGTACATTCCTGAATGGATGACAGTTCTGTCCATGTGAATCGTCTCCAGACACGCCTAAGACAATTTTGGTATCTTCGGCTGAAGCTGCGTTCGCACTCCACACTTGTCAGTTGCATACACAGGGCTATTACGGCCAACTGGCTGAAGTTCGGTAATGAATCTGTATGCAACAGAAGCAAGCGTTTACACAGCTGACTTGTCTCTAAACCAGAATATGCACCTTTAATCATCCCTCGCAACCTGGGCCATTCATTTTTCAGCATTTCTGGATCTAGTAGTGGTTGAACAACTGTAGTGTGTTCTACTGTCCCTTCTATTAGGTCTCCCTCAACAATTGTTACTGTCTTTTCCTGCCCGTAGAATTCTCCCAGGTGTAGCACAGCATTCTCCGACTCAACATTTGTCGTAGCATTTACACTGATTGGTTCAAGTACCTTACTCAGATCAACAAATATGTCACTGTCTTTCTTTGGAAATCGATTCTGTATATTCTTTTTCATCTTCTTCACATAATCTTCTCTTAACGTGTTGAACTGTGTGTCCATTGCTTCAGTGTAGAACAACTTCTCGCCCTTGTAGCTGGCATCACCACCTTCTATCTGAATGGTTTCTCTCATTCTGCTAAGTGACTGGCCATCTGTAGATTTCATACTGTCAATCTTGGACAGCGTGCCATCCAACATCGGCTGTATCTCACTGAACAATAAGTTCTGTCGCTGGAAATGACAACTCAGGATTCCTAACTCTGTATGTATATCAGTCATGAACGCTACCACCAGTGCAACTTTGTACGAGCTGAAGTACTTGTAGAGTCCCTTGGCAACTGGATTCTTCTCAGCTGCATACTTGGAGAGAGTGGCTAGGACAGCTGCATATGACTCGCATACTGCATCAACAGCATTCTTCAGGCCTAGCCATCAGATCGAGTGTGGCTCCTTAATGTTCAATTCAGGTTCCATCAACAGTTTCTGTATCTTCTTCAGATTTAGTGTCCTTAAGCTTGATGCACTGATGAAGTAGTACAAGGTATTGAATTTGTCTCGGAACTTCTGCAAGTACTCATGTTTTTTAATGGAATCTGTGCAAGGTTGAGCCTGTGAGCTACGCAGTGTGTCTGTATGCAAAACTGTGAATACTTTGACTGTATCTGTTTACCAACACCAGCTCGTTTACCCATCATGGCAGCAGCACCATCTGTGGCCAAAGATGTGCACATTGTTAAGCGTAAGCCCAACTTCTCAAGATGTTGTACAACACAGGTTACAATTGTGTGAGAACAGCCATCATCAACTGGTACATTACACATGAATTTTGTGACTGCTTCACCGGCTTTCACATATCTAATGCATATGCTTAACCTCTTGTCTACTGTCACGTCAGTACTTTCATCGAGCATAATACCATACATTTTGGATTCTTTAATCTCATTCACCAACTCAGTTTTCAAAACATGACTAATGGACCTTTGGATGTGCGTAATTGTGTCCCAGCTCAGATTTTTGTACTTCACATCTGCACCATTAAGATCTTGTAAGAACAGACCATTTATTGTGTCTGATGTTATTTCAGCCTTTGCTGTATAATATACAGTTCTAAATACGACACTGTCTTGCTTTGACACAGAAATGTCACTTTCCTGAATTTCACCGACTATGGCATCCTGAATTTGAGCCTGAGCTGCAGATTTCTCGTTATTTCTACATGAATTTTTATGTTCAATGCTGTCATTGTGTCTGGTAATGCTAGATATTTGGATATTTAGCGACCCTCCATGTGCCCAAACACTGGTCAAATTTAAAACATCTTAATGCTTCTGACAAGCAGAACAGCAAAGTCGAAATGACCCAAATGCCAATCAGTCAATGTTTTCTTTGCAACACGAGATCCAGTGTGCTTTTTGCTCACCACGTTCGACAGCAATAATGAATTCGTCAATAATGTTGGTTACGACTAATTTTGGATCTGCATACACCGGGCTCAACAAGTTATTGATGATGCCTTGTGCAATGTATCGAGGTTCAACCTTTGCATCGGTATTAAAATAACTAGAAATGGGGTTAACATTTGTGGTAGACTTTTGGAGTTTCTTTCTTCCACGCTTGTTCGTGTCCGCCATTTTGTTGCGCCATGTGTCACCAATTTTCAACGAAAACATCTGACATAGTCCGATTGAATTATTTACAGTGTCTATCACTACTACGATTATATTAATTGATGAATTCGGGCGCCGTTCAACTCCTCCCTATTTTAGTTAATCCGGCCTCCATTTTAGTCAACGTGTGCGTTGGTTGAAATAATAATACATGTACTGTTAACATATTTTCATTTATTCACTTATGATACTGTCGCACACGTAAACTATAAACCTGACACATTCCAAGTAATATCGTGTCTGCTGTGCCCTGCCATTGGGCCAATTCCACTGTACCATTTGTTTTATCCGTGCATATAGTCGTTTACGAATGTCTACGGACGTTTTTCGTTGCAACTCCGTGAGTGAACTCGGCTGTCGCAGAAACAAGCAATTTCATATCGACGAGTCTGGATCTCGGGTTCACGTTAGTGTCGCATCGCCGTGTTTTTTACAATTATTGATTTCGAAAATCAGTAATATTTCCGTAAATGACGTGGATTGTGACAACAATTTCAGAAGTAACGCAAAATTCAATTCCGGCTCGCATGAGCTCTGAACTTTCGCCATAATTGATAGGCCCTGTCATGTGCAAAATCAAAATATGGGCGAAAACGGGCGATGCGATAAGAGTGAAAATTCCAGATTTGGGAACATTAACTTGAACGGTACTCGAAACCACCGACGTGTGGTGGGCTACTAGAATTTCAAATAGTTCCGCTGAGAGTCGGAATAGCTCGCGCTAAATCCTGGAGTTCAAATCGAATACACCCTAAGACTGGTTTCCAGCCGTTATCAGTGAGACGTTGTCCGCAGCTAGAGCCGGGACCAAACTTTGTAAACAATAAGTGGCCGACCGCACAGATCATTGGCGATTAATTTGTAGGATTGTATTGATGAACAAATCTAGCAGTACGCGACAGACTGAAAATACATTTGAAGAGTACGCTACAGGATAAAAAAGTATTGCGTACCGGACATTTGAATTGCTTTTTGGTACGCATTAGCTCCGATTTTAATTGGGTTTTTGCATTTTATAATTGCGTATTTACGCAAATACGCACCACCTTATCTGGACCTCTGTATTACACTAGTGTATTATGATTTTTATTACACTGTGTTACGACACGGTGAAAGCCAATTTTATGTAATAAAAACTGTTATTCAGAATCATAAACCCCAGTGTTGGCATTATGATGTAGATGGATTTAAGTGACATATTGCTACCTTTCGATTAGGGTTTTAAATAATTGATACCATTAAATCTCAGTACAAATTAAATTAATATTCCTGATCAAGTTCATTGGTAAACAAGCACTATGCTATTGAAAGCCGTAATAATTAGAGGTGTACCGCTTTGAGCTGGCGCGTTATTATTGTAAATATTATTGTAAACACGTGCTATTTTTAAATAGTTTACGTCATATGTTGTAGACATGGTATTTGTATACCAGCGCAAATGCATTAACATTCGATAGAATTGCCAATAATAGTAACATCGTTTAGTGCTCTAGTGGGTAGATCTGCTGTTTGGTGATCGGACGGTCGTGAGTTCGAATCCTGCCAAAGGAATACATTTTTCTCTCGCTTTTACTATTTTGGCGCCAGAGGTAACGCACACATCCCGAAACAGTCGTGCATTTACTTTTACACAACATTATAAAACACTTCACTTTGAACCTAATCATTGTGAAATGCATTCTGCACATCGTGTGTTATTGTGAAAGTCCAGCTCGACTCACTACAAATGCAAATATGTTACGGAGAACACCATGTCGAAAATAAACCTCTCACTTCAGATAATAAACTAATAAATAAATAAACGTGGATGCATGTGGTTCATAATTACCATGTCAATTGTTGTTACATGTAATAAAGATTCATTAAAAAGAAAACATAAAAACAATATTTAAAAAAAATAATATATATATATAATGGCCAAAGTGAGGATCGAACGCATGCAGTGCAATATTAAAATCAAGTGCCACCGTTGGCCGCCAGTTTACCCACTGCTCCAGTATGAGAAACTGTTTTGTCAATCGCAATATATCGATCATGACTATAGCGACGCGCCATAATAAACAGGGAAATACCTACAGGAATTCCATGTTTGTTTATACAATGTTTATATAAACAAAGCATGTAAACAACGCCATGTCAAACTGGTATACTTATAGATCAATATGGCCAGTGGTGTGCCTAGATCTCAGTTCCGACGGAACAATTTTAGGTTTTGGGCCTCTTCCCCATATATAGGTCAATGGGAGATTCTCATAATTTAACCAAATTGTTATACTCAATGAAAGTATATGTCGCGACCACCATTTGAACTGTCTCGTCAGTTAAAGGGTACGCCATTTTGAATGTGGAAAATCCTAAATATTTTCTTTACATGAGGTCATAAATATATGTTGTGACCACCATTTGAACCGTCTCGTCGATCACAACATATACTTTCATTGAGAAATAACAAAAATCAAATATTTAATAAATTTCATACCCGTAAAAGTGTATTCCGAAATAATGGGTTAAGGGACATATAACATGGGCAGTTTGAGGTGGGATAATTTGTTTTGTTTGTTTATTGGTGTTTAACGGCCTATCAACAGCTAAGGTCATGTAAGGCCGGGCAAACGGGTTCGATCCCGTTTTAACCTGCTGCATTGGGGGGAAAATTCCAAAATCAGAACTGAATATTTACATCGAGAAACAATATATTCAGCCCTGAAATTAGAATAACCTGACCTGGTGGCAGGTCCATACCACACCAGTCACTTGGCCCCTTCCCCTAAAATAGGATTACGAATATCATAATACTCACATAAGGGGTATAACCAGATTCAACTGTCACATACAAAATGCCAAAGACGTATGCAAGGGCCAAACCAGGTCTCCAGTCGGGATTCCGGTAAGGATGAACCCCGATCGTTAAATTACCCATCGCTTGCACCCACCTTCCACCCACTTGAGGTGGGATAATAGCCGTCTCATTAAGATCTGCACCATTTGTGGATATTTGTTCACGTCCCCCTTTTGTGCATAATGGAACAGTCTCAAACTTAACATAAAATAGTCCATGTCAGTTATTTAAGGGTGAAAGGGTCAAAATACGCTACCAACAGGTCGTCCCATAAACATGTAAGTATTGGGTTTTTTACAAATTGTTCATATTCCATAAAAAAACTGTGACCTCAGCACAATACTGAAACCATGCTCCATTGGCAGAGTGGCAACGGCAACCATCTACTTCTGAGTACATAACTCTAATTACATTTCATTACACTGTATTACATTAGTCGTGCCTTCATGACCGTCTTGATAAGTGGCATTTTCCTGTGGAATTTTCAAAAACAGTGATAAAGTATCAAATTTACATATTTTTAAATTAAATAACTTGTGGGTTATTTCAATATGCATGTAAATAGTAGTTGTGAAATATTTTAAGCTTTTATTGTTTATAGAAATAAAAAAACAATAATTTATTGACAAAAATGCATGAATATCCGAGAAAACAAAAACATGTTATTTTGGTAAAAATTATATTGAAATCAACAATATAATGCTGGTGTATGTTTGTAAATGTAACTAGGGTTCAATTGTTTATACAGTTAGATGCTGTATATGTTCGGTTATATTGAAAAATATAAAACGCCAATGATTGAATGAACAAACAGCAGCCATTACGACCCAACTTGATTGGGTCGGTAATGTTCTCGACTAGTATTACATAAGCGTTATAACAGAGTAGTCTTTCCAAATGTGCGTTTGAAGCGTTCTTTGTTTACTTTCTACTTCGTGGAGAGTGACCTAAACATTTTGGTAATACACGCTTTAGTAGGTATACGTTTATGGTAATATTTTTGTGCGATATTGTAAAATTGTCTCTCAATAACAATATATTATATAGTGAAGTAAGAACGTCGACACCCTGCAGGTTTTTCTATATTTTAGTTCATGAAGCGTAAATGCGCATATTTTTACCGTGGTGTATTTATATAGTGCAACATGTTGCTATAAAGAGGAAAACGTGCAGCTAACACACAAATTGAAATCGACTATGGCACGACTTGACCAAACTGGTTACGAAATTACCAAACTGGGTAAAACATTACTTGGTATGGGTACAAATTGAACAAAGACTGTGTACGAAATTACCAAACCGGTTACGAATTTGTATGATTACGAAATGGTCTGGAAACGAATTGACTAGACAAATCAGGCCGAAATATATTGGGGCGAAGTGATCAGTTATTATGACATGTCAAAGTAAGTGAACAACAACAGCAATTCGATCATCAGTCTAATTCTTACAGAATATATGCCTATTCTAAAGACTGCAAACATCAATTGTAAGTTCTCGCACATTTTGTTATTCGTTTTTCGGAGTTTCAACTGTTTGTTTATCGAAAACTATGCAGGTCTATGCATTAAGCGATTTGACTGAAGTGCGCAAATATAGATTTGGAGCGCATTGGGCGCAATGGTGATTACGGGCCGAAATGGAGTTCTATATGGTACCACAGACCTAGAATAAATTTATTCTAGGTCTGTGATGGTACCGAGGAGTTAACGGTTTTAGTGCCCATAAAATGTAAAGTGTAACACACGTAGCATAAACGACTCGCCTGAATATATGTGTGTGTGTGTATGTATGTGTGTTGGTGTGTGTATGCATATGTGTGTGTAGGTATGCATTTTTCTTTTCAACGGCATAAAACATAAAAATGAAGGGGCATCTATTAAGAAAAGTGTCAAACATATGGTAAGCTAATTGTATTAGTTTGAAACAGTGCAATTTAGTAGCAAGTCGTGGACTTTCTCATTTATGGTAACCCAACAACTTGTATTTAATACGATTCAGTAAAGTTAAAACATTCAAAATAGCTTGGCATGTAACAGAATGCCGTGTTCTACCAAATGTACCAACCATCGTTATAAAGCTACATTTAATTAATAGCACAGCCTCCAAAAATATGGTTGTAACGGAAATGATTATGTAACGGTAATGACAAAATGTAACGGTAAAGACTCTCCATTTATTTAAAATACTAATACAGCATATATAACAAACATATTTTACTTTGCATATGCTATACAATATAACTTCAAGTTAATGTTTACTTTTAATGTGATTGCCAATGGGACCCACACTCATCGAAGCTGTGTCTGTTTTTTGTTGTTCCAGAGCTTTTACTAATTAAATCCTGATATATAAATGTTATAGGTCTGAATAAATCCGGGTATGGAAGGTGTCCGAGCCAATTCCCACCCTTAAATATGAGCCGAATCGAAATAGTCTGAATAAATGTGCCATTACTGACCGACAACTGATGGGACATGGTTTATATCTAATTGACGCATGAACTGACTGGTTAGTATGGTAATTTATCATTGCCGTTACACGATCGTCATTACAGTTACACAATTTTGTAACTGAAATGACCGTAACGGTAATGATTTTTCTTCAATAATTCCCATTTTATACCCCTCTGTATACAACGCATCATGAAGGTAGACTATGTAAATACAACGTTGTAAGTGTGTCTATCCACCCATTTTGGTTTCAGCCGACCTACATACATATGAACATGTATAAACCCCGAACGGTAATGATGCATGTAATGTGTAACCTTAAAATTATGAATACAGACCGGCCTCGTTCTCGACAACGACTTAAGTTGTGTTACCACCGTGTTTATTTATAAATTGCGCATAAACAGTGTTCATTGCATTAGTAGCTGAGAGTAGGAAAGAGAGGTTACTCTGATTTTACATTTTTTGTTCAGCGTAACGGTAATGATTCGATTTCTCGATACATTAACTTCAGTATTTTTCATAACAAAAGGCAAATGTATTGCAGAATAAGTTTAATATTTAATATAATTGTTTACTTATAAACTGTGTGATGTGTCAGTAAATTACACCGGGACACCAGATGTATATAAAACATTTGCCTTTTGTTGTGAAAAATACTAACGTATTTATATATATATATATAAATATATATATATATATATGTATGTGCGTATTTGTGTTTGTATGTTTATATATATATGTGTATGTGTATGTATGTGGATACAAGCATTTCTGAATGGACGACAGCAGACAGTTGTACTAGAAGGCGAGAGATCAGACACCATACCAGTCACCTCGGGCGTACCTCAGGGTTCTATCATTGGTCCCATACTATTTTTGGTGTACTATAACGATCGCGATCTGCCCGAAAGTATTATCTCACAAGTACGGCTCTTTGCAGATGATACAGCAGCCTATTTTACCCTAAATGACAAAACTACAGACAATATGACACTGCAAGCCGACCTAACCACTATGGAAGACTGGTCAACTCGATGGGATATGAGTTTTAATCCCTCGAAGTGCCATGTCATACAGGTCACAAAGGCTCGAACCCCTTTCCCTAGCATTTACAGACTTCACGGACAAGTGCTTCAGACAGTCAGCAGTGTTCGCTATCTCGGCGTTGACCTTGCCAACAACTGCTCGTGGAATACACATGTCAATCGAATTACTGGCAATGCCAATCGCACACTGGTGTTCCGGAAAATATATTGAAATACAGCTAAATTAAATTTAACATGGACAATCATCGAGTTGCTGTTTAGGAGATCGTAAATGGACATGAAAATGCAAATGTTAGACGACAATTAAGTGTATGCTAATGGCTATAAGGGCATGTTGGGGCTTTGTTTATATTATATTCATTGATGTATCTCAACTGTTTGTGTGAAGTGCGTCTTTGGAGGTACCATCTGAGACTCAGCAACTTTAAAGAAAAGCAACACGGTTATCTTATAATTAAACACGTGTAACCTCATTTCTCGTGAACTGACTAAGTAGTAGACTGGTGTATGTTAATTGCCATCCTATGGAGAAGGCATGCGTTTTTTTTTTTTTAAATTTATATTTAAGGTTAGGAATTGCCTCGCAGACCTTGCAAACCTGGGCATATGAGCCCAGAAAATGTGTCAAGCCAATGGCCGTTGGCCCGTTTTTCTTTGCGAATTTAGTATTAGTTGCAATGCAGTCGAAATGTGTGCTTTAAATTAAGGACGCTATAAGACGGTTAATGCAACCTAGTTATTTCATTGCGCGCGTTGGTGTGTCTCTCCCGTACTGTATCAGTCTTCATCGGCAATTATTCACTAATCAATGATTATCGATTTGAGTGGATAATTACGCAAGTAATCAACAATCAACATGACTGTCTGTTCCACATAAACTGCGGTGATGTGTTTTGGCCAAATTTTAAAATAAACATATTAAATATAAACAAAAACATATTATAATAGGCCACGAATAAATGTTTTCAAAATGTCACATGTCACAATTGTGTTTATTTGACGAAATTCAATATTATAATATTTATCCTATTATAATTTAACATTGGCAGGCAGATAGAAGCACAGACAGTAATACAATCTGACTAAATGGTGAACATTGCAGACCATGATCAGAATATGCCGATGAGCAGACCGGAGTACTGTGTGTGTACACTAGTACTGAACACAAATGTCATAAGCATGTCCTTTATTCACGACACATATGGGCCGTTTCCTGAGGAAACATACTTCGCCGAAGTTGGTCATTTCACCTGTTTACGTCACGTCGTCTTCCATATGAGACACGCCATGTGATTTTGTAACTTCGGACATCTGCGTAATTTCATGAAATACGTTTACAAAATTCACAATATTTTCCGTAAATGACGTCAAGAGTTTACAACATTTTCAGAGCACAATGGAGATGCACTGGGCGAAACAGAGTTTTATATGTCTTATTTCCTGTAAATAAAGGCATATAATTCATGTTTTTTCTTGATGCAATTGGGCCACAATATCGGTTTAATTGGTTCACAGACCTAGAATAGTCTAGGTATGTGATTGGTTGCAACTTTTATTTAAATTTAAATAAAACAGTCATGAAAAAAATGGCAACCAAAATTGTATCTAAACAGGGTTACACCCCTGACATCTCGACTGAGGAAATGTTTAGGGCTATCACAGTATGTTTAATTTGTAAATTTAACTTGTTTTCTTCATCCATGCAAAAAATGGTAATCCTTATAAACAACATATAGCAATCTACAACAATTGAACAAAAAGAGGTTACACTCCTGACATATCATGGGTACTATACTTCGAAACATCAACTATTTGTATCAGAGCATTCAAGAAAGGCAATATCCATTCCTTTATATAGTTAAAGGAAACACGTTTCGTGGAAGTCAACGTTACTGTATATATATAGTACTACTGTGATTAGTTTGGTAAAGCTTTGCAAATCTGCAATTGTTGTTACACAATGTTTTTTTAGCAATTTTATTGGCCGCCATTTCTTTGCCCATATTGCGATACTGTCTTTGGACAATCAAGCTGTCATTGGGATACACCGGAAAGCGTCTTTTATCACATTTACACATCATAGTAAAAGTCATAAGTTATGTTGAAGGAAACTTGCTTCCAGGGGTCATTTCGTACCAATATTCCATAATATAAAACACGACCATGACGCTATAAACTTCTCGCAATGGAAATTGCAGTAAATATCACCACATCGCAATGGAGTATTCACAGAGAAATAATTGTTCACCCGATGTAGCACTGGCTACCCGGTCAGATCAGGATCTACTCTGATATTGCAACACATATACCGACTATCGGATCAGGATCTACACTGATATTGTAAGACAAATTGTTGTTACCTGTTCTGATCAGGATATACACTGATAGTGTAACATATATGCTGATCAATATCTATATACTCTGATATTGTAACACATGTATATGTACTGTCTCCCCGGTCTGATCTGGATCTACTCTGATATTGTAACATTTATTCTGGCTGCCCGGTCTGGTACTGTCAATATTATTTATATTGTTTATCAACCCATCTTAAATAATATTAATATATATAATTTTTATGCTATTTTTTCGTCTTTTTTATATTTTATAATTATGTAACAGTATAATATACAGACAATATATATACATGTACAAGAAAAACATGCATTTCATTAATCTATTTATATGATACTAGTCTAGCATATGACACTTAAAACTCCATTTCGCTCCGGAATCCCCATTGCTCCGCGGCCGTATTATATTTTTGGCATTGTATTTTATTTTATATTCTAGATTACAAATTCACATTACAATTGCGCATTCGCCATGACTTGGAAAAATGTAAGAGTATAACATTTATAGCACGAAAATCATGCTTCTATTTAGAAGATATTTGACTTTTAAAACTACATTTTGTCCCAAAATCCCCATTGGCCGCGGCCGTATTGTGGTCTCGATATAATATTATATATTCTTGATATAAAATCCACGTTACACATACGCATTGAGTATATGTTGTACACATGTATTTGTAGAATATTTCAACAACATTAAAATATGAATTTTGTACATTTATTTAGAAGCTAGAATTTTAAGTTAGTCTCTAAATCTCTGTTAGAAGATGTAAACTCTGTTTGAAGATGTTTCACCCAGCGCATCTCCATTTCGCCGCGACCATATTATATTTTCGAAATAATATTTTATGTGATTGATGCAAAAATCCACATGCGTATTATCTATATATCTTCCTGATAATCAAGCCCCTGTTTTGGACCTAGACTTTGTTGCTCGTCAACTGACATGGCTGTTAGGAAGTACAATAAATATAATAATATACAATGTGTTAAATTAGATAAAAACAGAGCAGGCTTTTTATTGTGAGACATGTTCATGTTGGCTAACAGAGTAAGTGCTACAGTGGCTGGAGGTATGTTATTCCAATGTATAATAGGTCGGGTGAAGAAAGTGTACTTAATATACTATAGTCTGGTTGAGGTTTGGACAGTTCTGTATGCTAAAGAGTGGGGGAATCTTCTGGTACTACGGTTCAGTGTTACATAAACTGAGATTGGTAGTGGTATACGGTAGTTCGTAATCAACCATGACTTAAATATTTAGCAAGAAAAACATGAATTGTATGCATTTATTTAGAAGATATATGCCATTTAAAACTCGATTTCGATCCGAAATTTGCATTGCGTCCATTGGCATTTCATCAAAATGCTCTATTGCGCACTTCAGCCATAGCCAAAATTCTTATTTTCGCAACTTTACGTGTTTTAGCTACACCGAAAATGAGTGACGTCACCCCCAAAGTGCACATTAAATGAAAGATGGCGGAGGCAATCGTTGAAAACGCAGAGACGGAAGAAAACAAGTTTTATTGTCACCAGTGTTCAGCAGAAATAAAACCAAAACTACCTGTAATGAGATATGCTCCTAAATATTCTACTCCATTACAGTAGTCCTGTTTGTTACGCTGAATTTTAATTCACGAACTAATCATTGAAACTAGCGTTTGTTTTTTCTACAAATTATTTGACAGGTCACAGGCGACACTTGACTTGCATCAGCAAAAGATAAAGGAATCTACAAACGCAACAAATCACAATACCTTTAGGTTAGCTCAGAAACCGAGAGTTTGGCGGAATCTGGTGGCTGGCGGAATCTGGTAGTGCTGATCATGAAAATGAAACTTGGCAATACCGGAAAATTATACATGTAGCCTTGAGTACAGGGTCACACGAAACACCCAAATACGCCCAAATACAGATAAATGTAATACAAATACACCCTAGATAGTGTCAGATAGTCGTGTAAATCATATATTGACACAAAACACATATAAATGACATATGTAGTGAAAAAAAGTAGTTAAATTGGCCATATAATATTTTCAATTAATGCATATTGTGTCGTAGTCAGATACTGTAATCAAAGGACTGAAAGTCCTGAAATCCTTCGCAGTACGTGCTCAACCATTCACACAAAAAATCATATATACTGTATTTAAAATCAATATATTCGTCGATTCGGTATACATTATCAATGCTGCAAAAACAATATTTATCTTGACAAACATGATTATTTGAAGTCAATCTGACTTACGGTTGCAGAAAACTTTAAGGCAAATCGTACGGATGCAAATATCTAAGTAATTTGACCTTGGAAATGAAGGCCGCATGAGTGTGGTATGGAATGAAAACATGGTTGATGATAAGGAAGTATATGAAGTTTGAGGTCCATCCGACTTTCCGTCACAGAGATAATGGGTACCCAAACTCTTTAACGTGGACGGACGAAATTACGAAAACTATTATACCCCTCGACATACTTTGTGTGCCGGGGGTGGGGGGGGGGGGTGGGGGTGTATATCTATAGTTTTGTATACACAGTTTAAACTTTATATATTTTACAACAATTACAAACAAGAGCGAGCAGTCATGCATGGAACACGACAGGTGACATATGTCATCAGTCCCTTTTTTCCTGTCACAGTCATAGCTCAGGAACTAGACTGGTGACATATGTCATCAGTCCATTTTATCCTGACACAGTCTCCTAAATTTCATATCATTTTCCAATTCAAATAGGAATCCTCAGCGATTTGTAACCCTGAGGATGTAACAAAAACGTTCTCTTTTCATTTCAGCTACACATTCAATTTTAATTTATTGAGTAAATGATGCCGAATTATTTATTTAGATTAATATCTAATTATTTAAATATACTTTTTTTAATTCATAATACAAATAATCTCGAGATAATTATTATCCTTATTCAAACTCAAGACAACGTTTCCTTTGTGAAGTGTATCGTACTGTATATGCTGTGTAACGCCAAGTCGCAAGATTGTAATCACAAAATAACGAAACCGTTAACATATCCACTTAAATTCTGTTGATCGTCAGATGCTTATTGTCTTTGTGCTAAGTGCCGAGTTCATTTGTATCTCAAACTGTTTTACTAAATTCATTATAGATTAGTTCATTTTTAGCTCACCTGAGCAAAGCTCATGTGAGCTATTGTTATGGCAAAGTGTCCGTCGTCCGTCCGTGAACATTTTCAATCATCTTCTTCTCCCGAACTGCTGAGCCGATATTGGTTAAACTTCACAGGGATGATATATGGGTGATGCCATTTCAGATTTGTTAAAATGGAGGTCATCGACAATCCAAGATGGCCGCCATGGAAAAGTAGGTCAAATTCTTAAAAAATCTTCTTCTCACAAACCGCCAGGCCGATTTCGACGATACTTGGTATGAATGATCGATAGTTAGCGCTGTTTCAAATTTGTTCATACAGGGCTGTACAAATTGATTTTTTAGCCACTTGTCCCGGACAAGTGACTTGACAAAAGTGACTTGCCCGGACTTGTCCCGGAAAATATAATTTTCAGGGCAAGTAATTTTGAAAAAGTGACTTGTCCTTGTAAGATTTCTTATACGAACTGTCCCAAAACAAAAACTATTATCATAGTTGTTAAATATAATACAATTGAGCACTTGGCACATATACATATTATATTAAATATCTATAATAATAAACATTGTATAGTACATATTTATTCTTGTGGTCTTTTGTCACTGTGCCACCGCGGACATAACGTTGCGACAAGTGCATACTCAAAACACATTTATCGACAATAATAAAACATAAAAATCGTTTCCTAAAATAATGAGAATCGTCTCGCGTTTTCGCGATCTCGCCTTTCGCTTTTGAAAAATTCGGATTAGTTTTGCTCATGCATCATGTGCATGTGCGGCGTGTTTGCAAAACGCGAGATTGAATATGATAGAATTTCGCGTTTTCGTCTCCAAAGCTCAAAAACGCGAGGTTGCCACATGTCCCTAATAGGACACGTAAACATTGTCTTAGGAGACGATTCTCATGTGCTGCAAAACATTTTTACGTTTTTATTAATAAATAGAACACATGTGGACAAACATCTATATTTCTTGACAACAAAAACATAATTTGACAAAAAATGATACTCGTCTTAGGAGACGATTCTAATGTGCTGCCAATACACGTTTATTGAGCAAAAAAAAACATATTTCGCTACGTGTTATTGGTTAGGCTACTGCATCGCATCGTCGACCTATACACAAGATCGTGAAAACGCGAGACCAAATCGCGAGGCGAAAACGTGAGATTCTATTGTATTCATTCTCGCGTTTTCGCCTGGCTATCTCGCGTTTTCGAGACCGCGATGTCGCGTTTTCGCCTCGGCCTTTTCACAATGTCGCCTTCCGCTTTTGGAAATACGTTTGTTCAAGTCATTATGCAGGCCCGTAGCTTGGGGGTGGGGGGGGGGGGGTCGGAGAAGTCGGACGACGCCCCCCCCTCCCGCCCAGTCTCGAGGTCCAATTTTTCAGTGGAAAAAAATCGGGTATGGAAGGTCAGTTAGAAGCTCGGCTGTTGCGGAGAATGCAGGAATTTGCATTTGAGACCACCCACCTATATTTCAAATTTTCCCGGGGGGGGTGGGGGGAGCATGCCACCGGACCCCCTAGATACCTCAGGCCCCTTGGGTCTTCGAAACGACCCCCCCCCCCTTCAAACAGGTCTGGCTACGGGCCTGTAATATGTGTGTGTAGAATGCATGCGTGTTGAAATTGAGTTTTGCGCATACATTACATGTATGTACGTACGTAGAATGCAATTCGAACTAGCATGCTTTATATGCATGTACGTACGTAGAACACAAATCCAACACGCATGCTGTCTACACATGCATGGGCAAATCTTATTTCCAAAAGCGGAAGGCGAGATCGAGATCGCAAAAACGCGAGATTGTAACAAAAAAGAAATATGGCCGTACCCACCCATCCCCAATTAGCACATTTGCGACATATCATTTTCGGTCTAGCTGCACACCTGATGGTGTTTACAATCATCAGTCGCTAATCCAGTTTCACGTGCAAAGTGTGACTGACCTTTAGAATTCTGTGGAAACAAACATACAAAAACCACGCTATGTAGTCGCTCACGTCATCGCATAGCCGATGAATTGATAATTACGCATTAGCTTGTGGAATTTCACATTTGTTTGATTTTTTGATAAAACCAAGATTTGGCAGCACATGAGAATCGTTTCCTAAGACGATTCTCAAATGTTGTCAAAATATGTTTTTGTAAAGAAATATCGATGTATTCGGGTTTTCTTTTCACTTTTGTCCGATGTCTAATAAAACATGTTTTGGCAACACATGAGAATTGTCTCCTTAGACGATTCTAATATTTTGTAAAAATAATTGTCACATTTGTTTGATTTCTTAGACAGTACAAACAAAATTGACAAATTCAGAAATCCACAACTTAATTTGTGTTTCTCGAGTCGGGTTTCATATGATGGCGAGGAAATACGATCGATTACACACCGTGAAAATCTTGTTGGAACGTAAATGTCAATTGTCACGTAGGCCATTTCAGTTTACGGTTACCGCGTTACGTCAGCTGTTATTCTAAGTACGTATGGTCGCTCGTTAGGAGCATTTCTTTCCTTCGTTTATAAGGTATGGGTTTTGACCTAGGGCTTAGAACACCGACTTCCAATCTGGAGGTTGTGGGTTCAAACATCGCCTTGGGAATCAAACATACATTCATAGTATGTCCATCCCATTCAATTTCACTTTTTTTCGTTTATATGCCGCGTAGAAACGATAATTTAAATTAAGAACCTTAAATTCCATTTCCACCCCGTGAAGGAACATACATTTATTTCTCTAAAGTTAGGTCTCTAGGCCTGTCGACGCAGTGAGACGAAAACGTTAACATACATAAAATAAATCAATAACCATCGATCGCCGCAGAATATTTTCGCTAATTCGCTAATTACTTTCAAATTCGATGACATTAATATAATCAGGGTCGCTGTAGATTGCTATATCACTTTATTGCGATACACAGGTACTGTGTAACACAGTAGCTGCGAATCGCCAGGACGCCCGCAGCGTTATCGATCGATAAAGTGGTCAGTTTTGGGATTAAGTTTATGACAGTCCGGTTCCAAAAAACGGGCTTGTGGCGGGACGTTCTAACAGAAAATAGTGACTTGCCCGGGACTAAATTCCAGCATAGAGGCACTTGCCCGAGATTAAAACCGACTTTGTCCCGGGCGTCGGGCGTGCCAATTTGTACAGCCCTGTCATATGGTGGCCTGTGGGTCAAAAATGGGCATCGCCCGAGGGGTCAAATTTTATTTTTAACCGAATATAGTCATGTAATATATCAAATCGAAGGTATTGACGAGACAATCACTCTGGAACATTTTTTGTCTAAATCATATGATTATGTCATCCGAGATGGCCACCGATAGTTCAAATGGTCATTCTTTTACTAAAGATTTCAAACGTCTTTTTCTTGTAAACTGCTTGGCCGATATTGGCCAAACTTAACTCTAATGGTCTGTGGTTGAAGCCTGTTCATTTTTGTTAAAATGGAGGTCATCACCAAATCCAAGATGGCCGCCGTTGAGAAGTAGGTCAAATTCTTAAAAAATCTTATTCTCACTAACCGCCATGCCGATTTCGACGATACTGGGTATGAATGATCGATAGTTAGCGCTGTTTCAGATTTGTTCATATGGTGGCCCCTGGGTCAAAAATGGGCGTCGTCCGAGGGGTCAAATAGGGGTAAATTTTATTTTTAACCGAATATAGTCATATAATATATCAAATCGAAGGTATTGACGAGACGATCACTCTGGAGAATTTTTTGTCTAAATCAGATGATTACGTCATCCAAGATGGCCACTGATAGTTCAAAAGGTCATTCTTTTACTAAAGATTTCAAACGTCTTTTTCTTGTGAACTGCTTGGCCAATACCGATATTGGCCAAACTTAACTGTAATGGTTTGTGGGTGAAGCCTGTTCATTTTTGTTAAAATGGAGGTCATCACCAAATCCAAGATGGCCGCCGTTGAGAAGTAGGTCAAATTGTCAAAAAATCTAATTCTCACAAACCTCCAGGCCGATATCGACGAAACTTGGTAAGAATGATTGATAGTTACCGCTGTTTCAGATTTGTTCATATGGTGGCCCCTGGGTCAAAAATGGGTGTGGCCCGAGGGGTCAAATGGGGGTCAAATTTTATTTTTGATAGAATATGGCCATATAGTATATCGGATCAAATATATATAGTATATCGGATCGAATGTATCGACGAGACGATCACTCTACAGCATGTTTTGTCTAAATCAGATGATTTTGTCATCCAAGATGGCCACCGAAAGGTAAAAAATTGTTGTTACTAGAGATTTCAAACGTATTCTTCTTGTGAACTGCTTGGCCGATATTGGCCAAACTTAACTGTAATGGTCTGTGGGTGAAGCCTGTCCATTTTTGTTAAAATGGAGGTCATCACCAAATCCAAGATGTCCGCCGTTGAAAAGTAGGTCAAATTGTCCAAAAAATCTTCTTCTCACAAACCTCCAGGCTCATTTCGACGAAACTTGGTGTGAATGATTGATATTTAACGCTGTTTCAGATTTGTTCATATGGTGGCACCTGGGTCAAAAATGGGCGTGGCCCTAGGGGTCAACTAGGGGACAAATTATATTTTTGACCGAATATGGTCATATAATATATCCAATCCAAGGTATCGACGAGACGATCACTCTGGAGCATGTTTTGCCAAAATCAGATGATTACGTCATCCAAGATGGCCACCGACAGGTCAAAAGGTTGTTCTTTTACTAAAGATTTCAAAGGACTTCTTCTTGTGAACTGCTTGGCCGATATTGACCAAACTTAATTAACTGAAATGGTTTGTTGGTGAAGCCTGTTCATTTTTGTCAAAATGGAGGTCATCACCAAATCCAAGATGTCCGCCGTTGAAAAGTAGGTCAAATTGTCAAAAAATCTTCTCACAAACCGCCAGGCCGATTTCGACGAAACTTTGTATGAATGATCGATAGTTAACGCTGATTCAGATTTGTTCATATGGTGGCCTCTGGGTCAAAAATGGTTATGGCCCGAGGGGTCAAATAGGGGTCAAATTTTATTTTTGACTGAATATGGTCATTTTATATATCAAATCAAATTTATAGCAGTAAATCACATGCACATTCGCAATATATGTTAGATCAGAAGGTATCAACAAATTCTGTGGAACATTTGAAGTTGTAAGTGAAGAGTCTTTGTGAAATCAAGATGACCACTATGGAGGCTTTTAGGTGAGCGATACAGGCCCATTTGGGCCTCTTGTTTTAAGTAAAATGGACACTGATTAATACTATTGATGGCTCAAGATGATTAAAACAGTATGTAACTGTCAAAAAACAATGTTTCTGCTTTAAATCAGCGTCATTTCGCTGTCCAATGTCGGTCGGATTTTATCGATGTAAAGTTCAGAATGTAAGCTTTAATCTGATTGGTCATTCAAGAAAAACGTCACAGGGAAATCCCTCCCCCTACTATATAATTGCGCAAAATATCAACATACATAGCAAAGAACTCGTATTAATACATAACAGTTAATAGTTTATAAAGTATACAACCGGACTG
Organism: Conchocele bisecta; assembly: GCA_029237695.1. Lineage (NCBI taxonomy): Eukaryota > Metazoa > Mollusca > Bivalvia > Lucinida > Thyasiridae > Conchocele > Conchocele bisecta. The sequence continues at coordinate 19,177,122 of CM055276.1, forward strand.
TCATAAACTTAATCCCAAAACTGACCACTTTATTGATCGATAACGCCGCGGGCGTCCTGGCGATTCGCAGCTACTGTGTTACACCTGTGCAAGAAAGTGATATACAGGCGCGGATACAGGGGGGAGGGGAGGAAAACGTAAAATTGAATGGGATGGACATACTATGAAGGTATGTTTGATTCTCAAGGCGATGTTTGAACCCACAACCTCCAGAATGGAAGTCGGTGTTCTAAGCCCTAGGCCACAACCCATACCTTATAAACGAAGGAAAGAAATGCTCCTAACGAGCGACCATACGTACTTAGAATACCAGCTGACGTAACGCGTGGTAAACTGAAATGGCCTACGTGACAATTGACATTTACGTTCCAACAAGATTTTCACGGTGTGTAATCGATCGCATTTCCTCGCCACCTTATGAAACCCGACTCGAGAATTTGTCAATTGTTTGTACGGTCTAAGAAATCAAACAAATGTGACAATTCTTTTTACACAATATTAGAATCGTCTAAGGAGACAATTCTCATGTGTGTTGCCAAAACATGTTTTATTAAGACATCGGACAAATGTGAAAATAAAACCCGAATACATTGATATTTCTTTACAAAAACATATTTTGACAACATTTGAGAATTGTCTTAGGAAACGATTCTCATGTGCTGCCAAATCTTGGTTTTATCAAGCTAATGCGTAATTATCGTAATTTTTTATTTCCGGATATAGCTACATATAGGACCTGGTTCGGTTGATCTGGACTTCTTTATGGGGCATTTCTGACACACAATTAATACATGGCTGCAGGGCTCAACACTAAGGCACATCCGACCGACCGAGTCTAGTAAAAATTTGGTCCGGTCGTGTCAATTTTCCCGGAATAGCATTGTCGTTAGCCCGACTGGTCGTGTTCCAATTTGGACCCCAGTCTTTGCCAAATGTCCACCGACTGGGGTGCTCACAAACAGAACATGAAACGCTTCTTAATATGGCGGGTGGGTCAATTAAATGTATAGTTGGCTCAACACATAAATTCCCCGAACTCGGGGAGTTCTAATGGACCAAATTACAAGTAAACCCCGGCCCAACTGTCTTCAATCTCTGGTAATTATTACGATCTTTGTAAATAAAATGAAATATATTTAAGTCAATGTAATAATTATTAGGCAATTCTGAAGTTGTGAAAACCACAACTTCAATCACAAACAGGTCTATGGAAAAAGTGCAACGGGGCATAGCGGCGTAGCATGCATTGTTTTGCTATATTAGTGAATCACATGGACCCTGAACGTGTACAAGGGCCCATTAATTGCAGTAACCGTTATATACACGGGAGTGTTAAAAAATAAATAAACTAAGGGTCAATAACAAAATTAAAGTTAATTTTATTTCCAGCCTACGGACGACCAAAAATATGTCAGAAATAAAACTGTATTAGTTTACCTTTTATTTTTTCTGGTAAAACTTCCAAAAAAGATCGCTGATTGACAGTTCGAAAATAGTTTATTTACAACTCCAGGTGGACTTGTTTGCCTAGGCTTCGGGTATGATATTTGTAGTAGGCCTCTGTATTTCGTACCCAAACCAAAACGTACCCATTGTAAACAGTGGGATCAATGCTACCATCGAATATGATCGTTCAGTTTTTTGGCTGGACAATTTAAATATATTGTCAACAATGCAAACCTCAATACCGCACGGCATTATGATATTCTGATGTAATTTGGACCGGATCCCGATAAATGAACTAAACTAAATCATAACAACCAAGTCCGGAGTAAAGCTAATTGTATCCCCCGGACTCCGTCGGGGGATACTATGGATTTGACAGCGCTCCGTGTCCGCCGCAGACACTTCTTGTCCGGAGCATAACTCGAACACCCTTTGGAATATTTTCATGAAACTTCACACATGCATAGACCACGACCCGAAGGTGTGTCGCACACAAGAATGACAACTCTTGCATAGCTAATTTTTTTAGTTATCTCCCTTTTTTGTTTCTCGCACTGATTTCGTGTCCGGAGCATAACTCCACCACCCTTTGGAATATTTTCATGAAACTTCACACATGCATAGACCACGACCCGAAGGTGTGTCGCACACAAGAATGACAACTCTTGCATAGCTAATTTTTGAGTTATCTCCCTTTTTTGTTTCTCGCACTGATTTCGTGTCCGGAGCATAACTCCACCACCCTTTGGAATATTTTCATGAAACTTCACACATGCATAGACCACGACCCGAAGGTGTGTCGCACACAAGAATGACAACTCTTGCATAGCTAATTTTTGAGTTATCTCCCTTTTTTGTTTCTCGCACTGATTTCGTGTCCGGAGCATAACTCCACCACCCTTTGGAATATTTTCATGAAACTTCACACATGCATAGACCACGACCCGAAGGTGTGTCGCACACAAGAATGACAACTCTTGCATAGCTAATTTTTTAGTTATCTCCCTTTTTTGTTTCGCGCACTGATTGACCATAACTCGACCACCCTTTGGAATATTTTCATGAAACTTCACACATGCATAGACCACAACCCTAAAGGTGTGTCACGCAAGAATGACAACTCTTGCATCACTAATATTTTAGTTATCTCCCTTTGTTTTTTCCGTCACTGATTTTGTCTCCGGAGCATAACTCGAACACCCTTTTTTCAAACTATTTGTGTATCTGGGGAGGGGGATACACATGCGCTTGTCGACAAGCGTCCATTTCTAGTTTACATAAGAAGTAGAACGATCTACGATTGGTTGATGGTGCTTCATTCACCAAATAACTGTAGCAATTTTTGATTGGATGCTGTCAGAAATATACGCAAATAGTGAGTACCGTACGTATTGGTCATAAAATTATCTTGAAAAAAAGTAAATTCTCATTGCGCCGATCATGTAATCGGCCTGTGGACTTGGCCAATCACACACAGTGGATCAAATGTGTCAAACAACTTGTCCAAAAATTTCTATTGGCTGAGGCATGCTGCTGAGCACGTGATTTTACTAACATCCACATCGCTAATAAATATTGTGCCCTGATATGAGCATAGTGAAAATTAGTTCAACTGATAAGGAACATTCTAAGTCTAGTAAAGTTCTTGTTTTGTTGGGCTGGGAGGCAGAATCAGTGGAGCTCTTGTTTGGCTTGTTTTCAGTAATGATGTGAATATTAGCTGCATTCCAGACACTTCCATGATTAATTTGTGTGGTTATAAGTTTATTATTACTATTTCAGAAGTAAACAACTGGTTTCTTGAACGTTAAACCTTCCAATGACACGACTATTAAATTACATTGTTGCATAACCAGTAGTCGACATAACCAGTAGTCGGACACACTCATTACATTCAAACACATACCTGTATCATCACGATCACTATCTTAGCTGATTTGAAAATGACTTAGCACTGTGTTTCGTGAAACTGTGATGGTTAGTTCCATTAATTATATTTTCTCTTGTCATTTACAATGGCCTAGCTATACCTTTTTCAAATGTCCCCAACTTTGTGTATGAGGTGGGCCCACTTTAAAAATTCCTGGAATGCACACTGAATAGGTTTCAAAACTGTCCGCTTCAATATTTCATAATTGATTAGCATTGACATATGCTTTATATGCATGTAGTACCAAACAATCAGTACAATAGAGTCCTAGTTCCTACACGTATAATGTAACGTTAGTTGATAATAACTATAAAGTGCGACCCCGTTAGTACACGGAAGTCCGGCGATATGCAACCTTCCGTGTTGCTTATCCGAACCGTGCTATATCCGTTCTCGCCCAAGACGCATCATAATGTCTAAAAAAAATGCGTATAATATGCCATAAATTTTCACTGTTATCTTCGCATGTAATAAATATATTGAATCCAAGAATTGTTAATGTCATGTTTTATTTATTCATCATGTTCATGTAGAATGTGTGTCGTGCACAAGAATGACAACTCTTGCATAGCTAATTTTTGAGTTATCTCCCTTTTTTGTTTTCGCGCACTGATTTCCTGTCCAGAGCATAACTCGACCACCCTTTGGAATATTTTCATGAAACTTCACACATGCATAGAACACGACCCGGAGGTGTGTCGCGCACAAGAATGACAACTCTTGCGTAGTTAATTTTTTAGTTATCTCCCTTTTTTGTTTTGCGCACTCTACAAACTGGACAATAATGCATGAAGACCCGTTTTCTCGTCTGCTCTGTACACCTTTTCTCGTGTGCTCTGTACACCTTACCTGTAGAGAGAACAATAGAGACTGGGAGAACCATTCACCTGTCCATGTGCTAGCATGTGCAAATGTCCAGTCTTGACCACTGTTGACCACAGGTAATTTATACAGGTAAATTACTACATTGGATATTACATTTCCGTAAACTGTGTTGAAAATATTGTGGCATTATGTGGACCTGTGCAGATATATGTAGATAAATATAGGACTATTAAAAAAAAATTCTGGGCTCCAGTAGCAAGCATTATTATTTTTAAACTTTTTTTTTCCATTTTTTTTGGTTATTTTTTTTTTCAAATTATTTTTAAATTTTTGTCTGGTAGCATAAGGTCGTAAGTGCTATATACAGACTATTCACCTGTGCATGTGCTAGCATGTGCAACTGACCACTTACAGGTAATTTATACAGGTAAATGATTATATTACATTTCCGTAAACTGTGTTGAAAATATTGTGGCAATATGTGGACCTGTGTATATATGATATGTAGATAAATATAGGACTATTAAAAAACATTCTGGGCTCCAGTAGGGAGCATTATTCTTTTATTCTTTTTAAATTTAATTTTTTTTTTCCATTTTGTTTTTTACATTCTTTTTCAGTTTTTTAACTGACCACTAACTTATTACAGGTAATTTATACAGGTACATTATTACATTTCTGTAAACTGTGTTGACAATATTGTGGCAGTATGTGGACCTGTGCAGATATATGTAGATAAATATAAGACTATTAACCTAAAAAATTCTGGGCTCCAGTAGCGAGCATTATTATTTTATTTTTTTTGTATATTACATTTCCGTAAACGTGTGAAAATATTGAAAAGTGGCATTATGTGGACCTGTGCAGATATATGTAGATAAATATAGGACTATTAAAAAAAAAATCTGGGCTCCAGTAGCAAGCATTATTATTTTTAATTTTTAAACTTTTTTTTTCCATTTTTTTTTTTAAATTCTTTTTCAATTTTTGTCTAGTAGCATAAGGTCGTAAGTGCTATATACAGACTATTATCATATAATAAAACAATTATTGACTAATGAGCCATAGAATATAATCTGATATTCTATGGCTCACTAGTCAATAATTGTATAATATGTTCGGGCCAGTGAAAATTGCTTTCGGGCCCAGGCTCGAGGTCAAGGCGGGACAAGGCGAGGCATCTGATTCCGCGGAATTCTTGTTTACTTATCTCCCTTTGTTGTTTCGTGCTCTGATTTTGTATCCAGAGCATAACTCGAACACCCTTTGGAATATTTTTATGCCCCACCACGATAGTGGAGGGGGCATTTAGTGTTACCCTTGTCCGTCCGTCCGTCCGCCCGCACACACGAATGGGTACTTGTTGTAAGCGTACGGGGATCTTATTGGGTAGGGTTAGGATAGTGTTGGGTACTCTTGTTGGGTATTTTTATAGAGTAAAAACCCAACAAGTATTCATTCGTAGGAACGTGCGTCCGTCCGTCACAAAACTTTAACACTCGGGTAAATGTCTCATAATTTCTTCATCCTTCGACCGATCTGCTTCATATTTCATATACACATTGCTCTGATGGTTCACTACCGCCCTGTGCCAAATCCACGTTCGTCCTGCCCCCGCCAAGCCCAGGGTCAAGGTCACATACTTGGTGCTTCAAAAACTTTAACGCTCGGGTTAATATCTTTTATTACACTCTTGCGAGTTATTTGCATTGGTTTCGCTGTGAGAGAAAACCGGTAATCAACTCCTTACAAATTCTGTTTTCTTGGAAACCACAAGCTACCATGCAAAATCTTTACTTTTTATTACAGTCAAAATAAGGTAATTTGGAAACTTGGAAAAGGTTTCGACTAATCTGGAATGTTTATGTGTTAGAACACATTCCAAACATGCAGTCAAATATATCTGGTTCATAGAAACAGCTGCGTAATTTGGATTTCAAAAAGTTTACCCGACGTCACATTTGACGTCACACAACGTAACGTCAAAACGCGGGAAAACACGTCGTTGTGTAACTATTCATGCGCACATCACAATTCATTGATTTTCATCTCAAAAATAGACTAAATGTGCATATATATCCGCCGTGGAAGTGTAATAAATAGGATATTCCATCGTGTAGTTATAAGTTTATTATTACTATTTCAGAAGTAAACAACTGGTTTCTTGAACGTTAAACCTTCCAATGACACGACTATTAAATTACATTGTTGCATAACCAGTAGTCGACATAACCAGTAGTCGGACACACTCATTACATTCAAACACATACCTGTATCATCACGATCACTATCTTAGCTGATTTGAAAATGACTTAGCACTGTGTTTCGTGAAACTGTGATGGTTAGTACCATTAATTATATTTTCTCTTGTCATTTACAATGGCCTAGCTATACCTTTTTCAAATGTCCCCAACTTTGTGTATGAGGTGGGCCCCACTTTAAAAATTCCTGGAATGCACACTGAATAGGTTTCAAAACTGTCCGCTTCAATATTTCATAATTGATTAGCATTGACATATGCTTTATATGCATGTAGTACCAAACAATCAGTACAATAGAGTCCTAGTTCCTACACGTATAATGTAACGTTAGTTGATAATAACTATAAAGTGCGACCCCGTTAGTACATGGAAGTCCGGCGACATGCAACCTTCCGTGTTGCTTATCCGAACCGTGCTAAAAAAAAGTGTAGTAAACGCGTGTAGCCATCATCATTCGATGACGCAATGACCGATATCCTGTTCCATCAGCTGAAACGTCACGTGACAAGCTCGTGTGTTACAATCTGTGTTTACTCATTATGGTGAGCACAGGTGGAAGACTCGGACCTATGACACCAAAATAAATGCCTATTAAAAAAATCCCATTATCCCACCCACCTGGTATCGTACTGTACATGACGTTAATAATAGAAGATAGTACGAGATCAAGTGGGTGGGGTAATGGATATTTTTGTAATGGTCATTTTCTTTGTGTCACACGTCCGTCTATTCCACCTGTGGGTTTGAGTACACACAGAGTTAACCCTTTCAAAACCACAGACCTGTATAGTGCCCCATAAACCTGTTGTCTGTCAGACATGTTTTGCCCTATGTGTTATAATATTGCGCCAGTTCATGAGGTAATCAGGCTTATCACGTGAGATTTTCGACGAACATGAATCTGATAATAGTGTACATTTTCTGTAAACGATACCTAATGTTGACGAATATTAAATTAGTAATTATTACGCATTTGCTCTGAAAATGTTATCAACTTTCCGATATATTTGCAGAAAAAAGTCAAATTATTCTCGGCGAAAATCTCAGTTATATAATAAAGTTGATTATCTCATGCACTGGCTCAATTATGACGTAGTGAAACAAGGCCAGTTGTCATGTACACATTTGTGTACATGTGCCGGGGCGTGGGCTAACAATTTAGTGCTGTGCTGTAACAATTTATTTAATCTGGGTTGAGTTAATCTGCGCGACTGATACGCGATCTCCGATTGGTCAGCCTTTACACCTAATTAATATTCCACCAATGGTGAGCGCGAACGCATGCCGGAAAAATGAAATCGAGCATGGAATTGTTTAGCACTGCTTTGTTACTGGGACCAATAATTGATCTTATTCCCAGTTTGCTCGGATTAATTTACAAAATGTGCAAACGTGATCAGCTGCACATTCACATCGGTGAGATAAAAGGAGGCTATTCATTCGTCCATTTTGGGTCTAATTTGGGAAAGAACAAACAAACAAACAACGTCTCTAAATTAGGTCAATTATTTAAGTAAACACAACAACTAATGTACGTACATACATGTACTACCTTTATTTCAACTTCAAACACACACAGATAATACATACCACACATCAGTAATTAACAATACAATACCACTTTCGGCAGCAATATAATCGCAAATTTAACACGATTTCTGACAATAGTCGTGTTACAAATTTAACACGATTTTGATATACAAATAGGCAAAAAATTCGGGAGCCAAGGCACAACAGTGTACTAACCGAAATCGTGTTATAGTGAAGCGTGTACTAACATAAGCACAAATACACCCTCAAACGTAGACTAACAGTGTGTGCATCGGCTTACATCATCAGACGTTATATATCACTGATATACATATCCTATCCGGATATGTCAATATATAAACTGATCCATCTCCCGCTCCTTTGGAGATGTATACATGTTAACATTGTATATGTACAGGCAATAATTTACAGTATTTTAGTTCAGTTAATTTCGGATTGATTATTGCTGCCAAAGCGACCATACTGACCGGCGTGTAGGCTCTGACCAGATTGTGCGGATATTCATGTACACACTGTATATCGTGTCTGTGGTTGCACCGATCTTTAGCGATCTTTAACGCAACATGGATTTGGAAACGAAAAACATAGACGTGTGTCATTAATGAGTTATGGCTCAAATACAGTGTGGGCTTTGGCCAACCCATACAGACGCTGGTTGCAGATTGAAAGGTGTACATTTTCTCGCACCACTCTAATCCGTTATCTCGGTTCTAATTGTTGTTTTTACGAGTAATTGTGTGTTGTGATAAGCGGCAGAAAAGATTGGCACATGACAATAACGACCTTATGCACAAATGTACGCTGTGCATGCCATTATGTGGCTGTGACTGGAAAGTGAACAGTGGAGATCCAGATCAACCTGTGTATCCACAATCTGATCAGGTGCCGCACTGTTCGCCATTCCATCAATGAAACACTCATCTTGCCTCTAACATGCCATACAGATCAGTATCGGGCTACAGCAGTCAGTGTGCTATTTGTACAGAAGCTACACTGATCACGTCTATTTTTTCGATTTACAGACCGACTACTGGAAAGTGTACATTCTGGTCATACAGGGGTCCTACCAATTATCTGGACAATCAATTTATCGGACAAATCAAAATAGCTGTTAATTAAACGCGTTCATTTGATCCGATTTTGCAACGAACACATCTAAGTCACTCAGGTGCTTGCTGTTTCCATGCCAGTGTGAATAATATATCGCCACAGTAAACATGTTAGTAAAATTTGCTAAAAACATTCCCCCAACTATGTCCACAAGTTGTTTACAACGTCAAACGTAGCGCGGGGGCTTGTATCTGTCACTGCGCATGAGCATAATTTGAGGCCCCTATAGAGTTTTTCAATACTCTGTTGTGTGAAGTATGCAGACGATACGATGCATTCCTCCAATATAATTTTCAGACTGTTTAATACACAATGTACAATACAGAGCAGATAGGAACGAATGTGAAAATGTATCATGATAGAAAAAGAATGAAGAGCTACTTATTCAAAAACAAATAATAATTGTTTCAAGGCCAAATCGCTCCAAGCCATTTCGGACCCAAGCCATTACACACCATTTCGCACCCATATTAATTTGTGGGTAAAATCGACAGGTGCAAAAACACCAGTGTACGAAACGATCATTACCGCAGATTTTCCACCAAATTATGAAGAGCTCAATCGAGTGCGCCCATTACGTCATTGTTCTATAAATACAATAAATTCTATAAATACGATGTTTTCCTAGAAGCGGATGGTGATTGTTTTTTCTGAAAAACAACACAATGCTGTTTATACTGGTTTTAAGGTGAGAATACAAGTTATAAGACGGTTATTCATTTGTCCGGATAATTGATTGTCGATGTTAATTTTGGGGCAATCTTATGACTGATGATCTGACCCAATTTTAAGTGAGAAAGATGGCACAGTTTGCTAAATAGTTTCCATGCGTTGAGAAAGCAAGAACCGACGATTGTTCTGTGAAAATTTTATGCCCGTAGCTGCTATTTTAAGAAAAATATCTTTAAAAAACTGCCATTTTTGTCCGATAATCTAGAGGATCCCTGTATAGAATTCTAATATGTTCATGTATCAATCACAGAGATCCACGTTCCAAATGGCGAACAATATATATCCGGATAAACTGAAATAATTATGTACATGCATCAACAGGGCTCCAGATAAGGAATTTGACATTGGGTACTGTTACTCCATACTTTTGAAATCAATTGGGTATTCTCAATTTTCAATTGGGTATTTTAAAAACGTTACCCCATCAATTTTTTTCATTTGGGTATTTCCATATTTTGATTACAAAAACCGATTCGGAAACAAATCATACTACCGTAATTTATGTATTATTGGTACTGTCTTGTTGATATAATTAATTGAAGCAGTGTTATACTTACATGTGTATGGTAACACAGCTTTACTTACTTATAAGAACACCAAAATGATTAGTTCAAGTTTTCAATGATTCCAAGTACATATAAGTAACTGTTACTAGAGTAATTGGGCTTATGGCATTTGTGACCAGTGTAGTTCCGGATCTGCTAGCACACTTATAGTTATAAGTTATGTAACGAACAGTATCATGTCTTAAACAAATCATGCTAGATGTTTCATTATCTGAATGACAAACAGTGCATACGCTGATCAAGAATCCTTTGATTGGCAGATTGATCTTTGCAACACGCGATCCATTTTTAGCTCGACTATTCGAAGAATAAGTAGAGCTTATGTTGTCACCCCGGCGTCGGCGTCACCGTGCCTTGGTTAAGGTTTTTAGTCAAGTTTGTATATGGAATACTACTGGCCCTACACCCACCATACTTGGACAACTTCATCTCCTAGTGATGTACATCAATAACCCCTGATCTATATTTGACCTTGACCTACATTTCCTCTTGAATTACTTGGTTAATTCCCCTTGGTTAAGGTTTTTAGTCAACCTTGGTTAAGGTTTTTAGTCAAGCTTGTATATGCAATACTACTGGCCCTACACCCACCATACTTGGACAACTTCATCTCCTAGTGATGCACATCAATAACCCCTCATCTATATTTGACCTTGACCTACATTTCCTCTTGAATTACTTACTTAATTCCCCTTGGTTAAGGTTTTTAGTCAACCTTGGTTAAGGTTTTTTTTCAAGCTTGTACAGTGAATACTATTGTGCATCTAGACACCATACTTCGACAACCTTTTCTCATAGGTATGTAAATCAATAACCCCTGATCTATATTTGACCTTGACCTACATTTCCTCTTCAATTACTTACTTAATTCCTTTTGGTTAAGGTTTTTAGTCAACCTTCTATATGGAATACTACTGGCCCTACACCCACCATACTTGGACAACTTCATCTCCTAGTGATGTACATCAACAACCCCTGATCTATATTTGACCTTGACCTACATTTCCTCTTGAATTACTTACTTAATTCCCCTTGGTTAACGTTTTTAGTCAAGCTTGTAGATGGAATACTCCTGGCCCTACACCAACCATACTTGGACAACTTCATCTCCTAGTGATGTACATCAACAACCCCTGACCTATATTTGACCTTGACCTACATTTAACCTTGAATTACTTACTTAATTCCCCTTGGTTAAGGTTTTTACACGACCTTGGTTAAGCTTTTTACTCAAGCTTGTACATGGAATACTATTGTGCATACAGACACCATACTTTGACAACCTTTTCTCATAGTGATGTACATCAATAACCCCTGATCTATATTTCACCTTGACCTACATTTCCTCTTGAATTACTTACTTAATTCTCTTTCGTTAAGGTTTTTAGTCAAGCTTGTAGATGGAATACTCATGGCCCTACACCAACCCTACTTGGACAACTTCATCTCCTAGTGATGTACATCAACAACCCCTGACCTATATTTGACCTTGACCTACATTTAACCTTAAATTACTTACTTAATTCCCCTTGGTTAAGGTTTTTACTCAACCTTGGTTAAGGTTTTTACTCAACCTTGGTTAAGGTTTTTAGTCAAGCTTGTAGATGGAATACTATTGTGCATACATACAGACACCATATTTGGATAACTTTTTCTCATAGGGATGTACATCAATAACCCCTGACCTTTATTTTACCTTCACCTACATTTAACCTTGAATTACTTGGTTAATGTTTATAGTCAAGCTTGTATATGGAATACTCCTGGGCCTACAGCAACCATACTTGGAAAACTTTATCTCCTAGTGATGTACATCAATAACCCCTGACCTATATCTGACATTGACCTACATTTAACCTTGAATTACTTACTTAATTTCCCTTGGTTAATGTTTTTAGTCAACCTTGGTTAAGGTTTTTATGCAGGCCGCAGCCACCTTCTTTGTCAAGCTATGTGTACATCGACAACCCTCGTAGTCGAGCTATGCTGTTCTCCTACAGCTCTTGTTTTGTTTGGCTGACCACGTTTGACAGCAATTCATCAATAATGTCAATCACGATTAAGTTGGGGTCTCCACACACCGAGCTCAACAAAATGACTGTATGATGCCTTGTGCAAATGGATTGAGATTCCACCTTTGCATCGGTCGTAAAATACATCGAAATAAGGTTCACATTGGTGGTGGACTTTTGCAATTTTTTTCTTCCACGTTTGTTGTGGCAGCCATTTTGTTGCGCCATGTGTCACCAATGTTCTACGAAAAAATCTGACCTGATCCGATTGTGTTATCTATCGCAACTACGATTATATTAATTGGTGAATTCGGGCGCCGTTCAACTCGTCCTATTTTAACTTAGTTAATTCGACCGCCATTTTATTCAACGTGTGCGTTGGTCGAAATAGTAGTAATGTTACAATATTTTCATTTATTACTTATGATATTGTCCCACATGTAAAATATAAACCTGACACATTCAAAATAATAAAATGTCTGCTGTGCCCCGCCCTCCCCCAGGACCAGTTACACTGTACCATTTGTTTTATCCGTGCGGATAGTCATTTACGAATGTCTATGGAAGTTTTTCGTTGCAACTCCTTGAGTAGACTCGTGGTCGTCGAAACAAGCAGTTTCACATCGATTTGAATTTAAGAAAATAGACTAGTAAGTTGTAATGAGCCTGGATCTCGGGTTCACAATAGTGTCGCATCGCCGTTTATTTTCCACTTTATTAGTTTTTGATTTGAAAATTAGTAATAGTTTCCGTCAATGACGTGGATTGTGACAACAAATTCAGAGGTAAAGGGGAAGTCATATCCGGCTCACGTGAGCTCTGAAGTTTGTGTTAACTTTCGCCATAATTGATAGGCCCCGTCTTATCTGATTTTTTTTCTCAAAATCAATATGGGCAAAAAGAGTGGAAAATTCTAGATTTGGGATCATTAACTTGAACGGTACTCAAGACAAATGCCGTGTGGTGGGTTACTAGAGTTTCGTATCGAGTTGGACCCATTTTTGTTTTCTCCCCGCTGAGCAGTCGGAAATCGCTTTTCCCGCTAAATCCTGGAGTTTCAAATCAATACACCCGGGATAAGACTGGTTTCCAGCCGTTATCGGTGAAATACAGCGAGACATTGTCCGCAGCTAGAGCCGGGACCAGACTTTGTAAACATTGAATGGCTGACCGCACAGATCATCGGCGATGATTTTATAGGATTGTATACATGAACAAATCTAGCAGTACGGCGGACAGACTGAAAATACATTGAGGAGTAGCACAGAAAAAAAAAGTATTGCGTACCGGACATTTTAATTGCTTTTTGGTATGCATTGTCTCTGATTTTAATTGGGTTTTTGCGTTTTTTAATTGCGTATTTACGCAAACACTCACCTTATCTGGACCGCTGCATCAATCATAGTTAAATTCGTGGACTAAATGGAGAACAATCATTATTATACCCCCCCACCCCCACAAACAAAAGTTTGAGGGGTATATAGGAGTCAGCTTGTCGGTCTGCCGGTCTGTCGGTCTGTTGGAAATACCCTTCCGCTCTATATCTTCTACACCCATGCATGGATTATCAAATGGCTTGGCACAAATGTTTCTCATGATGAGAAGGTGTGTCGCGATCAATAACCACGCACCTAACGTCCAAGGTCACAGTTTGAAGGTCAAAGGTCAAACCTATCGAAATTCCCTCCCGCTCTATCTCTCACACCGATGCATGGATTATCTTATGGCTTGGCACAAATGTTTCTCATGATGAGAGGTGTGTCGCGATCAATAACCACGCACCTACGTCCAAGGTCAAGGTCACAGTTGAAGGTCAAAGGTCATACCTATTGAAATTCCCTTCCGCTCTATATCTTACACCGATGCATGGATTATCAAAATGGCTTTGCACAAATGTTTCTTCATGAATGAGAAGGTGTGTCGTGATCAATAACACGCACCTACGTCCAAGGTCAAAGGTCACAGTTGAAGTCAAAGGTCAAACCTCGGAATTCCCTTCCGCTCTATATCTTCTACACCGATGCATGGATTATCAAATAGGCTTTGGCACAAATGTTTTCTCATGATGAGAATGCGTCGCGATCAATAACCACACCTACGGTCCAAGGTCAAGGTCACAGTTGAAGGTCAAAGGTCCAAACCTATTGAAATCCTTCCGCTCTATAACTTCTACACCGATGCATGGATTTATCACACTATGCCCCAGGGTCAAGGTCACAGACTTGATGCGTTTGAAACCTTAAACGCTCCGCTAAATGGCTTATAATCAAAAAAATTCTCGTTTTCTTTGGCGCCAGTGGGAGTAATTCGTGTGCCACAGTCCACATTTCTTAGTATATTCAGACCTACTAATACCCTTCCCTTCCGATTTTCCTGTTATATATTTGTCTGGACTAAGTAAAATGGCAAACGTTGTATTTCCTGATTTACTATATATGCAATCATGTACAAAGGGAGCGGGAGGGGACATGGATCTGGTCTGACAGATACATCCCGTTATATTATATGAGCCGCTTCGTGGGAAAAGGTACCTTATAGCAAAATTTTGACATTTTTTACTTTTTGACGTTTTCTGATGCAGAGCTCATTTCTGAACATACTGATATTTGTTTTATGCATTCCAATGTAAATCTGCTGATTTAATCAACTTTTAGCACACACACTGAATGCGATTTCAACGTCAGGTCGCTCATTATTGTGACGTCGCAACTTTTTCCTGACGTCACATTAATTACAAAGTAGTCGTATTTCGTTTTACGCCATGTATGATACATATGTAGCCTATAACATACACGTACCACGTAGAGGCAAACATGTGAAACAATAGAGAACTGAACGTATAAGCCGTGTTTGAACTAATAGAAAATGGTTCCTCAAAATGTTTAGAGATTGGGCGGGCGGGCACCTTTCCTCTCTCACATATATGTTCATAGTTTTGATGAGTGACAGTGGTTATCACATTGTGTGTAATACAATTCCTTCGTTACTGATACATGCAAGAGTTTACCAAATACGAAATTGTATTCACTAAATGCACGGGAGACGCTATGTAACGTGTACTGTAACGTTTACGACTACCTGTACATTTTTGAACTTTCACACTAGCATTAAATAACATTTTATCCATATAATATCACATATCTACTGTACATACATGTATGTAAAATCTCGGTAAATGATACTAACACAAAAAGAAAAACATTTATCGGGTCCATACACGAACTGGGCTGCCGACACCACCAGCTCACATGCTACTCGACATTACTTGTTTCTGATCATTTATTTTCATAACAACCCCGAGAAAGTACATTTATATTTTGGCATAAAATGGTACCGTAATTAAAATAGTCAATGGTCTACATACAATTGGTTTGTTTTGCTAATGGTACACCGACTAGCACACGATTAGGGGTTGAAATTTCACTCGCCCAGCTCGCCATGGCGAGTGCTTTTTGTGGCGGTCGAGTACTTTCTACAGGCACTCGCCCAGTTTGGCGAGTGAAAGATTTGGTCAGGATTTTTTTTTTGGAAGAAATTGCCAATTAATTCCATCGATAACGGCCAACAAATGGTATTAATTCAGCGACCATTTGTTGTTTACAGTTTACGTCAATTTGCGGGAAGTAAGATTCAAGCAGTGTCTAATACACGGTTACGGGTAGTAAATCGCTAGCGATTTTGAACACCGTCCAAAATCGGGCAAGTTTTATTTCACGGATTATTTGTCGGCTGTACGCGCCGTGCTAACAAATAATATGACTGCGAGTATAGACTAGTGTATATGCGGCCACATATATCGTCTCGTATACAGTTTTGGGTTACGCGCATTTCAGACGCCGAACATAACGGGCTTTGGGACGAAACGGTCGGCGCCGGGTCTGAAACCATTGAATTTAGTAATTAAGGCTGCACGCAGCGCATGCAAACATAGCCACTATAAATTAAACAAAATCTATGTCACTCAACGCTTATAGAAAATAAGAAGTGTGCAAGCCTCTGAGCAAATTCGCTGCTATTTGTTTGTTTATGTTCATTTAATACTTAAAATATAAATAACAATAATAGTGAATATGTCTCATACGTTTTGGTAATGATCATATGTAAAAGCTTTTTTTTTTTAAATAAGATGCAACATTACAAATACTGGAAATAGCAATTTCTTTTTAAAAAAAAATGCGCAAGTAACTTTTTGACCTGGGCAAGTACTTTTTTAGCTCACCTGAGCGAAGCTCATGTGAGCTATTGTTACCGCAATGTGTCCGTCGTCCGTCGTCCGTGAACATTTTCAAACGTCTTCTCCTCGGTAACCATTGGGTCTATAGTCACCAAACTTCATGGTCATGGTCCTTAGGTAGGGGGATTACAAAATTGTTAAAATGACGTCATTACGTAATCCAAGATGGCCGCCGTCTAAAAATAGCACAAATTCTTAAAAAATCTTCTTCTCAAGAACCGCCAACCGATTTCGACAAAACTGATAGGAATGATCGATGTACATTGCTCTTTCAAAGTTGTTAAAATGGTGACCCTGGGGTCAAAAATAATGGGCGTGGCCCGTGGGGTCAAATTGGGTCAAATTTTATTTTGACTGAATATGATCATTTCATATATCAAATTTGAAGGTATCAATGAGGCGATCACTCTGGTGCATTTTTTGTTCGAAATCGGATTGTTTTATGTCATCCAAGATGGCCCGCCGAAATTGGTAAAAAGGTCGTTCTTTTATTAGAGATTTCAAAATTCTTCTTCACATGAACCGCTTGGCCCATGGTAGCCAAACTTAATAAAAGTTATGGTCCATGGGTGAAGCCTTTTTCAGATTTGTTAAAATGGAGGTCATCGCTAATCCAAGATGGCCGCCGTCTAAAAATAGCATAAATTCTTAAAAAATCTTCTTCTCATGAACCGCTTGCCGATTCGACGAAACTTGGTAAAAGGAAAAAAAAAAAAAATGATCGATGTACATTGCTCTTTCAAAGTTGTTAAAATGGTGACCCCAGGGTCAAAAATGGCGTGGCCCGTGGGGTCAAATTGGGGTCAAATTTTTATTTTTGACCGAATATGGTCATGTCATATACAAATTGAAGGTATCAATGAGCGATCACTCTGGTGCATTTTCTGTCGAATTCGGATTGTTATGTCATCCAATGATGGCCGCCGAATGGTCAAAATGTCATTCTTTTTATTAGAGATTTCAAATTATTCTTCACATGAACCGCTTGGCCCATGGTAGCCAAACTAAAAAAGTTATGGTCCATGGTGGAAAGCCTTTTCAGATTTGTTAAAATGGAGGTCATCGCTAATCCAAATGAAGGCCGCCATCTAAAAATAGCATAAATTCTTTAAAAAAAATCTTCTTCTCATGAACCGCTTGCCGGATTTCGACGAAACTTGGTAGGAATGATCGATGTTCCATTGCTCTTTCAAAGTTGTTAAAATGGTGACCCCTCCCGGGGTCAAAAATGGCGTGGCCCATGGGGTCAAATTGGGGTCAAATTTGATTTTTGACCGAATATGGTCATGTCATATATCAAATTGAAGGTATCAATGAGGCGATCACTCTGGTGCATTTTCTTGTTCGAAATCGGATTGTTATGTCATCCAAAGATGCCGGGGATTTCGACGAAACTTGTAGGAATGATCGATGTACAATGCTCTTTCAAAGTTGTTAAAATGGTGACCCCGGGGTCAAAAATGGGCGTGGCCTGTGGGGTCAAGTTTTATTTTTGACCAAATATGGTCATGTTATACATGTATATCAAATCAAAGGTATCAATGAGGCGATCACTTTGGTGCAATATTTGTCCATGATGGCCACCAAAAGGTCCATTTATTCAAGATTTTTAACGTCTTTTTCTCAGGAACCACATGGCCGATGCTGGGTGAAGTATTTTCAGATTTTGTAAAATGAGAGTCATCGCTTAATCCAAGATGACCGCCATCTAAAAATAGCACAATTTTTTTAAAACACATGAACTCAATGTCACATTCTCCTCTGGTGTTCATGGAGTCAGGTGAGCGAATTAGGGCCATCATGGCCCTCTTGTTTTTGTACTGGGCAAAAAAAATGATTTTTTCAACCCCTGACGATAATACACTTATATCGTCTGTCATTACCAGCTGTCAACAACGACGTCACCTACATGTATGTCAAAAGCGTAAATGGAAGTGACGTTTCCGACCTCATTTACTCGATAACGTTATTTTCGCCATAAGGCACCTTTTCGCACGACACGGCTCATATAATGTTTGATGAAGTAAGCCGATATTCACACTGGTAGTCTATGTTTGATGGTGTATTTGTGGCATATTTGTGGGGCATTTTAGTAAAATATACACGTATCCCAATTAGGGCGGACAGTAATAAAGATCAGGGTCTACACTTAGTGGCAGCTTGTAACTCTGTGACCCTCCCGTACCGTACGTACCAGAGTTACAGTTCCTCCCATAGCATTCCCTTGCAGAGTAGCGAATCAGATCTGATTCACACTTCAAATGTTAATTATGAGCATTTTTGTGTATTTTTGATATGAAGTAAATGTCAGTATTATGAAACTAGCATATTACAGTACTCCAGATAAGGTTAACGATCGGGGTTCATTCTTACCGGAATTCCGATTGGAGACCTGGTTTGGCCCTCACATACGTCTTTGGCATTTTGTATATGACAGTTGGATCTGGTTATACCTCTTATAGTCCAGGCAAGTTAGCAGCATAAATGGCAAAACCCAAAACAAATTGCAACAAAATTTTACATTTTTGTATTATACAAACATGTCTGAATGGTCTGAATGACATACTAAATGTCTACAAAAAAAAAAAATGTACTTTTTTTTTTTTTTTTTTTTTTTTTTTTTTTTTTTTTTGCATTTACAATATATATACATGTACATGTCATTTTTTACTTTTTCGTTACATATGATTTCGACAAAAATGACACTGTACTGTATCTGGACCTTCTACTTGTGTTTTGATGGCATGTTTACAGAATATATTGTATTACAAAGCATATCAAAAGATGTAGCAGGTACAAATTATTCATTATATGGAAATTGGAATGAAAATATAACAAAAAATTACCCAACCCACCTGTTTTTGCATAGGAATTTCTGCTAATTTCAACTGTTGACTAAACGTGTAATACATGCACAGAATTCTGCATTTCCAAATTGAGTAGATGTTAACATTATTCTTTCACTGCAGTGTATTGAAGAAATCAAAACAAATATAAAAAAAAAAAAAAATAAAAAAACCCTTTGGTAGCTAGTTAATGCTGTCTTCCTGACACATGCAAACTAGAACAAAATTAAAGAAGTGAGCTAGCTTATCGATACCCTGGCCGCCGCCTCTACCGACTACCCAAAATAGTTTCTAAGTCTTTAATGACATTGACATTGAGTCTAACCTGGGTGGGCAGACGATGGTGGATTTGGTACAGCATGATAGAGGAGGACCCATCACTTCCATCAGAGCAATGCATGTGTTAATATCAAGTTTCGTGAAAGGAAACGGAAATTATTAGCCTCACCTGGCGTTATGTTTTTCGACTTACGTACGGAGGACGGACGGACGACCAAGCGGAAAGGATATAACTATATACCCCTCGACATACTTTCGTATGCTGGGCAGAATAATGGTCTAACATGGACTTGTTAATATTAGACTGGGACTCCTATTAATACACAAATGTAGTATATGACAAACAATATAGCATTCACACAAGAAAAGATTAGACACATAACCACGTGTTCATGTATGATAACACATACATGTACTTGAAGGCAATGGCTTGTATAGTCATTTCAATGTGACACAACCGATTTTTGACCTTTTTTTTCTATGCATAACTTCATTTGTCGTTAAGGTTGTGTGCTTACCATGTATAACTACATGTAAGCATGTGTCGCACAATCATACTTATGCGTACAGGACTGTGTCCTGAATTTATATGTGTATGCATGTAGCACTGCATATATGCAAAAGCAAACACCAAACATCTAGCTATTTCAATAAAACCACCACAATATGCCTATTATGTAAAAGATCAAGCGGACAGTTTGATATGTCTGCACAGTCATGCCCATTGTTTTTTTCGACATATCCATCCAACTATGGGCTATATAAGTATATCTATATCGGAATCACATGTATCTAAGTGATTCTCGTTTTCGTCAAGTCCTAAGCCGTGTATCGCCATCGCATTTAGACAACTGATGCCTTTACATTCTGCACACATCTGCGAACATGCTATTCCGTGTTTTCGGCACGTGCAACGGGACGTTCGACAGTCAGATTTACATTTGCATCTAACTACTTTGATCAAATGTTCCGGAGCAGGTTCCTTGTCAGTTTGTACCGCTACATTCCTCTTCCATACCTGAACCTGATGGTACACTCGAAGGGAATGATAGCGTGTAGCTGCTGAGGTTGGCGGTAGATTTTCGGGTTTCACGAAAGTTGCACGCCCTGCAATCTTCTGCATGAACGTGTTCAGTCTTAATGTGTTAATTGTGTCATTTATGTATCCACCATATAACATCGTCAGCGCTTTCTCACCGGCTTGAACAACATCATGCGCGCTCACACACGCATCATTCCTGAAAACAGCTGCATACTCGCGGAATTGTTGATGATGTCGGTATTTTTCTTAAGTGACACGCCCTTTGCCCAATCCAAATACACGAGAGGTTGTGTCGCAACCTGAAGATGGCATGTACAAACAGCAAGTTTTCCTTTACAGAGATCGACACCCGAGCTCAGACTTTTGTTTGATTTATGTCCCCAATTTTTACAGTTGTTTTTCATACCTTTCCGTTGTGCAGGGTTAAAGTATATAGGATTATCCATTCAGGATGCATGGTAACATAGCAGAACTAACAAGTCGGTGTCTTCAGCAACCACTACCATTCTTGTTTTACGTGAGCTCTCTAACTGCTGTTTGAACTATCAGCACATCCGCATCGCCTGCTGCATGTAGGGCCGTTATGTCATTCGCTAACAGGCTTTCCCCTCAGCATGTTTATGAATTTTTGCTTGTTTTCAGGATTTACAGAAATACATCCTTTTTTCATATCTAGCGGCATGTCACTTGAAAATTGTGATTGTTCTTCCAACCTGACCTCTATTTATTCGACGCAGATGAACTGAATCCTTTCGTTGAAGGATCTGTGTTGTAACCATCAAACACAACAATCACCTCGGTGCCATAATCTGACTTTATATATTTCACATACATGTCTATTATTTCTTTGTTGGAGGACCCCCCGGTTGCCATGGTAGTAGATGTAGCAAGTTACTACCATCTAACACATATGACAGAGTCCTTCAGCTGTTGCAGGTTGGAAGTTCAAACTCATTCCTATGGTATGAGCTAGCTGTGCTTTATTCGCTGCCCTCATGTTTACCATCACCGTCAAACAGAGACGCGGGATGTGTAGCAAGTTTGAATGTAAATGCATCAGCTAATTCATCGTTTGAGTTCCCATCAACAGCAGATATAAGTCGCTGGAATAGTAACTGGGGATCCACTGTCACTACATCATCATCTATGTTCAAGCAATGTCTATCATTGAGAGTGATCGTTTGCTCTTCTTAAACACAAACTCATTGATAAAGCAGCCTTGCATTGATCTGACAATATTTTCGCCGACATGCCTTGCACTGTCTACATTTACTGTTTCAGCAGCATTCAACCCAGTAGATATACTGTGCAAAGATGGATCATCTCCAAATGGGTCCCTAGATTCAAGGAATGTTGCGATGTCGTTCTTTGTTATCCTCGCCTGGCTACAGTCTTTATGCTGTTCACTGGAGATGTATGAAGTGCCACTGAATTCCTCCATTGATTCACTTACATCTTACATCAGCACAAGCCGGCATTGATAGTAGCCAAATTGTTCTTTGAGTCTCGGTCATGCCCCTTCCTCGTGTTAGGCCGCCGGATGTTTTCAAACTTCGCATTAACACTTGCTCTACCACTAAATCAGTGGACAAACCGGCCCAGTACCTATCGCTCCTTCGTATCACATGATAAACTGCTTGGAATAATGCATGTACGCTTGGATGTGTGGTCGCTAACTTAGCCATGTTTTTTGCAAGTACAAAATGATACACACTTGGTATATAAGCATGTCCTGATGCTGCGAAGTATGGAAGCATTTCTGAGAGTGAGTGCAAATGAAGCTCCCAATAGCTCCCAATAGCCTATCCGTTCTGCTTTGATAAACTGTCGAAGATTGGCAATCATTTCGAGATACTGTAGCCATAGTTTCGATGTACATGCTATACTATCCAAGTCACTTTGGCTCTCATCACCTACATTGTCCTGCTCTTCGGGCATCTCTATATCGGTCACACATTGTTCACATTCTACAGTGTTGTCACTTATTTGAGTTTCAGCAAACGTTTCTAGATTTGTGGTGACATTTTCCACTACTGAATCATCTGATTGTGTTTCTACTACTATAGTTTTCGCAGCAGTAGTTTTTTTCTCCACGACTTTCATTACTGCGTACTCAAGTATGCTCGCTGTACTAGTTGTGCAATCAACATTTTGTTCTCCGACTCCTAGTGGGCAGATTTCGTCTAGTTGGTCTGATAGACAATATTGTACTGTTTCTCTGTCATTCATGTCTGTCAAGGGAGCATCTTTCGTGTTTGTAGTACCATCTTCAAAGTGGAAGGTCATATGTATTTACTGTAAATAGTTTCTGGTTACTCACAATAAATGTAAAATCACATCAATTAATGAATAATAAAAAGAATATAATGGCATCCCATGTAAATTTAGTGGGTGGGGTAATGCTATGTTATACATCTACTTTATTGTTGATTTTGGAAACCAAAAAATATACATATGTGCTGAACTTGTTATGAATGAATACTATGTATCTTCATATCATTGTTTTTCTCGGATTTATCATGATTTGTGGAATAGTTTTATGTCAGAGAAGCAATATGATCAAAATTGACGATTTCCAACTTTTGAAAAAAAGGCTACAGTGCGACCCCGTTAGTACACGCTTATAACACGATTTCGGTTAGTACACGGTTGTGCCTTGGCTCCCGAATTTTTTGCCTATTTGTATATGAAAATCGTGTTAAATTTGTAACACGACTATTGTCAGAAATCGTGTTAAATTTGTGATTCTTTCCCAAATTAGACCCAAAATGGACGATTTTTTTATTATTATTTTTTTATGGACGCATAGCCTCCTTTTATCTCACCGATGTGAATGTGCAGCTGATCACGTTTGCACATTTTGTAAATTAATACGAGCAAACTGGGAATAAGATCAATTATTGGTCCCAGTAACAAAGCAGTGCTAATTTTGTTATGTGCTCGATTTCTTTTTTCCGGCATGCGTTCGCGCTCACCATTGGTGGAATATTAATTAGGTGTAAAGGCTGACCAATCGGAGATCGCGTATCAGTCACGCAGATTAACTCAACCCAGATTAACTAAATTGTTACAGCACTGCCCACGCCCCCGGCGCATGTACACAAATGTGTACGTGACAACTGGCCATAATTGAGCCAGTGCATGAGATAATCAACTTTATTATATAGCTGAGATTTTCGCCGAGAATGATTTGACTTTTTTCTGCAAATATATCGGAAAGTTGATAACATTTTCAGAGCAAATGCGTAATAATTACTAATTTAATATTCGTCAACATTCGATATCGTTTACAGAAAATGTACACTATTATCAGATTCATCTTCGTCGAAAATCTCACGTGATAAGCCTGATTACCTCATGAACTGGCGCAAAACGTCGGGCAAAACATGTCTATACAGGTCTGTGGTGTTGAAAGGGTTTTAACTCTGTGCGTACTCAAACCCACAGGTGGAATAGTCGGACGTGTGACACAAAGAAAATTACCATTACAAAAATATCCATTACCCCACCCACTTCGTTCTATTATTAACGTCATGTACAGTACGATACCAGGTGGGTGGGATAATGGGATTTTTTTAATAGGCATTTATTTTGGTGTCACAGGTCCGAGTCTTCCACCTGAGCTCACCATGTGAGTAAACACAGATTGCAACGCACGAGCTTGTCACGTGACGTTGCAGCTGATGGAACAGGATATCTGTCATTGGGTCATTGCGTCATCAAATTCACTTTTTTCTACACGCGTTTACAATAATGGATTGCACGGACCTGCGTAGATCTACATTCTACATGAACATGATGAATAAATAAAACATGACGTTAACAATTCTTGGATTCAATATATTTATTACATGCGAAGATAACAGTGAAAACTTATGGCATATTATAGGCATTGGCGACGTCGTTCATTCGCAGTCACAGTGTACAGTGTACATGTATTTTTTGTTGACATTATGATGCGTCTTGGGCGAGAACGGATATAGCACGGTTCGGATAAGCAACACGGAAGGTTGTATGTCGCCAGACTTCCGTGTACTAACGGGGTCGCACTGTATATTTAAAATCTCAAAAAAATATAAAAAGTACATTTTTTATTTTTATAGACTTTTAGTATGTTTTATATAAATGTTTGATAAGTCCAAATAAAAAGAGAAACCTTTTGTTGCAATTTGTTTTGGGTTATGCTACAATTGGCCTGGACTATTATGTGAGTATTACGATATTCGTAATCCTATTTTAGGGGAAGGGGCCAAGTGACTTTGGTGTGGTATGGACCTGATGTTCTCGATGTAAATATTCCATTCTGATTTTGGGATTTTCCCCCCAATGCAGCAGGTTAAAATGGGATCGAACCCGTTTGCCCGGCCTTACATGACTTTAGCTGTTGATAGGCCGTTAAATACTAATAAACAAACAAACAAACCAATGCCAAGACCTACTAAGTAAATTTGAGCTAGAATCTACAAGAAACCCAATCAGTACCAGCCAAAACTCACGTGAAATATTTTTGTTGGACCCTAGTTTGAAAGTAGACAAAATGTTGGTACGTACGGTACGAGAGGGTCACACACAGTTACAGGCTGCAACTAGGTCTACACTAGGACAAAGTACATGTATGATGTAGTTGTATTTCGTTTTACGCCATGTATGATACATATGTAGCCTATAACGTACATGTACCACGTAGAGGCGAACATGTGAAGCAATAGAGAACTGAACATACATGTACCACGTAGAGGTGAACATGTGAAGCAATAGAGAACTGAACGTAATTATAGTCTGTTTCACGAAAGCTGCCCAAATTTTACGGCTATATAGACGATTCAAAAACAAGATTATTTTCGATAATATTAAATTAAAGGAAAATTTAAGAATGAACCTTCTTTTTATTTCGTGAAATTTGGTCAAATATTGATTTTATTGCGAAAACAAAATTTCCCCATGTTAAATCCCCATAGACATCTTCACGGAGTGAAGATGTCTATGGGGATTTAACATGGGGAAATTTTTTAGAATTTCAGAAATACTGGACCGATTTTTATAATTTAACTTTTGTTTTCTTAGTTAGATCATATCCAAGCTATCTAGCTAGGTTTCGGAGTCAATTTCCAAAAAAAAAATGTTTTTTGACTCCTCCCACAAGTCCTCTACCTCTTTTTCCCCATGTTAAATTCCCTCCCATAGAGAAATCAATTTTTCGTAATAAAACCAATATTTGACCAAATTTAACGAAATAAAAAGAAGGCTCATTCTTAAATTTTCCTTTAATTTAATATTATCGAAACAAATATTGTTTTCGCATTGTTTATATAGCCGTAAAATTTGGGCAGCTTTCGTGAAACAGACTATAGTATAATTAAGCCGTGTTTGAACTAACAGAAAATGTTTCCTCAAAATGTTTAGAGATTGGGCGGGCGGGCACCTTTCCTCTCTCACATGATATATGTTCATAGTTTTGATGAGTGACAGTGGTTATCACATTGTGTGTAATACAATTTCTTCGTTACTGATACATGCAAGAGTTTGCCAAATACGCGAATCCACCGCCTGGTCTGGCCGCTAATAAACATGAACACGTTTGCCGTGTCCTAAATAGACTGGTTCCCGGTAGAATTGTTGCAGTAGGCATGCATCAGACAGGGTACCAGTCTAGTGACGAATACGAAACTGACGTCAGCAACCGCGTGTATTGATATTTGATATGGCTCTGTGTTGTAAATCTTGACACGCGGTGTGTTTTATGTCGGCCAGCTGACTTAGGCTTGCCACTTTAGTCGAATCAGCATCGTGTAAACACACAGTTTCGAAATTAATGATGGAGTTTTATAACTTGCGTGGAATTGCATTATGCATATTGGGATTTACCGTTAATGGCGTCATGCAATATTTTTCATGGCAAAATGACACCGACCGATTTGGGCCCGGTAAATGTTTTCAAAAGATAATTCAAATGATAGAGGCCAGATTGTGATTGTGATTCGGCAAAATGTCGACCGAATGTGACAGTGTCGAAACCACAGGCATTCGACATGTTTCGGCTTTCGTCGGTATAACTATATATGGGCCAGAATTCAGTATTTGGCCTAATAGGGGGACATTTAAGAGATTTTTTTTGGATTTTGTGCTTTGTTAGAAAAACTACAACGTGGCATAGTCCAAGCCACTAGGGTTTGGACAATTGCAGTTGTTTGCAGAATATACATGCCTTTGACTACGGAGAGATAGAAATGTGCTGAATCTCGTGTATGTAACATTGACAAAGAGGTAATATGTATTTGGTGATCCTATGTTGCTTTCAAATGGGATCTTAGTTTCTTTGTTGTGTAAAGACGTGTTTTACTGTGCACTAACAATCACCTTTACCAGAAAATGCATTGATTATTGGTTGATGAAAAAATGGCTACAATATATTTTTCTTGTCAAATGTTACATACACATATTCCATGCTCATTTTAAACTGTTAGAAATGAGATTATACTATATGTTTATGGCTTGTAACAAACCTATTTTGACCTTATTTGTTGTAGAGGCATTATTTTAAATCATGCCTTACCTTGAGAAGTATATTGTGACATTTGATCAAAGTCGCGTGTGTAACATTGACAAATATGCCAAGCAATACTTTTTTTTTAGAGAATGGATGCTTATTACTATGTGGCAACTGGAATTTCTTCTTGTAAGACAATAAACTGTATAAAGATAAGATGATTGTTAACAGTTCACACAGAAAATGTTTTGATTAATGTGTAATAAATAAATAGATTGCAATATGTTATTCTTGTAAATGTTACATGCACATTTTTCAGGTTTATTTATTTATGTTAGTAATAAGTTTACATGAGCAGATTAGAGTTTGCAACCATCCCATTATCACCAAATTTTGTTTAAATCCACAATTTGATAATTTAAAATACCCTGAATACTCCATTGCAACATCTTTAAGGTACTGTAACATGTTTTCGTCAATGTTACATACATATCATATACCTTCCTTTATTTATACAGCAAATAGCACTACATGAGCTATTTACAACTATAATAAATAAACCTACAGGGACAGGATTTATTTTATAAACTTTTTATAAATTAATTATTATCATGAAACGGACTATTTCAACATTTGAGGCAATTGATGTATGTAACAATTTGTCAATTTTGTCAATGTTACATACACATTATTGAAATTCATTTACATATTTTGTAAATAAGATTATAAAAGATGTTTGGTTTGTAACAAATCTATTAGGAGCAGCTTTATGTTAAATGCATTGATTTTGCTTATATATTGCCATGACCAGTCCGTTAAAACACTTTGATCTGATTTACAGCAGTATGTAACATTTTGACATGAAAAACATGAAAAACTATACTTCCTATCATTTTTAGCTCACCTTAGCGAAGCTCATGTGAGCTATTGTTACCGCAATGTGTCCGTCGTCCGTCGTCGTCGTCGTCGTCCGTGAACATTTTCAAACGTCTTCTCCTCGGTAACCATTGAGCCTATAGTCACCAAACTTCATGGTCAAGGTCCTTAGGTAGGGGGATTACAAAATTGTTAAGATGATGTCATTACGTAATCCAAGATGGCCGCCGTCTAAAAATAGCACAAATTCTTCAAAAATCTTCTTCTCAAGAACCGCCAACCGGATTTCGACAAAACTTGGTAGGAATGATCAATGTACAATGCTCTTTCAAAGTTGTTAAAATGGTGACCCCGGGGTCAAAATTGGGCATGGCCCGTGGGGTCAAATTGAGGTCAAATTTTATTTTTGACCGAATATGGTCATGTCATATACCAAAGTTGAAGGTATCAATGAGGCAATCACTCTGGTGCATTTTATGTCGAAATCGGATGGTTATGTCATCCAAGATGGCCGCCGAAAGGTCAAAAGGTTGTTCTTTTATTAGAGATTTCAAAATTCTTCTTTACATGAACCGCTTGGCCCATGGTAGCCAAACTTAAAAGTTATGGTCCATGGGTGAAACCTTTTCAGATTTGTTAAAATGGAGGTCATCGCTAATCCAAGATGGCCACCATCTAAAAATAGCATATATTCTTAAAAAAATTTCTCATGAACTGCTGGCCGGATTTCGACGAAGCTTGGTAGGAATGATCGATTTACAATGCTCTTTCAAAGTTGTGAAAATGGTGACCCTGGGGTCAAAAATGGGCGTGGCCCATGGTGTGAAATTCGGGTCAAATTTTATTTTTGACCGAATATGCTCATGTCATATATCAAATTGAAGGTATCGATGAGGCGATTGCTCTGATGCAATATTTGTCAGAATCGGATGATTATGTCATCCATGATGGCCACCAAAACGTCCATTTATTCAAGATTTTTAACGTCTTTTTCTCAGGAACCACAGGGCCGATGCTGGACAAACTTCATAGGAAGTTAAGATCCTTGGGTGAAGCATTTTCAAATTTGGTAAAATGGGAGTCATCGCTTAATCCAAGATGACCGCCATCTAAAAATAGCACAATTTTTTTTTAAAACACATGAACTCAATTTCACATTCTCCTCTGGTGTTCATGGAGTCAGGTGAGCGAATTAGGGCCATCATGGCCCTCTTGTTTTTCTAACTGGCCATATCCTCTATGTTTTGGTGCCAAAAGTGAGAATATGCTGATTTCTAACAAATGTAGTAAAATAAACCTGGCTGTTGATTGTTGTTTTCTATGTTTACATGAAGCAACTTCTGCGTATGTAACAGTTTGTTGACAAGAAATGTTATAAATATTAAATACACTTTTACCATTTTTGTTTCTTTTAAGATAAAACAAAAATCTTACTTGCATCTTAAGACTCACTGCCAGATGGTTCAATATGTCAGTAAGGAAACTAATCAGGTTCCATATTGTAAGCTGCTGGACTGGTTATACGTATGTAACAGGGTTTGACAAGAAAATGTTACATACACACACTAATTTTGGTTATATTTTTTTCAATGGTTATACTTCCGATGGACAAATAATTTTTGTACTGAAATATAGTTAGACTGCACACAGAAACGTACGATCTCTTTCGACGCAATGAAAAGGGCAAGATCAATATGAAATACTTGCACATACGTGGGTGGCAGGTGGGAGCACGCGATGAATAATTTAACGATCGGGGTTCGTCCTTACCGGAATCCCGACTGGAGACCTGGTTTGGCCCTCACATACGTCTTTGGCATTTTGTATGTGACAGTTGAATCTGGTTATACCCCTTATAAGAGTAATCCTACCGGTATTACTTTTAAATAGGGGAAGGGGCCAAGTGACTTTGGTGCAATATGGACCTGGCACCAGGTCAGGTTATTCTAATTTCAGGGCTGAATATGTTGTATCTCGATGTAAATATTCCGTTCTGATTTTGGGATTTTCCCCCCAATGCAGCAGGTTAAAATGGGATCGAACCTGTTTGCCCGGCCTTACATAACCTTAGCTGTTGATAGGCCGTTAAACACCAATAAACAAACAAACAAACTTGCACATACTAGGACATGTTAAAAATGTCCCCCTTTTTCACCTAAAAAGTGTGTGATACATACATATTGAAGAACTGTACAGCTTGTTCAATCAACTTCAATAACCTATTTTTTGGTACTGCTAGATAGTCCATATGTGTATTCATATAACTGAAGTCGTAAAAGTGTTCCATCTCAACATTTCTCTTTGTATGTAGTGTTTAAATGGAATTGACAAGAAAAATATGCATTCTCCAGAATAGCGAATTCTTGCCCATATACATTGTATATGCAGTTATACCGATGAAAGCCGAAACACGCCGAATGCCTGTGGTCGAAACGAGTA
Organism: Conchocele bisecta; assembly: GCA_029237695.1. Lineage (NCBI taxonomy): Eukaryota > Metazoa > Mollusca > Bivalvia > Lucinida > Thyasiridae > Conchocele > Conchocele bisecta. The sequence goes on from CM055276.1 coordinate 19,207,758, forward strand.
AGGCGCGAACTGTTTAGGCATCACGGGACGGTTGAAAATAGCTAAAATTTACTGCTTTTCTGAACGCGGCGGGTGACTTATAAAAATAACTACCTCTCACAATCAGTTAAGGAGGCTCTTGCGACAAGTATTGAAAAATACTCGCAAATGAAGTACAAATCGCGCGCCACAATCAAAATTCAATAACCGCATCAGATGTGTTCAATTAATTTTTTACAAAGTTACCCCACCCACCTATTTTTGGCCAGAAATTTCAACACGGCTGAATTTATCGGAATTGTTTTCATGAAAATATGAGGCACAGATACTTTGTTATGTCTTGTTCTATCACTTGTAACCACACACCATTTGCTGAAAAGGATTTCAAAGCGGGGTGGTCATAACCAGCTCAAATTTTCGCTACAAATGCCCGAAAAATACCTTAAATTCTGATGCGAAATCGTACCGGCGAGACAGCATAGCAGGCGACATTTTCCAAGATGTCAAAATCTACCGGAGCTAACATTCAGTTTCGTAGAATTATGAAATACTCTAAAAAATACACCTAGTCAAGCCTCCCAAATTCAAGAAATATCCATAAACCTATTTTTCTAGACACACTGGTGTAACTTACAGGGTCGGTAGTGAAGTATATAGAAAATCGTCCACCCACTTTTTAAAGCTAGCTGCTCACTGTCCCGTGAGACCTTAAGGGGAAATATTTTTTCCCCGAAACGGCTCGTCTCGCTCTATATTGCTAATTTCATCAATTTTACGTAAAACGCAAACAAAGAAAAATATACAAAATGAAAGCTGATGTCGAAATGGGGCGCGGATATCGCCGACCCCCAAAATGGCGAAACGCGAAGTTTCATTTCGGTGTATCGACAGCAAAATACCATGCTTACCTCCAGCCCTGCTGAACCCTGCATATTTCAGTGCAGTAAACTAAAACAGCTGGATGTTATCTTGGGACATGTTCTTCTGTCAAACAATACTGGTTAGAGGTGAAATATGACACCTTGAAATATCAGACTTTTCCCTTAAGGCATCACGGGACGGTTGAAAATAGGTAAAATTTACTGCTTTTCTGAACGCGGCGGGTGACTTATAAAAATAACCGCCTCTCACAATCAGTTAAGGAAGCTCTTGCGACAAGTATTGAAAAAATACTCGCAAATGAAGTACAAATCGCGCGCCACAATCAAAATTCAGTAACCGCATCAACATCTCAATTAATTTTTTACAAAGTTACCCCAACCATCTATTTTTGGCCAGAAATTTCAACACGGCTGAATTTATCGGAATTGTTTTCATGAAAATATGAGGCACAGATACTTTGTTATGTCTTGTTCTATCACTTGTAACACCACACCATTTGCTGAAAAGGATTTCAAAGCGGGGTCATAACCAGCTCAAATTTTCGCTACATATGCCCGAAAAATACCTTAAATTCTGATGCGAAATCGTACCGGCGAGACAGCATAGCAGGCGACATTTTCCAAGATGTCAAAATCAACCGGAGCTAACATTCAGTTTCGTAGAATTATGAAATACTCTAAAAATTACACCTAGTCAAGCCTCCCAAATTCGAGAAATATCCATAAACCTATTTTTCTAGACACACTGGTGTAACTTACAGGGTCGGTAGTGAAGTATATAGAAAATCGTCCACCCCTTTTTTAAAGCTAGCTGCCCACTGTCCCGTGAGACCTTAGAATACGAATCTGATGCTACTTTTCCAATTTCAAGCGGATGTTACCGCAAAGACTAATAACAACAACAAATATCGAAACAAATCTTTATTTTATGAATTTTATGAATTTTTGGTCATTGTTGTCGATATTTCGGGGTGGAAAAAATGCTCTTGTAGCCTAACGTATACATGCATGTGCTTTGTGGGTATTTATAAAGTAAATTATTCTTTACGTCATAGATTCCAGACATGGGAAGATAAATAAAGAGTGCACTAAATATCCAGAACTACGAGACAATTGTTACTAATGTACAAGGTAATAGAGGAGTTGCTTTTTATATACATAATTCTTTAAAACCGGTATTTATAAAGTAAATTATTCTTTACGTCATAGATTTCCAGACATGGGAAGATAAAGAGTGCACTAAATATCCAGAACTATGAGACAATTGTTACTGTTGTACAAGGTGTTAGAGGAGTTGCTTTTTATCCCGCCTGCTTTAGCAGAAGTGGGACATATGCATACCTTTTCCGGCGGCGGTGGCGGCGGTGGCGGCGGCAGCGGCGGCGGCGGCGGCGGCGGCGGCGTCAACATTTCACGTTAAGTTTTTGCGTTTAGCTCAGTTTCCAGAAAACTATAACTCCTACGACCTCCATACTTGGTATACATCAACACTGTGGTGTAACCATCTCACACAGAGGGAGCCCATGTGACCTTGACCTACTTTTCATGGTTCATTGACCTACTTTTCACATGCATTCAACGTTAAGTTTTTGCGTTTAGCTCTGTTTCTAAAACTTAACGCTCAGGTTAATTCATTGTAACTTCTGTTTCCCTCAATGGAATGCTTTAATATTCCATACATGCATTTGTAACAACAATCCGCATCATTCTACAGAAAGCCCATGGTGCCCGCTAACCCCAAAGGTCAAGGTCGCTGACTTAGAAATTTCTGTGTTTGGAAAAGTTAACGCTCAGTTTATGCTTTAATATTCCATACATGCATTTGTAACAACATCACGCATCATTCTACAGAAAGCCAATGGTGCCGGCTAACCCCAAAGGTCAAGGTCACTGAATTAGAAATTTCTGTGTTTGGAAAAGTGAACGCTCAGTTTATGCTTTAATATTCCATACATGCATTTGTAACAACATCTCGCATCATTCTACAGAAAGCCCATGATGCCCATTAACCCCAAAGGTCAAGGTCGTTGACTTAGAAATGTTCGTGTTTGGAAAAGTTAACGCTCAGTTTATGCTTTGATATTCCATACATGCATTTGTAACAACATCCCGCATCATTCTACAGAAAGCCCATGGTGCCCGCTAACCCCAAAGGTCAAGGTCACTGACTTACTAATTTCTGTGTTTGGAAAAGTTAACGCTCAGTTTCTGCTTTAATATTCCATACTTGCATTTGTAACAACATCCCGCATCATTCTACAGAAAGCCCATGGTGCCCGCTAACCCCAAAGGTCAAGGTCACTTAATTAGAAATTTCTGTGTTTGAAAAAGTTAACGCTCAGTTTATGCTTTAATATTCCATACATGCATTTGTAACAACATCCCGCATCATTCTACAGAAAGCCCATGATGCCCACTAACCCCAAAGGTCAAGGTCACTGACTTAGAAATTTTCGTGTTTGGAAAAGTTAACGCTCAGTTTATGCTTTAATATTCCATACATGCATTTTTAACAGCATCCTGCATCATTCTACAGAAAGCCCATGGTGCCCAATAACCCCAAAGGTGAAGGTCACTTAATTAGAAATTTCTGTGTTTGCAAAAGTTAACGCTCAGTTTATGCTTTAATATTCCATACATGCATTTGTAACAACATCCCGCATCATTCTACAGAAAGCCCATGGTGCCCGCTAACCCCAAAGGTCAAGGTCGCTGACTTAGAAATTTCTGTGTTTGGAAAAGTTAACGCTCAGTTTATGCTCTAATATTCCATACATGCATTTGTAACCACATCCCGCATCATTCTACAGAAAGCCCATGGTGCCCGCTAACCCCAAAGGTCAAGGTCACTGAATTAGAAATTTCTGTGTTTGGAAAAGTTAACGCTCAGTTTATGCTTTAATATTCCATTCATGCATTTGTAACAACATCCCGCATCATTCTACAGAAAGCCCATGGTGCCCGCTAACCCCAAAGGCCAAGGTCACTGAATTAGAAATTTCTGTGTTTGGAAAAGTTAACGCTCAGTTTATGCTTTAATATTCCATACATGCATTTGTAACAACATCCCGCATCATTCTACAGAAAGCCCATGGTGCCTGCAAACCCCAAAGGTCAAGGTCGCTGACTTAGAAATTTCTGTGTTTGGAAAAGTTAACGCTCTGTTTATGCATTAATATTCCATACATGCATTTGTAACAACATCCCACATCATTCTACAGAAAGCCCATGGTGCCCGCTAACCCCAAAGGTCAAGGTCACTTAATTTTTAATTTCTGTCTTTGGAAAAGTTAAACTCAGTTTATGCTTTAATATTCCATACATGCATTTGCAACAACATCCCGCATCATTCTACAGAAAGCCCATGGTGCCCGCTAACCCCAAAGGTCAAAGTCACTGAATTAGAAATTTCTGTGTTTGCAAAAGTTGGAACGCTCAGTTTATGCTTTAATATTCCATACATGCATTTGTAACAACATCCTGCATCATTCTACAGAAAGCCCATGGTGCCTGCAAACCCCAAAGGTCAAGGTCGCTGACTTAGAAATTTCTGTGTTTGGAAAAGTTAACGCTCTGTTTATGCATTAATATTCCATACATGCATTTGTAACAACATCCCACATCATTCTACAGAAAGCCCATGGTGCCCGCTAACCCCAAAGGTCAAGGTCACTTAATTTTTAATTTCTGTCTTTGGAAAAGTTAAACTCAGTTTATGCTTTAATATTCCATACATGCATTTGCAACAACATCCCGCATCATTCTACAGAAAGCCCATGGTGCCCGCTAACCCCAAAGGTCAAAGTCACTGAATTAGAAATTTCTGTGTTTGCAAAAGTTGGAACGCTCAGTTTATGCTTTAATATTCCATACATGCATTTGTAACAACATCCTGCATCATTCTACAGAAAGCCCATGGTGCCCGCTAACCCCAAAGGTCAAGGTCACTGACTTAGAAATTTCCGTATTTGGAAAAGTTAACGCTCAGTTTATGCTGTAATATTCCATACATGCATTTGTAATAACATCCTGCACCATTCTACAGAATGCCCATGGTGCTCACTAACCCCAAGGTTATTACAAGCTCCTTATGTACTATCAAACTGTGCCAGGCGGGACATCTTGCTCCGCGGAGCTCTTGTTATATACATGTACAACTACATAATTCTTTTGTGTTCTATAAAATTACACAATAATTTTTATAAACATATTTATGTTCCCCGTAATAGGTTTGTGGTGGGTCGGGCCATCCCCCACAAACCGTACATAATATACATGTAATAGTCAGATACAAATACAAAATATACAATTACAGATATTCACCCTCTTTTGCTCTTGCAGTACTGGGTAGAAATCACTGTTCTATTAAGACTTCATGGTTGAGTGGTACATTAGAATCGTCATTAATGAGAGACCTGAATTTTTAATAAAAAACTTGCACGTGTTATTAAAAAAATACAGTAATACTTATAATAAACCCGCAGATGACAATGTCACTCTCCAGCGCTGCAAGAGCCAAAGTTTGATTTAGCATATGTAGTACATGTAATTGATTATATGTTATCATTCATATTGCCCATGATCCAACTGAACCAGCCCCACTCTGTAAAAAGTGAAGTTCAATCCTACTGTGCTGTGCATCTACATGTTTAAATCATGTATTAACCCTTTCAATACTACAGCCGTTTATATAGGTGTTTTTAAACAGTGCAGATCCAGATGAGCCGGCTCATCAGGATCTGCACTCTTTGCAAGTGATTTTCATATTTGTTAAAAAAAAACAAAAAACAATTATAAATCGATTATTTGAAAAGTATTTTGTGTTGAATGGAATTGACCGAAAATTAACAAATTATATATAATCCATTTCAGTTATTTAGGGCTGAAAGGGTTACGGTAAATGTTAAAGTTGTTGGTAACATTATGTATTGACAAGCCAATGTACAATCTGTTCCGACCCCCACATTGGTTATAAAACAAAACGCGGCTGGCTCCGTCAGATCATGGTCTTTGCTTGAACCTGTATTACTCTGTGTATATTATATTCTTCTACTAGATTCATATTTATAATGTCTTTATTTCCCAAACCTATAATATGAGGTGGAATGGGGGGTGGAGAGGGGGTGGGGACGGGGTTAAATCAAAGAAAGGAAAAAAAAAAAACGCACAAAAGCAGAGATTTATTTATTAATTTTTATATGACCGTTTTTAAAAAACGGTACGTATTATGTTTTACCGCACGGCGGGCGGGCGGGCGGCTGAAGAAAAAGCGCATAGTTCGTGTACACAACTCCTCCGAAACTGTTCAGTCGATCGATCTGAAACTATACACACGTCTTCTACACATATTGAAGATGTGCACCTTGGTGTTTTTATGCCGAAAAAATATTTTTTAACAAAACTATCGCCTTTTTAACTTAGCCATTTTTCTATACATTTCTATATACGGTACAGAGTTTGTGTACACAACTCCTTTTTAACTTAGCCATTTTTTCTACATTATTGTATCCAATTCCCTATCATTTCTACTTTACACTCTACTTTTCTATCTCTGCCTAAATTAGTATACATATTTAGCACAACGAGATGAAGAAATAATGCTATAGACTTTCAAATTCTCATTAATGTTTCTTGCCTTGGTGACAGCTTCACATTTCTGCATCTTCGCTGTCTGGCCCATATTCGACGGGCGTATTTTGTGACTTGCGGCACTCTTGTTATTATAATTAATTTATCACACCACCACAGCCATTTTGGCTATGATAATGTAATAAATTCAGTATAATAATTCTGCATACAAAAAAAGAAGAAAAAAAGTGTGATGCAATTATCAATCAAGTAAAATACATGGAAGGTTGGTGGCTGGTTGATTATATTAAGGTATTGTTAAGTTGACATGCAATTCTATTTACTATTATCATTGTTTATTAGCTATTCATCAAGGGTGTTGTGCATTCATGAATATAGTTTTGTAATTATTGTCCCATATTGCGTCAAATTTATCTAATGTATTGTTGTCGTGCGCAATTTGACGATGAATTTTGTGTTTCTGTCAGTCTTGATTTTAGTGCAGTGAAATATAAATTCTGTTTTATTGTTCTTGATCGGTATATATATGGTTTTGTTTCCATAAAAATAATTTTGAGTACTTCAGACGTCGTATTTTCGAAAAGCCCAAATAGTTAAGATTTTTCTGTTAGTTCTATTGTTATGTTATTATTTCTTAGCAATTCTGTCAAATTAGTTAGCAATTTTTCTGTTTGGGGACACTGCCAATAAGTTACACAATAATGATAAACAGCTTTTATACTGATCCAATTCATGCTGTACATACATGTACATGACTAGCTACAATAATTTGCCTCCGATATGTTATCTACGAGAGGTATGGAGCTGGGTAGTAATTTTGTTTCTAATACATGACCAGCATCAAGTGCGTAACACAAACCATTTCACCACTTCCCTTGCATGTAATTCCTTAAAAATCCAACATGTGAACAATAACTTATACATATACATGTAGATCTCTATCAGGCTACAGGAGTGTACTATTTAATCAGAAGCTACACTGGTCACAAAACCTGTAGACCCCATTTCTCCAATCACAGCCACATTTGAGATGAAAGGTGGTAGCTACACTCCCCCATACAACTGCAGAGCTACAGATAGGGCTGATAGGCTGCATTCTGGTGTATTTTATGCACTTATTTTAGCAGAATACACATTGAAAATAAAAAGTGGGAGTGCAAAACAATCACAGCAATGCGAAAATATGCATTGATTTTCAAATCGAGTAGTGAAAATACTGTAATAAAGTTGAAAATTTACTTAGTCACGATGCAAAAAGCAAACAGTGTTCAAATGAGTGGTCACAACAAGTGGAACAGTGGAACCCCTCCAAACTGCACCCCCTCTATACCGGAATTCGCGCTATACCGAACATATGACCACGTCCCGAATATTCTGCTATATAAACACATTAGTTTCTACCGCTCTATTTCGGAACCCCTCTATTCCATAATCCGGACGCCATTTCAAGTCCCAAAACCATATTTCAGCGTTAAAATAACCCCGGAAAACCGGAAACACGGTCACCTGTCAGGATGTCATCCAAGAAATACACCGCGCCCAATTTCAATGTTGTTTCAAGCGGGTGTCAAAATCACACTGTGTTTACAATAGACTGGTTCCCGGTAGTATTGTTCAGCTCTGGTTCCCAAAATGCGGAGCCACGAGAATGAGACGATTCAAACGGACTCCCAACTTGACATTTGTGTGGAAGAAATAACAAAATTGATCAAATTACGCACATTAACTTGAGCTCTATACAAGCGCTATCCATGCTTGTAATGCGCTAAGCGGCATGTTTTTTTAACATCATAAGTGCATTACAAAGTTAAGAATCTATTCAATACATGCGACCTAAATACGAGACATGTTTGCTGTTTTACAAGCTCATTACAATAGCATGGTTCACAATTTAATTATACGCGTATGTAACAATTACGGAAATAAAATAATCGGCACATTATTTGTGAACCCACCGACCGATTAATTGAGATAATCTGATAATTACTTAACGAGGCTGTAAACTCGTGACTGTAGCCTGTGGGCTATTGTAGCAGCTCGCAGTAACTACACAGCACACGCGAAATGTGTCATATACTCTTTGCGACCAGTGTAGACCGTAGACTCCGATTACATTGCGAATCTGCACTATTTGCTATACCCCTTGCGAATCTGCACTATTTGCAATGTCATGGCTGTTGAACTTCAGAAGAAGACTCAAAATGACATTCTCAGGGAGAAATGTGCGAGTGTTCAGACAAAAATAAGTCGGTTCTTCAGTGTAAAGTCAGACTAAGTCAAGACTATGGTGCGAGTAGACTGTTATTCATGCGTGAGGATTAATTAAACATTGTTTTTACCTGATTCACAATCAACAATGATTTAATTCACACCAGCATACACACACAAATGTGTGAAACCGTCGTCTGCTGTTTTTTTGTACCTCACACGCTTTTGGCAGCACATAAGAACGGGCCTGATTATAATGTTTGACTAAATTTGAGAAATAAAAAAAAAAGCAGACAACACTATTCATAACAACCCAAAAGTAATGTGTGTAACGAGCCTAGCGCCTATCAGCTCCATCGAAGCTCCAGTTAAGGTGCATAATTTGAACATTAACTCTGAGCTTCATACCCCTTACTTTGTTGTTTATATGTGCTGTGTATTATGTATATTTACTTATTAAAAGATGAAACTTTATTGTCTTTGTAATGCTTTATTCCAACACACACAAAAATCATTGCTATACACCTTTTCAAAAAATATGTCATCCAATGAAAAAGTCATATCAATTCTCAGAATAAAAAGAAACTCAACATATTTATTGAAAAAATGTGTACATATGCTTTCAATATGGTAATAATGGTATATACTATACAAATCCAAGAGTTAATGATGGAAAACATACATTTCCTTAACTGGAAATAGAAAACCCCTCTAAACCGAAAACCCCTATAAACCAAACTTTTCAGTCTGTCCCCAGGGTGTTCGGTTTAGAGGGGTTCCACTGTACTTTCATTGAGAAATAATAAAAAAAAATATTTAAAGAAGTTCATACCCGTAAATTTAATGGGTTAATTAAACCATTGTGATTATCATTTATTCCAGGATTTCACGTGCCCCCAGTGTGACAATGGCTTTATAGAAGAAATCACAGCGTGAGTATTCATCTTGTTCCTTCATCTCTGGGATGGGTTGTGGTCTAGGGGTTAGAACACCTGACTTCCAATCCGGAGGTTGTTGGTTCAATCCTCATGTAGGGATGGGCTGTGACTCGGGTGAAATACAAGACTTCAATACTGAAGGTTGTGAGTACCCTAGGGCATGAAACTTTCATAGTATTTCAATCGCATTAGTCTGTCGAAGGAGACTTTAACTGTGGTTTTGTTTCTATATGACCTTGGCTGTTGCTGAGATGTTAACCCCCATGCATTTCATTTCAGTCAGCTGAGACTTGAAACCAAGAGGCCATCCCTAAATGACCTTAGCTGTTGCTGGGACGTTAAACTCATTCGCTTTTCACTTTTCATTCACATCTCTGTCTTTGGTGAAGTTAGGATGCCTGCCACATCTCTGTGCATTTGGTGTGGTTAGGATGCCACATCTCTGCGCCTTTGGTGAGGTTATGATGCCTGCGACATCTATGTGCCTTTGTCATACCGCAGATAAGTTTCTCGGCTTTTGATTGGCTAGCTTGCATGGTCATATATATTGAAACGATAAAGAAACGCAGGGTAACAATATACACAATAATTATTTAAATGCTTGGCCTAAAATTATGAAAACCAATCAGGCGACTATCTTGGTCACTGTGCACCCAAACCAGTGCCTAAAGTTACTCAACCGTGTAATGCACCGTACCACATAGAGAAAGTGATAAAAAGCCAAAAACACGTGCAGCATGATGATGATAAGTTCGTCAAAACATTTTGTCATACCACTTGATACGCTTGAGGTATACACATCGTTTTCCGCTATTTACACTGAATTTATAGCTGTCACAATCATCGTACGTCTAACGGAAGTTCAGAGGGGTCAGGCTATTGCATTGCTAATGCAAGGTCAAACGCAACAGCAGGTTGCTATGCAGTTCGGTGTGAATGTTTCCACCATAGAACGTCTTGTCCGTCGTCTGAGAGAGACCGGAAGGGTTGCCGACCGACCGAGATCGGGACGTCCGCGCGTAACGTCGCGACGTCGAGACAGGGCTATTCGTCTCGCCCACCTACGTAATCGCCACGTTACTGCCACTGAAACTGCTATTAACACGGTAGGCAATCATAATCGCCACATTCACCCCAAAACTGTAAGAAATCGATTGCGCGAGGTTGGTCTGCGAGCACGTCGTCCCTACGTTGGACTGCCTCTCACTCGTGCACGTCGCGCGCATCGTATAGCTTGGTTGGCGGCACATGCTCCCAGACGATTTTCAATGAGGCAATGGAGACAAGTCTTTTTCACAGATGAGTCCCGGTTCACTCTTTTTCGTCCGGACGGTCGATGTCGTGTATACCTATCGTCGTGGGGAACGCTTCGCCGATGCTTGCGCTCTTGAGAGGGATAGGTTTGGGGGTGGCTCGGTTATGGTCTGGGGAGGGATATCTCACGGGATAAAGTCACCGTTGATTGTGGTAGCCGGGAATTTAACCGCCGTAAGATATAGGGATGAAATCCTCCGCCCGGTTGTTGTTCCATTTGTGCAACAGCGTCAACTAATTTTCCAGCATGATAATGCCCGGCCCCATGTAGCCAGAGTTTGTCAAGACTTTCTCACTGACCATAACATTAACCCACTCGACTGGCCAGCGTACAGTCCCGATTTGTCCCCAATCGAACATCTGTGGGACGAACTTGACAGGAGGATAAGGGGGTGTCGGAATATCCCTTCTAATCTCGACCAACTAAGGACTGCATTGTTGGAAGAGTGGAACAATATCCCAATAAGAAGGACAAATGCACTGATGAATTCCATGCACAAGAGAATCAGGGCTGTGACAGATGCGTGAGGGGGGCATACGAGATACTGACAAAACAGTGGATTTCACTGTGCGATATTGGGGGGTACCGTCAATTGTGATTCAATTACTAATGAATTATCGGTCAAAACATAATTTTGGTAATGTGTTGACTAAAGATGTTTTTTTAATACTCATATAAAATATTGTATATAACAGCAAACACATCACTTTAAATCACCTCAAATGTTTACCCTGCATTTCTTTATCCTTTCAGTATATATTATATGACCTGCAAGGCCGTCGGACATAGAGGAATTGCGATTCCCCTCCGGCGCCTCGCGTCCAATGAAGACATATTTTGCAAGCGTGTAGTAATTGCGAATTGTATTCCTCACTAAACACAATAAAACCCCGAATTGATCAATAAAAGTAACAAATTGTACACTCAAAACCATTCTTTATTGGTTTTTTTTCCATAAATATTCTTCGCTCATCAAAATATAAGCGAAAATTAGCCAAACTGTCCCGTTTGGTGTTTTCAAATCTCGACACACTTGGCTTCGTGACACGGCTATATTTAGGTCACAAACTATGGGTTCCACGCACGAAACGCGGCGTAGCAATGACAGCGAATGTTTGGGAACAGAGGCGCCAAAGGGAGAGCAGATCGATAGAGCAGTGGAATATAAATTAAATTACACGATATAAAAAACTGTCATAAAGTCGTTTTCGATGGATTTCTTACTCCATATTTAGTTTGTTTTCGTTTAATAAAAAATCAAAATGTTCATTTACGCCTTTATATTAAGACTGACGGTAGAAAATCGTATCTCGGATTATTTTTCTTCCTGAAAAAATGCAAAGATCAAAAGAAGAGATATGTTTATACAGCCAAATTAAGGATCTGCGGTATGACAAATACGTTATTGTGATTCTACACAGGCTATATGGTGTAATATTGCCCGTCTGAAGGTATGTTCACCCTCGGCTGATAGCCTATGTAGAATCACAATAACTTATATTGTTGAGGTTAGGATGCCTGCCACATCTCTTGTCCCTTTGGTGAGGTTAGGACATTTCTGTGTCTTTGGTGAGGTTAGGATGCCTGCCACATCTATGTGCCTTTGGTGAGGTTATGATGCCTGCGACATATATGTGCCTTTGTTGAGGTTAGGATGCCTGCCACATCTGTGTGCCTTTGGTGAGGTTAGGATGCCGGACACATCTCTGTGCCTTTGTTGAGGTTAGGATGCCTGCCACATCTCTGTGCCTTTGTTGAGGTTAGGATGCCTGCCACATCTCTGTGCCTTTGGTGAGGTTAGGATGCCTGCCACATCTCTGTGCCTTTGGTGAGGTTAGGATGCTGGACACATCTCTGTGCCTTTGGTGTAGGTAGGATGCCTGCCACATCTCTGTACCTTTGGTGAGGTTAGGATGCCTGCCACATCTCTGTGCCTTTGGTGAGGTTAGGATGCCTGCCACATCTAGGTTAGGATGCCTGCCACATCTCTGTGCCTTTGGTGTAGGTAGGATTCCTGCCACATCTCTGTGCCTTTGGTGAGGTTAGGATGCCGGCCACATCTCTGTGTCTTTGGTGTAGGTAGGATGCCTGCCACATCTATGTGCCTTTGGTGAGGTTAGGATGCCTGCCACATCTCTGTGCCTTTGGTGAGGTTAGGATGCCTGCCTCATCTCTGCCTTTGTTGAGGTTAGGATGCCTGCCACATCTCTGTGCCTTTGGTGAGGTTAGGATGCCGGCCACATCTCTCTGCCTTTGGTGTAGGCAGGATGCCTGCCACATATATGTGCCTTGCCTTTGGTGAGGTTAGGATGCCTGCCATATCTCTGCCTTTGGTGAGGTCAGGATGCCTGCCACATCTCTGTGCCTTTGGTGAGGTTAGGATGCCTGCGACATCTATGTGCCTTTGTTGATGTTAGGATGCCTGCCACAACTCTGTGCCTTTGGTGTAGGTAGGATTCCTGCCACATCTCTGTGCCTTTGGTGAGATTAGGATGCCTGCCACATCTCTGTGCCTTTGTTGTAGGTAGGATGCCTGCCACATCTCTGTACCTTTGGTGAGGTTAGGATGCCTGACACATCTCTGTGTATTTGGTGAGGTTACGATGCCTGCCACATCTCTGTGCCTTTGGTGTGGTTAGGATGCCTGGCACCAGATGAGGATCAGCAGCATATGAGGCTGACTGCATCTGTGCCCGGTTATCATACTTCTGTAACCTGATAATGATCTATCCTGTTTGTTATTACCATAACAGGGGCCGTTTCACTAAGCTTCGTAAAAATTAAGAAGTTTGTAAGTGCAAAATGAAAATTTACAATACTATTTGTATTAAAGGTACATGCCCACACAGTAGGTTATAATATAATGATACAGATACTTTTGTATTTTCTATACGGATGACATTTACTGGCAAAATAAACATTCATTTCACCATTACCCCACGTATTGATGGGCATTATTATACATTTTATTTTAGACGAAAATTTTCACACTGATATCAAGGGCGATAACCGTGTTTCCTTAAAATGTTAACGGACATTACTATTTATTCTCTGTATTTATTTTTTGATGTGCAATGATCATACTTTATAATCTGTCTAAAATGTTATTTTTTCAGGTGACGCATTTCATTAGTATAAATAAGTAAAAAATATCATGCCTCATTTGCATATGAAAGTAGCCATTTAACCAACGCGCGTCACTATCAGTAAAATAAATATTACTAAATGATTATATCTGTTTTCCGGGCACTTGTAATTTTTAGAACTGGTGGAATAGTGACACAATTATACACTTATTTAACATTTTGTGCTTACTGAGTGGGCATGTACCTTTAACATACGATGGTGGTAAATAATTATTGAATTCGCTCACATTTAATGACATGTACATATAGATGAACCATTGTAGCATTAGTATAATAGATTTTCTAGCATGTTTTGAGGGGTTCCTCCGTATTTGCCACATGTGTATACGGGTGTTTACTTGCAGGGTTCCCGTCTGCATGTAGACACACTGAGGCTTGTACCTCTATGTCAGAAAAGCGGACGTTAAACCTTATTCACTCACTTACTTGCAGGGAACTTAATCAGGCGTCTGCTCCTACTCCACAGAGGTCAGACACCGATCCTGCATCTCAGTTTGCCGAGGTAATATTCTCTCACAATCGACCGAATTCCGGAATCAATTTTTAGCTCACCTGAGCGAAGCTCATGTGAGCTATTGTTACCGCAATGTGTCCGTCGTCGTCCGTCGTCCGTGAACATTTTCAAACATCTTCTCCTCGGTAACCATTGGGTCTATAGTCACCAAACTTCATGGTCATGGTCCTTAGGTAGGGGGATTACAAAATTGTTAAAATGACGTCATTACGTAATCCAAGATGGCCGCCGTCTAAAAATAGCACAAATTCTTAAAAAATCTTCTTCTCAAGAACCGCCAACCGGATTTCGACAAAACTTGGTAGGAATGATCGATGTACATTGCTCTTTCAAAGTTGTTAAAATGGTGACCCCGGGGTCAAAAATGGGCGTGGCCCGTGGGGTCAAATTAGGGTCAAATTTTATTTTTGACTGAATATGGTCATGTCATATATCAAATTGAAGGTATCAATGAGGCGATCACTCTGGTGCATTTCTTGTCAAATCGGATTGTTATGTCATCCAAGATGGCCGCCGAAAGGTCAAAAGGTCGTTCTTTTATTAGAGATTTCAAAATTCTTCTTCACATGAACCGCTTGGCCCATGGTAGCGAAACTTAAAAGTTATGGTCCATGGGTGAAGCCTTTTCAGATTTGTTAAAATGGAGGTCATCGCTAATCCAAGATGGCCGCCGTCTAAAAATAGCATAAATTCTTAAAAAATCTTCTTCTCATGAACCGCTAGCCGGATTTCGACGAAACTTGGTAGGAATGATCGATGTACATTGCTTTTTGAAAGTTGTGAAAATGGTGACCCCGGGGTCAAAAATGGGCGTGGCCCGTGGGGTCAAATTGGGGTCAAATTTTATTTTTGACCGAATATGGTCATGTTATATATCAAATCGAAGGTATCAATGAGGCAATCACTCTGGTACATTTTTTGTCGAAATCGGATTGTTATGTCATCCAAGATGGCCGCCGAAATGTCAAAAGGTTCTTTTATTAGAGATTTCAAAATTCTTCTTCACATGAACCGCTTGGCCCATGGTAGCCAAACTTAAAAGTTATGATCCATAGGTGAACCCTTTTCAGATTTGTTAAAATGGAGGTCATCACTAATCCAAGATGGCCGCCGTCTAAAAATAGCATAAATTCTTAAAAAATCTTCTCATGAACCGCTTGCCGGATTTCGACTAAACTTGGTAGGAATGATCGATTTACAATGCTCTTTCAAAATTATGAAAATGGTGACCCCAGGGTCAAAAATGGGCATGGCCCGTGGGGTCAATTTTATTTTTGACCGAATATGCTCATGCCATATATCAAATTGAAGGTATCGATGAGGCGATTGCTCTGGTGCAATATTTGTCAGAATCGGATGATTATGTCATCCATGATGGCCACCAAAAGGTCCATTTATTCAAGATTTTGAACGTCTTTTTCTCAGGAACCACATGGCCGATGCTGGCCAAACTTCATAGGAAGTTAAGATCCTTGGGTGAAGCATTTTCAGAACTCAATGTCACATTCTCCTCATGGAGTCAGGTGAGCGAATTAGGGCCATCATGGCCCTCTTGTTTATTTAGGTATCCCCTCGCCGATAGCGTTAGTCCATGTGCCCAATGTCAAGGTCAAATTTCTTTTTGTCGCGCCCGGTTAAGTTTTTTTTTGTTAAAGTTTTTTGTTATACTATATCTCTTTTTTTAGTGTCCATGCCTCGCCACAAGGCGCGACATGCAGGCCGCGGCCATCTAGTTTGGTTACAGTTTTTGGTTAAGTTTTTTTGTTAATGTTTTTCGTTATACTATATCTCTGCAACTGTTTTGCCCATTACCTTGAAACTTCACATGGGTGTTTATCATCATCTATATTTTCATTCTACCCCCCCTCCCGTGCGGCCCCTGTGCCCAATGTCAAGGTCTAATTACTTTGAACTTTTTGTTTGGTTAAAATTTATGGTTAAAGTTTTAAACTTTTTCGTGTGTCCGGTTAAAGTTTTTGGTTAAAAGTTTTTGGTTAAGTTTTTTGGTTAATGTTTTTGGTTAAGTTTTTTGGTTAAATTTGTTTGTTATACTATACTTTTTGCTTAAACTTTTTTGCTTAAACTTTTTCGTGTGTCCGGTTAAAATTTTTGGTTAAGTTTTTTTGTTAAGTTTTTTGGTTAAAGTTTTTCGTTATACTACATCTCTGCAACTGCTTTGCCCATTACCTTGAAACTTCACATGGGTGTTTATCATCATCTATATTTTCATTCTACCCCCTACCGTGCGGCCCCTGTGCCCAATGTCAAGGTCTAATAACTTTTTGGTTAAAGTTTTTGTCGCGCCCGCTTGCGGAAAGCAATATAGTCGGCGATATAGTCGGCACTTTGGTACGTACATACGTGCGTGTGTCCGGTTAAAGTTTTTGGTTAAAGTTTTTGGTTAAAGTTTTTTGTTGTACTATATCTCTTTTTTTAGTGTCCACGCCTCGTCCCAAGGCGCGACATGCAGGCCGCGGCCATCTAGTTTTATATGAAATGCGGAATAGAATTCTGCATTTGCTATGAGAATATTGTCAACTTTTGACGTCATGGACGTAAAATATCATAAATTTTGTAAATATATTTTATAGATATCACACATGTTCTTGGGTACAATATCACATGACGTGTCTCATACTATTAAATATACATGTATATAATATATGCTTGTATAATGCATCTTTCCTAATCCTATCAATCATTGATAATACTCAGACGGAATATTTAATTTAATAATCAATTGCACAATATAGCTTGAATTATGTGGTTATTAACAAAAACTCGTATCACCCAATGCATGAGATTTTATGTACAGTTTGTTAAAAGTACATGCCCACTCAGTAGGCACAAAATGTTCTTTATAGGAATTAAATATGTGCATAATTGTGTCACTATTCCACCAGTTCTAAAACTTACGAGTGTCCGCTATACAGATATAAACATTTAGTAATATTTAATTTACTGATAGTGACGCACGGTGGTATTAGGCTACTTTTATATGCAAATGAGGCATGCTATTTTTATGCCACCGGGTTTTGAAGAAACGGGTGGCATATAGTGTTTGGACCGTCTGTCCGTCCGGGCACACATTAGGGTACTTATGTGGCTAGCCCCACAGGGTTATGGACTTAGTAAAGGATAGGGTTGGTTACAATTAGCCACCTAAAAAATCCTTTTATGTGGCTAAAAATCCTTTTATGTGGCTAATATTTAACATGTGATAAGCCACATAAGTATAGTACTGTAAGAACGTCCGTCCGTCCGTCTGTCTGTCTGTCTGTCCGTCCGTCACACTTTTCGGTTAACCACTTTGTCAATATTTTCGACAGATTATAAAGTATGATAATTGCACATCAAAAAATAAATAAGAGTATAAATAGTAATGTCCGTTAACATTTTAGGGAAACATGGTTATCGCCCCTGATATCAGTGTGGAAATTTACGTCTGATAATGCCAATCAGTATGTGGTGTAATGGTGAATAAATGTTTGCTTTGCCAGAAAATGTCTCCGATGATGTCTCTGATATAAAGAACATTTTGTGCCTACCGAGTGGGCATGTACATTTAACGGTAGTTATGTATATCTAAATGTATTACTACTGCTCTAACGTATTCACAGTACATTGTGTTAATAAACGTTCCCCTCCGACTACAGTAAATAAAAACATGTTTTGACAGAACTTCAGAATCATTTCCAATGCATGTTGTAAATTATTCTTAAGTTCTGTCAAACACTTAGGCCAGTGCATTTAAGTGCTAATAATGGCCTACCCCAAGAAAATTAGAACACAAATGCCAACATCATTTTCGTATCAGGAAATGTGTCCTGAATCACAGAAAAAAATTTGTAAGGGATTGGCGGGTAGGAAAGTCTTAATTTTTGGGTGAAAAGTAGGAAAATAGCTATAAAATCAATAGAATCTGCAATAATCAGATAAAAAATATTCTACGCGTGATAGAAGTAGTCTGAAATGGCAACAGGTAGTAAAATATATGTGGTTACTATTTATATGAAGTCAGGAGACACCAAGTCGGACAATTATTAATTTTGGGGGCAAAAACTAGAAATTTCATTTAAAAAATCTACGAAAATATGTGAAAAATAATCAAAAACCATCAATTTGTGAAATACATAGTTTGAAATGCCACATGACTATTTACTAGCCTACATATGCATACTAATGTATGGCAGTTGGTATCTGCCAGATTATAATGTCCACTTCATATCCCCCCCACCCCAACACACACACAACCGCTCTCGCCCCTGTCCAACCCCGCATATTAGGTACGAAATGTTCAGCTACATGCCTATATAATATATGTAATTGCCAACAGCGATAACTGTGCTTTAAAAACCACATGTACACGTAGCGGGAACGTTTGTATTGATTGGTACTCGTATCGCATATATTACTGGCAGAAGAAACGTTAACAACGGTAGGCTTTTAAAAATCGCAACTTTTGATTACAAATTTGAATTTGTATTGGGCAAATTGCGAATACTGTGACTATCAAATAGTTCATCGTTACGGTAGATATATATGTGTAGTTGACCCTAGCATATATGATGGTATAGGATTAGAACAAGTTCAGTAGATACAACATGGACGAATGTGTGTTTTGTCAACAGAACTTAGATGGCTCACAGGCAGAAGTTGTTCTGCGGGAAAAGGGGTGTGATACTATACTTAATATAAGTAAAGAACGGGGTGATGATATTCGCATTTCTGCAGGTCAAAGTGTACATACAGAATGTAGAAAAACATATACCCAGCACAAGGATTACAAGAGGCCGTGTCCATGAACATCAACATATGTGCGGGTATTGCGTGCCGATGATTTGTTTGACTTCCGAGAGAACTTTGTTTTGTGGCAGAGTAATCACAGACAACGAAAAGAAAAAGAAACAAGAAGTGTTTCAAGTGAGAACAGTAGAATATAAACCAGAGTTAAATAGGATTTGTGATGAGAGAAATGACGAATGGGCTCGTGCTGTCAAAGGTAGAATAGCGTTTGCCAAGGATTTGATTGCTGAAGAGGCAATTTATCACCAAACATGCAGTATCAAGTTTCGAACAAATATGCAATTCCCAACATCAAAGACCAGAGTCGGTTCTGTGGAACCGGACACTAAAAGGAAGAAACGCGGAAGGCCTTTTGAGCTACGAAGGAATGCAGCATTTCACAAAGTCACGGAGTATCTGAAGCAAAATAATGACGAACAGATAAGCATCCAAGATCTCGTGTCCAAAATGAATGAATATCTGACTGGTTCTACGTATGAAGCATTCAGTAACACCCATATGAAGGAACGGTTGGTTGAACAGTTTGGGGACAGGATAATAATAACAGAAGTGAACGGTATAGCCAATGTGGTGACATTTAAAAGTAATGCAAAGACAATTCTGAATGACTTCTATATACGTCTGAAAGAGTCGGACTCCGATACAGAAAAGAAATGATTCATTGACACAGCTTCTCAATTGATCAAGAATGTCATCAAGTTCATGGATACATCCAAACATGTATACCCTTCCACATCATCGATGGAAACAATTGCACAAGGCCTCGATTATTTGCCTGAATCCCTACGACAGTTTCTTGAAACAATGTTTGTTGGAACAGGCAATGAATTGAAGATTGCCTCACTGGGGCAAGCAATTGTGCAAGCCGTTAAACCAAGGGTAGTCATTTGCCTGAATCCCTACGACAGTTTCTTGAAACAATGTTTGTTGGAACAGGCAATGAATTGAAGATTGCCTCACTGGGGCAAGCAATTGTGCAAGTCGTTAGACCAAGGGTAGTCATATGCCCTTTACAGCTTGGTCTCGGTGTTGAAATGCACCATCACTTCGGATCAAAATTTCTGATCGAATCTTTGAACAAGCAAAGAAGTCAAGCTATTTGAAACAAGTGCAGCAACGACTCGGGGTACTGACATTCCTGGTTATGTACCAGGTCATTTTATCCAATACTTTGCTGACAATGTGGATCATAACATCGGTACATTAGAACACCTTTCATGGGATGGGAATAATCGCTACAGTTACGCCTGCCGTGAAATCGTCAGCTGTGATACGCAGAATAAAGAGCAGTTCCGAAGATATAGCTGCAGTTGGGAAAATCAATCTATATTACAACAAGCCTGACCGGGAAGCATTGTCAGCCATGGTGTATCCTTCGCTTCCAGCATTAATGGCCAAATACATGACATATAATATCGACGTTCTATGGTTGGCTGCCTGGTTGCTTAGACCACGGAGACTGCAATGGAATGGCATAATGCAAATGGTACAGCATGGTGAGAATCCTGGAAAAGCATCTGTATTATTTCTGCCGATGATCAATATTAATCCAAGTGACGAAACATGCGTATATTCTACTCTAAAGTTTGTATCCGCACAGGCTAAGCGATATGACGTGACACCGGTACTTAATTTTGACCAGCCACTTTGGTTTAAAGTGATGTTGTTGCAAAATAAGAACCACCTGGTACCGATGTGAAGGGAATTGTCTTGAGACTAGGTGGGTTGCATGTGGAAATGGGTTTCCTTGGCTGTATATGTCATCTGATGTCAGGATTGGGCCTACACGAGCTGATGGAAGTCGTGTATGCCGAGAGCGTCGTGCCCCATATACTTAGTGGCAAGGCAATTTCCAGGGCAATCAGAGCACACATCTTGGTGAATGGCATACTTCATGGCATGATTCTGTCGAATGTGTATGATGCAACACTACCTGGTTATGATGAGCAGCACACTTCTGAGTATGCACGCCTCAATGGGGATGATGTAGTGGAAACATATTCACATGAATGGGACCATGAGCTATCAGAGCAGACTATTCTATCCGAGACTGATTTACATGTCGACAATGATGATCACAGGTCACAGGCAAACATACAAACAGATGGGTCCACTGGGGTTCAAAATACAAACTTTCCGAGAATAAACATTGACGAGATAGCAAATGATGAGCTGATTCCAAATCCATTGGACGATGGTTCTGTTATAGCGGATCATGTGTCAGTAGAGCTTCAGGAAACTGCAACACTATACGATGAACTTGTTACAAAACAGATATGTATGAAAGATGTTGTGGACTCGGACGTTCTAAGTGCTCTCCAGGCGAAGCTATTGAAAGAAAAGGAGGACATGCAAGGTAACAAAACGGCCAAACTTTGGATACAGTACCGTCGTATGACAGAGATATTGCTATCATTTATCAAAGCAGAGAGAATGGGTGATTGGCACTTGCATTTGAAGTCTTTTGCTGACATGATTCCATTTATGGCAGCTTCGGGGCACAAGCTGTACACAAAGTCTGGGTTGCTATATCCAGCAGCTATATCAGAGTTGCCAAACACGCATATACGCACTTCACGAATGGTCTGCATGTAGTGAGACGAAGTGACAGATTCTGGGGTGGATTATCATCTGATCTCATAATAGAGCAGGTACTTATAAGAAGTGTAAAGGCAACAGGTGGTTTGACACACTGTCGAAGAACGACAGAAAGGCAACGGAACATATGGTTATTATCCATGCCTGCGTGTGCTGAGGTCAACGCTACAATGCAACAACTAACCGGGGTTACATATGAAACCAGTGAACAACATAAGGAGGCAACACATGCGAGGATTGAAAGAGACTGGAAGGATTCTATGTCTATACTCTACTTCCTTCAAAAAAGAAATCCGTTTGAAACAAATGTTGACGTATTACAGAGCATTGCAAGCGGCATTGCTTCTGACAGACAGGTGAACGTCGATGAAGCTGAAACAATTGGACGGCATATTGTAGAAAATATGAGTGGCAAACCAGTGGGTGAATATTCATTCAAACGCAAATGCCAAACTGTTCAAATGAGCACAAAAGCCACAGTAACTGTTGATGGCGACCAGGTCCATATACCAATATAGACCTGTTGCAACAGATGAAGCGCCTGCTCCACAGAAATTGCTCAATGTAATTCGGTGCTCGTGCAGAGTGCCGAACTCTACGTTGTACCTGCAAGAAACACGGTCTTCCATGTACTGTTATGTGTTGTGAATGTAGGGGCACTAGCTGTAGCAATTGCATGAATATTGATACCGAGCTATGAGATGTCACAAAATACCACAAAATGTAAATGAAAATCGATCAAACCAAACTCCTGTTTTTCGCGATTTTTGTTATAAATTGCAATATTTAACCCCAAAATGACGAATTTCCTACTCTTCGATTATTTGCGAATTGTTTAACACTGACATACATGTATTTCATGTCGTTTGGCCCTCTTTATTAGATAATATGACCAATTAGTAATTTTTCATAAAAAAATTCATGTTTTTTGCGATTCTTTTTAAAAATTGCAACTTTTGGCCCCAAAATGACAAATTTTCTACCGTCCTATCATTTGCGATTTTTTTAATACTCACATACATGTATTTCAAATTGTTTGGACACCTGTATTAAATAATATGACCCATTTAATAGTAAGTTTTCATAAAATTATTTCTGTTTTTCGCGATTTTTGTTATAAATTGCAACTTTTAACCCCAAAATGACAAATTTCCTACCCTCCGATCATTTGCGATTTTTTTGACGTTATAAAGTACACATGTTCGGAGATAAATAACATAGTGGCATTTGTGTTTTAATTTTCTTGAGGTAGTATGCTATATGCCCTGCCCTAACTGGTCAAAGCATGTTTTTGATGATAAAAATGGAAAATAGAAAATAAACAGCAGACACAAAAAATATTAAGATAGCGGTCTAAGGGTTAATAAACATTCCCCTCCTACTACAGTGGTGCCAACGAACCAGGATAGATTAACCTTCGAGCCAATAGGCGAAGTCAGATTATGTATGATGTCTAGATACAGAATGAACTAGGAAATCTATAAAGAACCTGGGAGACTTTTGAGAAACAAATCTCTAAGTGTAGGAAAGATGAATGTACATGTACTACTACGGCCATGGTAGGATAATCAAACATTTGTACTGTCTTGCGGTACAAGCCGGCTTTTATGGCGACATGGTGGTGTTCACCTCATACGCAGGCGGTCTGCGTTCGACCCCAGCTGCCGACATGATATTTTTATGCCCCACCACGATAGTGGAGGGGGCATTTAGTGTTACCCTTGTCCGTCCGTCCCGTCCGTCCGTCCGTCCGTCCCGTCCCTCCTCCGTCCGTCACGAAACTTTAACGTCGGGTAAATTTGGCCTCATTTATTATCAAAGCGATATGTGGGGCATCCGTGTTCTATGAACACATTTTCTAGTTCACTTTATAACACATTCCCCTCCTACTACAGTTGTATGATTATTGATAGCAAATCTGTACAGCATTGATTATCAATTACTCCATTTCATAATCAATAGTAGAGTCGAGGAAGTAATTTTGATGGGTTTGTATTGTAAACAATTCTCATTTTTAGCTCGACTATTCGAAGAATAGTTAGAGCTTATGTTGTCACCCCGGCGTCGGGGTCGGCGTCGGCGTCACCGTCACCGTCACCGTCACGTCACGCCTTGGTTAAGGTTTTTAGTCAAGCTTGTATATGGAATACTACTGGCCCTACACCCACCATACTTGGACAACTTCATCTCCTAGTGATGTACATCAATAACCCCTGACCTATATTTGACCTTGACCTACATTTGACCTTGAATTACTTAGTTAATTCCCCTTGGTTACGGTTTTTAGTCAACCTTGGTTAAGGTTTTTAGTCAAGCTTGTAGATGGAATACTATTGTGCATACAGACACCATACTTGGATAACTTTTTCTCATAGGGATGTACATCAATAACCCCTGACCTATATTTTACCGCAGGCCGCAGCCACCTTGTTTGTCAGGCTATGTGTACATCGACAACCCTCGTAGTCGAGCTATGCTGTTCTCCTACAGCTCTTGTTTTTTACATTGTTGATAACTAAAAACATATTGCCGTGTGTCCAACATTTGACATTCATGCAGCAAATGAAGTTATTATACTGAATTTATTACAAATTGGCTGTGATAATGTAATAAATGCAGTATAATAAAACTGAGATTAAACTCTCGCATACTCTTCTACTCAACACCAATCAGCCAGCCACAAACAATATATGATCTCGACAACAGATATATTGAATAAATGTTCTGCCAACTCAATTACATTCTCCCACACCGATACCCCTGAACCACATCACATATGTGTTTGTCAGAACTCAGATAGTGATATACATGCACGTCCATTATACGTTTATGTTTTTATTATATCTCAGTTCTCCGGAGTTTCAAAATTCTGTTATAACTTCTATATCCCTTGAAGGATTACTTAAATATTTCAACACAGCATACTTGTGGACAAATGCCACACATCCATGATGCCTGTAATATGACCTTTTGACCTTGACAACTTTTAATTTTTTCACACATTAATAAGTTTGCCTGAGCTTCTCATTTCTGTCATAACTTCTATATCCCTTTATGGATTACTTTAATATTTCAATTCATCATACTTGTGGACAAATGCCACACATCAACGCTGCCCTTAATATGACTTTGACCTTTTGACCTTCATAAAAGTGCTGGTGAATACTTATCACTTTGGTTAATTAACTTTCCCACAGTTTCTCCAATCTGCCAGTGGGGGCAGTGTTATACTTGAAAATGAGGCTATGATCTGATAATTCATCTGGTTTACCTATTTTTGGACTCGTCGAGTTTTGGACCTCCAGTAACTTATCATTGTTCATTTATACCACCACCTTATAATGTGTTTCAGCTGTGACTGTGGATAAATGGTGCGGCATCGAGACTACACTCCATATTGATATATTGTACGACATTTGTTGGCTGTGGCTGGAGAAATGGGGCTTACGGGACTTGTAACTCCAGATCAAATAACACACTCCTGTATCCTGATAACGATCTATATTGCTTGTTAGAAGCATGGCGGGTGTTTCAAATATGAAATGGCGAACAGTGCAGATCCTGATCAGACTGCGGATGCACAGGCTGATCTGGATCTACACTGGTCGCAGAACACATAAGCCCCATTTCTCGTATTTCAGCTGTGCGGCCGAGTGTTCCTGGAGAGTTTTCAGAACCACAGTGTGGAGCGGGATGACGGTGTGGCGTGGGCGCGGGAGACGGAGACCCCACTCAATATTGATCTATTGTACAACATTTCAGCTGTGGGGCCGAGCGTTCCTGGAGAGTTTTCGGAACCACATTGTGGAGTGGGATGAGGGTGTGTCATGGGCCCAGGAGACAGAGACCCCACTCAATATTGATCTATTGTACGACATTTCAGCTGTGGGGCCGAGCGTTCCTGGAGAGTTTTCAGAACCACATTGTGGAGTGGGATGAGGGTGTGTCATGGGCCCAGGAGACAGAGACCCCACTCAATATTGATCTATTGTACGACATTTCAGCTGTGGGGCCGAGCGTTCCTGGAGAGTTTTCAGAACCACAGTGTGGAGCGGGATGAGGGTGTGGCGTGGGCGCGGGAGACAGAGACCCCACTCAATATTGATGTATTGTACGACATTGCAGCTGTGGGGCCGAGTGTTCCTGGAGAGTTTTCGGAACCACAGTGTGGAGCTGGATGAGGTTGTGGCGTGGGCCCAGGAGACAGACTCCACTCAATATTGATGTATTGTACGACATTGCAGCTGTGGGGCCGAGCCTTCCTGGAGAGTTTTCGGAACCACAATGCGGAGCGGGATGAGGGTGTGGCGTGGGCACGAGACCGAGACTCGGACGAGGAGGAGCATGAGGGGACATCACGGCGACGGCGGCGTGCCTTCCAGCCGGCTCGCGTCTCCTTCCGCAGGACCCGGCCCATCAGGAACCAATATCTACAGGGGTGAGGCTCGCGCACCGTTGTACAAACTTGATATATTCTATATTGATTTAAAACACGTAACAAGGAGGTAAACATGTCATTTATTCACCCATTACAGAATTTGGCAAAACATTTTATTATGAGCAAATTCATCATCATCATCATCATCTATCTAAATAACCCGGAATTGATACATCACAGTCAAGTGGTGCACTATGGTCACATGGATAATCGCATATGCGTGTCCATCTCCTTGTTGCATTTTATAAAGTTTTGGTATATATGTTTTCTCAATGTGTGTATTCAAGCCAAGGAATTCCAAGCCCAGCTTGATAAACTTAATTTCAATAGCCTGGTAGTCTCCATATTATACTACCTCCACATCAAAAGACACTAGCCTGGTATTCTCATCAAGCTCGGTAGTTGCGTGAAGTAACTCTGCAGAATACTCGTGTATCGTCTGTACCCACCCGCAACTACGCACTCGGCTCGGAAATGTTAGGAATTCCTCATCTCGAATACAACACCATTTTACATACATATGGAAAACGGCTAGTGTCGTTTGATATCAATATCTACAGGGGTGAGGCCCACTCACCATTGTACTTTGGTCGTTTAAACTGATGAAATGTCTACTCCAAACTTGAAGGGGTCAATGGATCTTTCACCGACCCCTTCCATTACAATTGTGTTGATGGTTCCGGAAAAAAGAGGCTATTAAATGTCTGCTTCATCAGGATAAGTAATGCATGCCACTCGCCCAATTAGTAATCCATATCTACAGGGCTCGCACCATTTTATACGTACATAGAGGATACCTGGCTAGTGTCTTGTGATATCAAGTTTATCTGCCGAGGAATTGCTACCTTTCCAAGCCGAGCCTGATGAATTTGATATTCTTTTTCGCAATGAAACCATGTTTTGACATGTTCTCCGCAGATTATTCCAGTATTTTGTGGAGCGTATAGACACAGAACTAGGTGTACCTGGCGGTGGGAACCCTCTACAGAGTATACCCATGTAAGTACCACTTGTAACCCTGAAAATACAATAAATTATAATCCCCCATTGACCAATAATGTGGAAGGGTCCCAAAACCTGAAATTGTCCCCTTGGATCAGAGAGTAACACACACTGAACGCCGTTTACCAACACAAAATAGCACCATCCACATCCATGGGATAAATTGTCTATTTTCCAAACCCTATGGGTATATCCTATATGTGATTGTGCTTGGAGAAATGGGTCTTGTGTATTTTGCAACCAGTGTCAGATCAGCCTGTGCATCGGCACAGTCTGATCAGGATCTGCACTGTTCGCCATTCCGTCAATGAAACACCTGTCTTGCTTCTAACAAGCAATATAGATTGTCATCAGGCTACAGAAGTGTGCTATTTGATCAGGATCTGCACTGGTTACAAATCCCATAAGCCCCATTTCTCCAATAATATCCTAGGGATGGGCCGTGGTTTATGTGTATATGGCATTGGACTACAATACCGGAGGTTGTGAGTTCAATCCTCACCACAGGCATGAAAAATACTTGAATAATATTTCCATCGCACTGGTCTGTCGGATGAGACTTTAAACTGTGGTCCCGTCGCTATGACCTCAGCTGTTGCTGGGACGTTAAACCATTTATTACACTCTTGCGAATTATTTGCACGGGTTTCGCTGTGAGAGAAAACCTGTAATCAACTCCTTACAAATAATACATAGTGAAGAGAACACCCGTAATTGTGCGCGTGTTTTCTTGGAAACCACAAGCTATCATGCAAAATGTTTACTTTTTACTAGGTTAGCTCCCTTGGAGCTTCCTAGTATAGCAGTTGTAGAGATGGAATGTCAACTATTTCTACATTTAAAACTACCATTATGAGTGTCAAATGTGTAATGTTTCATAACTGAATTTTACTGAATTAGCACATGTAAACTATAGAATAAAGCACTGAGTCTGAATTATTTAATTATATATTTACATTACAGTCTATATTTTGTCATACTGTCCCATTAAACAATAGTTAACTGAACTGTCACCATAGATATCACACCAGTTTAGTGGAAGGATACCTCGAGGCAATTATGGCGCTTTTGAGGCCATATACAGTTGATTTATGGAATATCATCCGAATTTTGGGGAAAAATAGGGCAGATGTGTGTCTTATTTTTTTATGTTTTTATTAAAAGTTGTAAATAGTGTTAACAAACAATGATTAATGATTTATCGTCAAATACATTAAAATAAAAAATTATCTGAAATTACTGTTTAGTGGCGGGTGGGGATTACATTCAGTAAATTAATTTAATATTGCCTGATGATCTCTGAACAGAGCCGCCGGACATCATGCACACCACCCTGACACACTGATGCTGTGTATTGATGGATTAACTAGGTTAGAACACACCAAATAGTTTTACTATAAAATTTAACCGAATCCCATCCAATAATGGCCGGCCAGTCTTCCCTTTCACTATTCGTATGGATGTTGTGGGACCTACTTGAACATGACCTGCAGCACATTCTGCGTGAATTAAACAATAGGTTCACTTGCTCCTAAGGTAGAAAAATCCAAATTCGTCATACGGTGGCTGTACAAATTGGAATGCCCGACGCCCGGGACAAGTCGGTTTTAATCTCGGGCAAGTACCTCTATGCTGGAATTTAGTCCCGGGCAAGTCACTATTTTCTGTTAGAACGTCCCGCCACAAGCCCGTTTTTTGGAACCGGACTGTCATAAACTTAATCCTCGATCGATAACGCCGCGGCGTCCTGGCGATTCGCAGCAGTACCTGTGTATCGCAAGAAAGTGATATAGCAATCTACAGCGACCCTGATTATATTAATTTAATTGAATTTGAAAGTAATTAGCAAATTTGCGAAAATATTCTGCGGCGATCGATGGTTATTGATTATTTTATGTATGTTAATGTTTTCGTCTCACTGCTTCGACAGGCCAAGACACCTAACTTTAGAGAAATAAATGCATGTTCCTTCACAGGGTGGAAATGGAATTTAAGGTTCTTAAGTTAAATTATCATTTCTACGCGGCATATAAACAAAGGAAAAAGTGAAATTGAATGGGATGGACATACTATGAAGGTAGGTTTGATTCCCAAGGCGATGTTTGAACCCACAACCTCCAGATTGGAAATCGGTGTTCTAAGCCCTAGGCCACAACCCATACCTTATAAACGAAGGAAAGAAATGCTCCTAACGAGCGACCATACGTACTTAGAATAACAGCCGACGTAACGCGCGGTAAACTGAAATGGCCTACATGACAATTGACATTTACGTTCCAACAAGATTTTCACGGTGTGTAATCGATCGTATTTCCTCGCCACCATATGAAACCCGACTCGAGCAACACAAATTAAGTTGTGGATTTCTGAATTTGTAAATTGTTTGTACGGTCTAAGAAATCAAACAAATGTGACAATTCTTTTTACAAAATATTAGAATCGTCTAAGGAGACAATTCTCATGTGTTGCCAAAACATGTTTTATTAAGACATCGGACAAATGTGAAAAGAAAACCCGAATACATTGATATTTCTTTACAAAAACATATTTTGACAACATTTGAGAATCGTCTTATGAAACGATTCTCATGTGCTGCCAAATCTTGGTTTTATCAAGAAATCAAACAAATGTGAAAATGCACAAGCTAATGCGTAATTATCAATTCAACGGCGATGCGATGACGTGAGCGACTACATGGCGTGGTTTTGGTATGTTTGTTTCCACCGAATTCTAAAGGTCAGTCACACAAACCATTTCATCTTTTGCACGTGAAACTGGATTACCGACTGATGATTGTAATCACCATCAGGTGTGCAGCTAGACCGAAAATGTGTCGCAAATGTGCTAATTGGGGACGGGTGGGTACGGCCATATTTCTTTTTATGTTACAATCTCGCGTTTTTTGCGATCTCGATCTCGCCTTCCGCTTTTGGAAATACGATTTGCCCATGCATGTGTAGACAGCATGCGTGTTGGATTTGCGGTCTACGTACGTACATGCATATAAAGCATGCCAGTTCGAATTGCATTCTACGTACGTACGTACATGTAATGTACAGTGGAACCCCTCTAAACAGAACACCCTGGGGACAGACTGAAAAGTTCGGTTTATAGGGGTTTTCGGTTTAGAGGGGTTTTCTATTTCCAGTTAAGGAAATGTGTTTTCCATCATTAACTCTTGGATTTGTATAGTATATACCATTATTACCATATTGAAAGTGGACCAGCCACCAGTATAGAAAATTTATGGAGTATTTTCATATTTCTCAACCGGAAAAAGTTAAGTCCCAATGAGACGATTCTAAAGCACTCCCAACTTGCCATTTGTATGGAGAAATAAGAAATGTACCCCCAAATTATGCACCTTAACGGGGGCTCGGCTACCGAGTTGTGTTTTATCATGTCGACATGTGTAATTCCCAATAAACAGAGTGCAGATGACATTGGATAAAGGCCCCTAAGTATTTTGTGCCACTGTGGAACTTTCTCGATCAGCTGGAGCGCTCTTTTAAGACCAGAATGTGTTTTTTTTGTATTGACATTGCAAATAGTGCAGATTCGCAAGGGGTATAGCAAATAGTTCGCAATGTAATCTGAGTCTACGGTCTACACTGGTCGCAAAGAGCATACGACACATTTCGCGTGTGCTGTGTAGTTACTGCGAGCTGCTACAATAGCCCACAGGCTACAGTCTTGTTAAGTAATTATCAGATTGTCTCAATTAATCGGTCGGTGGGTTCACAAATAATGTGCCGATTATTTTATTTCCGTAATTGTTACGTACGTGTATAATTAAATTGTGAACCATGCTATTGTAATGAGCTTGTAAAACAGCAAACATGTCTCGTATTTAGGTCGCATGTATTGAATAGATTCTTAACTTTGTAATGCCGCTTATGACATTAAAAAAACACGCCGCTTAGCGCATTACACGCATGGATAGCGCTTGTACAGAGCTCAAGTTAATGTGCGTAATTTGATCAATTTTGTTATTTCTTCCACACAAATGTCAAGTTGGGAGTCCGTTAGAATCGTCTCATTCTCGTGGCTCCGCATTTTGGGAACCAGAGCTGAACAATACTACCGGGAACCAGTCTATTGTAAACACAGTGTGATTTTGACACCCGCTTGAAACAACAACATTGAAATTGGGCGCGGTGTATTTCCTGGATGACATCCTGACAGGTTGTGTTTCCGGTTTTCCGGGGTTATTTTAACGCTGAAATATGGTTTTGGGACTTGAAATGACGTCCGGATTACGGAGTAGAGGGGTTCCGGAATAGAGGGGTAGAAACTAATGTGTTTATATAGCAGAATATTCGGGACGTGGTCGTATGTTCGGTATAGCGCGAATTCCGGTATAGAGGGGGTCCGGTTTGGAGGGGTTCCACTGTATGCGCAAAACTAAATTTCAACACGCATGCATTCTACACACATATTACAGGCCCGTAGCCAGACCTGTTTGAAGGGGGGGTCATTTCGAAGGCCCAAGCAAAAAATAAAAAAGAAGAAAATTTACAATACTCGAATAGGTGGATGACTTTTTTCGTGGCCTAGGTGTCAGGATATCGCATCTGCGGCGATCTGGCATTTAAAAATGTCCTGGGGGAGAACCCCCAGACCCACATGACTTTACGATTTCATGCTCGCGTAGCCGACTTGTAATTACAGACCACCCCCCCCCCTGCAATTATTTCTGTATCCGCGCCTGCACATGCCCCCCCGTGAAAATTGGAAATATAGGTGGTCTGAAACTCAATTTCCTGCATTCTCCGCAATGGCTGAGCTTCTGTGACCTTCCATACCCGATTTTTTTTTTTTTTTTTTACTTTTTATTTTTTTTTCTTCTCTCTTCGTCCGACCGCTCCGACCCCCACCCTCCCTCCCCAGGCTACGGGCCTGCATAATGACATGAACAAACGTATTTTCAAAAGCGAAATGCGACATCGTGAGAAGGCCGAGGCGAAAACGCGACATCGCGGTCTCGAAAACGCGAGATAGCCAGGCGAAAACGCGAGAATGAATACAATAGAATCGCACTTTTTCGCCTCGCTATTTGGTCTCGCGTTTTCACGATCTTGTGTATAGGTCGATGATGTGATGCAGTAGCCTAACCAATAACACGTATCGAAATATGTTTTTTTTGCTCAATAAACGTGTATTGGCAGCACATTAGAATCGTCTCCTAAGACGAGTATCATTTTTTGTCAAATTATGTTTTTGTTGTCAAGAAATATAGATGTTTGTCCACATTTGTTCTATTTCTTAATACAAACGTTAAAATGTTTTTGCAGCACATGAGAATCGTCTCCTAAGACAATGTTTACATGTCCTATTAGGGACACGTGGCAACCTCGTGTTTTCGAGCTTTCGAGACGAAAACGCGAAATTCTATCGTATTCAATCTCGCGTTTTGCAAACATGCCGCACATGCATGAGCAAAACTAATTCGATTTTTTCAAAAGCGGAAGGCGAGATCGCGAAAACGCGAGACGATTCTCATTATTTTAGGAAACGATTTTCACATAGGGTATTGGTATCGCCTCCGATAGTTAGCCACGCCCCAAACCCCCCTCGATGCGATGGTCCGTAGTGATATCTTGGAGTAACCATAACAACAAAATGCATTGTGTTACTCAACGTTTAACTGTCATACGCAACCGCTAATTGAAAATAATATTATGAAAAACTACTTGCACTGCACAATATCAACAACGGATGTTCTACGTACAAAAATACATCGGATTATTTTGTTGCGCGTGATTTGCCCCCATTTGCGGCACAAATCGTGCAGTCATCGCTAAATTTAGTAACAGGCTATATTTTTTGGCAGAGTTAACTCCCCTCCGAATACTCTCCGAAACACGCGTTTAACACACAAACGACATCAAGTTTGACCTTCCGACAGTCTATTTTTAAACTCATCCGACACCTGTGCGAAAGAAAACTCGCACGTGTGGGTCTAACTGATGTTTAATCCTCATTACATTCTATCGATGGATTTACAGCAGATTTTAGTGACATTCCCGAATTCGGCCTGATTGACATTTGTCTATGGTGGCCAATAGACGCCAACATGAGTGTCAATTCTACATTCAGGGAAGGGGGTCAATAAGTCAGTATTTAACAATTTAACAAGTTTGGGCTTCCATACATTGAACATTTTGTTTCCTCAATGACGTCATTTGTACGTTTTAATATACTCGATCCGGGGCCAACTATTTCATTCACAAAACAGAAGTAAACATGGCGATGTACCGACAAGGCATTTTCAGGCACGACACCGCTTCCGTGTCGGAATTCTTGTAACTATTGCTCTTCAATCAGTTTTCAATATATCTATAATGATCATAGATATCTGGAATCTGTATTTATACTTGAATTGATGATGTCTTGTGTATGTGTTACCGTATCTTTCTGATATTGCAATGCATAATCTGTAATGTTGTTGAATGTTTTGGTACATACTGTAGCAGTGCATACTGTTGTTGTGCCATATCAATAGTTTACCCCTTAACCATTAAAACGCTGAAAAAGAAAATTGCCGTCTGCTCATTTTGTATACTTTAATCTCTTTAAAAAAAACCTGTTTTGGCAGCACAGTAGAATCGTCACAGTATGTTTTTGAGGAGAAAATATAAAAATATTTAAAACAGCAAACGACAATTGTCGTTTCCAGCACTTTAAAGGTACATGCCCACTCAGTAAGTCCAAAATGTCATTTATAGGAATTAAATAAGTGTATAACTGTCACTATTCCACCAGTTCTAAACGTTACAAGTGCCCGCTAAACAGATATAATCATTTAGTAATATTTATTGTATCCCCCGGACTCCGTCAGGGGATACTATGGATTTGACAACGCGCCGCGTCCGCGTCCGCCGCGTCCGCCCAGACACTTCTTGTCCGGAGCATAACTCGAACACCCTTTGGAATATTTTCATGAAACTTCACACATGCATAGACCACGACCCGAAGGTGTGTCGCGCACAAGAATGACAACTCTTGCGTAGCTAATTTTTTAGTTATCTCCCTTTTTTGTTTCTCGCACTGATTTCGTGTCCGGAGCATAACTCCACCACCCTTTGGAATATTTTCATGAAACTTCACACATGCATAGACCACGACCCGAAGGTGTGTCGCGCACAAGAATGACAACTCTTACATAGCTAATTTTTTAGTTATCTCCCTTTTTTGTTTCGCGCACTGATTGACCATAACTCAACCACCCTTTGGAATATTTTTATGATGCTTCACACATTCAATTAGACCACGAACCGAAGGTGTGTCGTGCACAAGAATGACAAATCTGGCATAGCTAATTTTTTAGTTATCTCCCTTTTTAGCTCACCTGAGCAAAGCTCATGTGAGGTACTGTTATGGCAAAGTGTCCGTCGTCCGTCTCGTCCGTCCGTCCGTGAACATTTTCAATCATCTTCTTCTCCCGAACTGCTGAGTTCACAGGGATGATATATGGGTGATGCCATTTCAGATTTGTTAAAATGGAGGTCATCAACAATCCAAGATGGCCGCCATGGAAAAGTAGGTCAAATTCTTAAAAAATCTTCTTCTCACGAACCGCCAGGCCGATTTCGACGATACTTGGTATGAATGATCGATAGTTAGCGCTGTTTCAGATTTGTTCATATGGTGGCCCCTGGGTCAAAAATGGGCGTGGCCCGAGGGGTCAACTAGGAGTCAAATTATATTTTTGCCCGAATATAGTCATGTAATATATCAAATCGAAGGTATCGACTAGTCGATCACTCTGGATAATTTTTTGTCTAAATCAGATGATTTTGTCATCCAAGATGGCCACCGAAAGGTAAAAAAGTTGTTCTTTTACTAAAGATTTCAAACGTATTCTTCTTGTGAACTGCTTGGCCGATATTGGCCAAACTTAACTGTAATGGTCTGTGGGTGAAGCCTGTCCATTTTTGTTAAAATGGAGGTCATCACCAAATCCAAGATGTCCGCCGTTGAAAAGTAGGTCAAATTGTCCAAAAAATCTTCTTCTCATAAACCGCCAGGCCGATTTCGACGAAACTTTGTATGAATGATGGATAGTTAACGCTGATTCAGATTTGTTCATATGGTGGCCTCTGGGTCAAAAATGGTCATGGTCATGTAATTTATACAGGTACATTATTACATTTCCAAACTGTGTTTACATAATGTGCCATTTGTGACGGTCAATTATTAGTGGCAGTATGGTTACCATTGTGGCAGATATATGTAGATAAATATAGGACTATTAACACAAATTCTGGGCTCCAGTAGCGAGCATTATTATTTATTTATTTTTTGTATATTACATTTCCGTAAACTGTGTTGAAAATATTGTGGCATTATGTGGACCTGTGCAGATATATGTAGATAAATATAGGACTATTTAAAAAAAAATTCTGGGCTCCAGTAGCAAGCATTATTATTTTTAATTTTTAAACTTTTTGTTTGCATTTTTTTTTTCATTTTTTTTTTCAAATTCTTTTTCAATTTTTGTCTAGTAGCATAAGGTCGTAAGTGCTATAATATACAGACTATTATCATATAATAAAACAATTATTGACTAGTGAGCCATAGAATATAATCTGATATTCTATGGCTCACTAGTCAATAATTGTATAGTATGTTCGGGCCAGTGAAAATTGCTTTCGGGCCCAGGCTCGAGGTCAAGGCGGGACAAGGCGAGGCATCTGATTCCGCGGAATTCTTGTTTACTTATCTCCCTTTGTTGTTTCGTGCTCTGATTTTGTATCCAGAGCATAACTCGAACACCCTTTGGAATATTGTTATGCCCCACCACGATAGTGGAGGGGGCATTTAGTGTTACCCTTGTCCGTCCGTCCGTCCGTCCGCACACACGAATGGGTACTTGTTGTAAGCGTACGGGGAGCTTATTGGGTAGGGTTAGGATAGTGTTGGGTACTCTTGTTGGTATTTTTATACAGTAAAAACCCAACAAGTATTCATTCGTAGGAACGTGAGTCGCGTCCTCCCGTCCGTCCGTCCGTCCGTCCGTCCGTCACAAAACTTTTAACACTCGGGTAATTGTCTCGTAATTTCTTCATCCCTCGACCGATCTGCTTCATATTTCATATACACATTGCTCTGATGGTTCACTACCGCCCTGTGCCAAATCCACGTTCGTCCTGCCCCCGCCAAGCCCAGGGGGTTAAGGTCACATACTTGGTGCTTCAAAAACTTTAACGCTTGGGTTAATATCTTATAATTTTTGTTTTCTTTCACGGATCAGCTTCATATTTCATATACACATTGCTCTAATGGTCCTCTACCGCCCTGTGCCAAATCCACGTTCGTCCTGCCCCCGCTAAGCCCAGGGTCAAGGTTACATACTTGTTGGTGCTTCAAAAACTTTAACGCTCAGGTAAATATCTTATAATTTCTGTTTTCTTTCACGGATCAGCTTCATATTTCATATACACATTGCTCTAATGGTCCTCTACTGCCCTGTGCCAAATCCACGTTCGTCCTGCCCCCGCCAAGCCCAGGGTCAAGGTCACATACTTAGTGCTTCAAAAACTTTAACGCTCGGGTAAATATCTTATACTTTCTGTTTTCTGTCATGGATCATCTTCATATTTCACATACACATTGCTCTAATGGTCCTCTACCGCCCTGTGCCAAATCCAAGTTCGTCCTGCCCCCGCCAATCCCAGGGTCAAGGTCACATACTTGGTTCTTCAAAAACTTTAATGCTCAGGTAAATATCTTAATTTTTCTTTCCATTCATGGATCAACTTCATATTTCATATACGCGTTGCTCTAATGGTCCTCTACCGCCCTGTGCCAAATCCACAGTCGTCCCGCCCCCGCCAAGCCCAGGGTTAACATCACATACTTAGTGCTTCAAAAACTTTAACGCTCGGGTAAATATCTCATAATTTCTTCATCCTTCGACCGATCTCCTTCATATTTCATATACACATTGCTCTAATGGTCCTTATAATTTCTGTTTTCTTTCACGGATCAGCTTCATATTTCACATATGCATTGCTCTAATGGTCCTCTACCGCCCTGTGCCAAATCCATGTTCGTCCTGCCCCCACCAAGCCCAGGGTCAAGGTCACATACTTGGTGCTTCAAAAACTTTAACGCTCAGGTAAAAGAAAATTTTGACTTGGAATTTGGCCTCATTTATTATCAAAGCGATACGTGGGACATCCGTGTTCTATGAACACATTTTCTAGTTTATTAAACATGCATAGAAGACGACCCAAAGGTGTGTCGCACGTAAGAATGACAACTCTTGCGTGGTTAATTTCTTAGTTATCTCCCTTTGTTGTTTCGTGCACTGGTTTCGTGTCCGGAGCATAACTCGAACACCCTTTGGAATATTTTCATGAAACTTCACACATGCATAGACCACGACCCTAAAGGTGTGTCACG
The DNA here is from genome assembly GCA_029237695.1 of Conchocele bisecta. Taxonomy (NCBI): domain Eukaryota; kingdom Metazoa; phylum Mollusca; class Bivalvia; order Lucinida; family Thyasiridae; genus Conchocele; species Conchocele bisecta. The sequence goes on from CM055276.1 coordinate 19,245,582, forward strand.
CAAGAATGACAACTCTTGCATCACTAATTGTTTTGTTATCTCCCTTTGTTTTTTCGTCACTGATTTTGTCTCCGGAGCATAACTCGAACACCCTTTTTAGCTCACCTGAGCGAAGCTCATGTGAGCTATTGTTACCGCAATGTGTCCGTCGTCCGTCGTCCTCCGTCGTCGTCGTCGTCCGTGAACATTTTCAAACGTCTTCTCCTCGGAAACCATTGGGCCTATGGTCACCAAACTTCATGGTCATGGTACTTAGGTAGGGGGATTACAAAATTGTTAAAATGACGTCATTACGTAATCCAAGATGGCCGCCGTCTAAAAATAGCACAAATTCTTAAAAAATCTTCTTCTCAAGAACCGCCAACCGGATTTCGACAAAACTTGGTAGGAATGATCGATGTACATTGCTCTTTCAAAGTTGTTAAAATGGTGACCCTGGGGTTAAAAATGGGCGTGGCCCGTGGGGTCAAATTGGGGGTCAAATTTTATTTTTGACTGAATATGGTCATTTCATATATCAAATTGAAGGTATCAATGAGGCGATCACTCTGGTACATTTTTTGTCGAAATCGGATTGTTAGTCATCCAAGATGGCCACCGAAAGGTCAAAAGGTTGTTCTTTTATCAGAGATTTCAAAATTCTTCTTCACATGAACCGCTTGGCCCAAGGTAGCCAAACTTAAAAGTTATGGTCCATGGGTGAAGCCTTTTCAGATTTGTTAAAATGGAGGTCATCGCTAATCCAAGATGGCCGCCGTCTAAAAATAGCATAAATTCTTAAAAAATCTTCTTCTCATGAACCGCTTGCCGGATTTCGACGAAACTTGGTAGGAATGATCGATGTACATTGCTCTTTCAAAGTTGTTAAAATGGTGACCCCGGGTCAAAAAGGGTCAAAAATGGGGCGTGGCCCATGGTCAAATTGGGGTCAAATTTTATTTTTGACCGAATATGGTCATGTCATATATCAAATTGAAGGTATCAATGAGGCGATCACTCTGGTGCATTTTCTGTCGAAATCGGATTGTTATGTCATCCAAGATGGCCGCGAAAGGTCAAAAGGTCGTTCTTTTATTAGAGATTTCAAAATTCTTCTTCACATGAACCGCTTGGCCCATGGTAGCCAAACTTAAAAGTTATGGTCCATGTGTGAAGCCTTTTCAGATTTGTTAAAATGGAGGTCATCGCTAATCCACCGATGGCCGTCGTCTAAAAATAGCATAAATTCTTAAAAAATCTTCTTCTCATGAACCGCTAGCTGGATTTCGACGAAACTTGGTAGGAATGATCGATGTGCAATGCTCTTTCAAAGTTGTTAAAATGGTGACCCCGGGGTCAAAAATGGCGTGGCCCGTTGGGTCAAATTTTATTATTTTTTGACCGAATATGGTCATGTTATATATCAAATCGAAGGTATCAATGAGGCGATCACTCTGGTACATTTTCTGTCGAAATCGGATTGTTATGTCATCCAAGATGGCCGCCGAAAGGTCAAAAGGTCGTTCTTTTATTAGAGATTTCAAAATTCTTCTTCACATGAACCGCTTGGCCCATGGTAGCCAAACTTAAAAGTTATGGTCCATGTGTGAAGCCTTTTCAGATTTGTTAAAATGGAGGTCATCGCTAATCCAAGATGGCCGTCGTCTAAAAATAGCATAAATTCTTAAAAAATCTTCTTCTCATGAACCGCTAGCTGGATTTCGACGAAACTTGGTAGGAATGATCGATGTACATTTGCTCTTTATTTCAAAGTTGTTAAAATGGTGACCCCACGGGGTCAAAAATGGGCGTGGCCCGTGGGTGTCAAATTGGGGTCAAATTTTATTTTTAACTGAATAGGTCATGTCATATATCAAATTGAAGGTATCAATGAGGCGATCACTCTGGTGCAATATTTGTCGGAATCGGATGATTATGTCATCCATGATGACCACCAAAAGGTCCATTTATTCAAGATTTTTAACGTCTTTTTCTCAGGAACCACATGGCCGATGCTGGGTGAAGCATTTTCAGATTTTGTAAAATGAGTCATCGCTTAATCCAAGATGACCGCCATCTAAAAATAGCACAATTTTTTTAAAACACATGAACTCAATGTCACATTCTCCTCTGGTGTTCATGGATTCAGGTGAGCAAATTAGGGCCATCATGGCCCTCTTGTTTCAAACTACTTGTGTATCTGGGGAGGGGGATACACATGCGCTTGTCGACAAGCGTCCATTTCTAGTTTACTGATAGTGACGCGCGGTGGTATCAGGCTATTTTCATATGCAAATGAGGCACGATATTTTTAGCTCACCTGAGCAAAGCTCATGTGAGCTATTGTTATGGCAAAGTGTCCGTCATCTTCTTCTCCGCGAACTGCTGAGCCGATATTGGTTAAACTTCACAGGGATGATATATGGGTGATGCCATTTCAGATTTGTTAAAATGGAGGTCATCGACAATCCAAGATGGCCGCCATGGAAAAGTAGGTAAAATTCTTAAAAAATCTTCTTCTCACGAACCGCCAGGCCGATTTCGACGATACTTGGTATGAATGATCGATAGTTAGCGCTGTTTCAGATTTGTTTTCATATGGTGGCCCCCGTGTCAAAAATGGGCGTAAGCCCGAGGGGTCAAATAGGGGTCAAATTTTATTTTTAACCGAATATAGTCATGTAATATATCAAATCGAAGGTAATTGACAGACAATCACTCTGGAACATTTTTTGTCTAAATCATATGATTACGTCATCCAAGATGGCCACCGATAGTTCAAATGGTCATTCTTTTACTAAAGATTTCAAACGTCTTTTTCTTGTAAATTGCTTGGCCGATATTGGCCAAACTTAACTGTAATGGTCTGTGGTTGAAGCCTGTTCATTTTTGTTAAAATGGAGGTCATCACCAAATCCAAGATGGCCGCCGTTGAGAAGTAGGTCAAATTCTTAAACAATCTTCTTCTCACGAACCGCCAGGCCGATTTCGACGATACTGGGTATGAATGATCGATAGTTTAGCGCTTTTGTTTTCAGATTTGTTCATATGGTGGCCCCCTGGGTCAAAAATGGGCGTCGCCCGAGGGGTCAAATAGGGTAAATTTTATTTTAATTTTTAAAACCGAATATAGTCATATAATATATCAAAATCGAAGGTATTGACGAGACAGATCACTCTGGAGAATTTTTTGTCTAAAACAATCATGATATGTCATCCAAGATGGCCACTGATAGTTCAAAAGGTCATTCTTTTACTAAAGATTCAAACGTCTTTTTCTTGTGAACTGCTTGGCCGATATTTGGCCAAACTTAACTGTAATGGTCTGTGGGTGAAGCCTGTTCATTTTTGTTAAAATGGAGGTCATCACCAAATCCAAGATGGCCGCCATTGAGAAGTAAGGGCCAAATTGTCAAAAAATCTTCTTCTCACAAACCTCCAGGCCGATATCGACGAAACTTGGTAAGAATGATTGATAGTTTACCGCTGTTTCAGATTTGTTTCATATGGTGGCCCCTGGGTCAAAAATGGGTGGTGGCCCGAGGGTCAAATGGGGGTCAAATTTTATTTTTGACAGAATATGGCCATATAGTACAGCGGATCGAATATATATAGTATATCGGATCGAATGTATCGACGAGACGATCACTCTACAGCATGTTTTGTCTAAATCAGATGATTTTGTCATCCAAGATGGCCACCGAAAGGTAAAAAATTTGTTTTACGATTTCAAACGTATTATTCTTGTGAACTGCTGGGCCTATATTGACCAAACTTAACTGAAATGGTTTGTTGGTGAAGCCTGTTCATTTTTTTGTCAAAATGGAGGTCATCACCAAATCCAAGATGTCCGCCGTTGAAAAGTAGGTCAAATTGTCAAAAAATCTTCTTCTCACAAACTGCCAGGCCGATTTCGACGAAACTTTGTATGAATGATCGATAGTTAACGCTGATTCAGATTTGTTCATATGGTGGCCTCTGGGTCAAAAATGGTCATGGCCCGAGGGGTCAAATAGGGGTCAAATTTTATTTTTGACCGAATATGGTCATTTTATATATCAAATCGAAGGTATAGCAGGAAATCACATGCACATTCGCAATATATGTTAGATCAGAAGGTACCAACAAATTCTGTGGAACATTTGAAGTTGTAAGTGAAGAGTCTTTGTGATATCAAGATGACCACTATGGAGGCTTTTAGGTGAGCGATACAGGCCCATTTGGGCCTCTTGTTTAATTATTTATACTAAAGAAATGCGTCACCTGAAAAAATAATATTTTCGACAGATTTTAAAGTATGATCATTGCAAAAATAAATACAGAGATTAAACAGTAATGTCCGTTGTTAACATTTTAAGCAAACACGGTTATAAATTGCCCTTGATATCAGTGTGTAAATTTACGTCTGATATAAAATGTATAATAATGCCAATCAGTATGTGGGATAATGGCGCATGAATGTTTATTTTGCCAGGAAATGTCTCCGATGATGTCTCTGATGTAAAGAACATTTTGTACCTACTGAGTGGGCATGTACCTTTAAGGGTTAATGAAACTGCAACACCAACAATCAATCAATCAATCAATCAATCTAGTTTAATCTTGTAGTACCCTATGTTCAGTAATTTCAGTACTTTGATTATGTATTATTATTGTCGATAAATGTGTTTTGACTTTGAGTATGCACTCGTCGCAACGTTATGTCCGCGGTGGCACAGTGACAAAAGACCACAAGAATAAATATGTGCTATACAATGTTTATTATTATAGATATTTAATTTAATATGTATATGTGCCAAGTGCTCAATTGTATAATTTAACAACCATGATAATAGTTTTTGTTTTGGGACAGTTTCGTATAAGAAAACTTACGAGGACAAGTCACTTTTTCAAAATTACTTGCCCTGAAAATTATATTTTCCAGGACAAGTCGGGGCAAGTCACTTTTTTCAAGTCACTTGTCCGGGACAAGTGGCTAAAAAATCAATTTGTACAGCCCTGATACCCCCCAATATTGTTTGCATTTTTTTGCCACGGAAACTCTTTGTTTACATCACTTGACCAACATGTTCAGTGTTTTCTTTTAAATGCTACAAATATGCTAAAAACCGGTGTTAAAAGCACGCCAAAATGTTCCTCAAATGAAACTGGGTAGTAATAGATCAAGATTTGCAAGCAAACTAGGTCTGTGACCTCAAAACGCCCGCACTATTTTTTAGCTCGCTTATGGCACCCGTCAGCATCGGCGTCCACAAACTTAACGTTGGGGTAAATGTCTTTGACCCACCGCCCTTCCCTTACCCGAAGGTTAAGGTCACAAACTTAGCACATTCATAAACTTATCGTTGGGGTAAAGTCTTATAACATCTGTTTCCTTGTTATTTCACACATACTTTCCTCAGATGACCCTCTATCATGCTGTAGCAAATCCATGACCCACCACCCAACCCTTACCCCAAGGTCAAGGTCACAAACTTAGCACATTCATAAACTTAACGTTGTCTTATAACATCTGTTTCCTTTGATGGAACGCCTTGATATTTCATACAGTACAGGCAACGCGAAACCCGTATATTTTTTGTTATTGCCGCAACCAATTTAACTTTAGCGCGGAAAATTACCGCAATCTCTCGAAAACCTTTCCGTGGCCAATTGCGTCATAAGGAAAAAACGCCGCAAAGTTTGCGCTGTGATTCCGCGCTGTTCCTTGGCAAAACGCGGCGAAATAATTGCGGTGTTTTGCGACAAAATGACTCGGCAAAATGCGACGAATCACTGTGTTATTACTTTGTACATCGACACAATGACTCAGCAAAAATGCGATGAACCACTGTGTTACTACTTTGTACACACAACCTCCAGATTTGAAGTCCGGTGTTCTATCCCCTAGGCAACAACCCATCACTTTTAAAAGAAGTAATGAAATGCCCTAACGAGCGACCATACATACTTCGAATAACAGCTGACGTAATGTCTGTAAACTGAAATATGGAACCCGACTCGAGAAACACAAATTGCATCGTTATTATGCCCCCCCCCCGCCCCCCCCCCCTGGTGAGGGGGCATATAATGTTACCGGCGTCTGTACGTACATCCGTCCCAAAACCTTAACGCTCGTGTAAATGGCTTATAATTTCTGTTTCCTTGCTCGGATCTGCTTCACATTTCACACACGCATTGCTCCAATGGTTCTCTACCGCCCTGTGACAAATCGACATTCGTCCCGCCCCCGCTAAGCCCAGAGTCAATGTCACAGACTTGGTGCGTTCGAAACCTTAATGCCACATTTCTAGTTATGCCCCCGCTACCGAAAGGTACAGGGGCATATAGTGTTACCAGCGTCCATCCGTACGTACGTACGTCCGTCCCGTACGTCCGTCCGTACGTCCCGATATTACCATATTCTTCAGTAACTTCTACATGGCTTCACATATTATGTCAATATTTATACTCCACCCCCCCCCAGTACTTCGACCTTCACCTTTGGCCTTGACCTTTTCCACTTTAAATGTTTACTTAGCACTTTGGGACAAATCTACGTGCACGTTTCTCAATCCTACAATAACATTCTCAAATACTTTTTGCCAATCCCTTAAATAATTTATACACATGATACATATAACATGCCCTACACACTCCACCACCCAGTACTTCGACCTTGACCTTTGACCTTCACCTTTTCTACTTTAAATGTTTACTTAGCACTTTGGGACAAATCTACATGCACGTTTCTCAATCCTACAATAACTTCTCAATACTTTTGCCAATCCCTTAAATATTTATACACATGATACATATGAACATGCCCTACACACTCCACCACCCAGTACTTCGACCTTGACCTTTGACCTTCCAGTTATGCCCCCGCTACCGAAAGGTACGGGGGCATATAGTGTTACCAGCGTCCGTCCGTACGTCCGTCCCGTCCATCCGTCCGTCCGTCCGTCCGTCCCGATATTACCATATTCTTTAGTAACTTCTACATGGCTTCACATATTATGTCAATATTTATACTCCACCCCCCCCCCCCCCCCCCCTCTACCCCCCAGTACTTCGACCTTCACCTTTGGCCTTGACCTTTTCCACTTTAAATGTTTACTTAGCACTTTAGGACAAATCTACGTGCACGTTTCTCAATCCTACAATAACTTCTCAATACTTTTGCCAATCCCCTAAATATTTATACACATGATACATATGAACATGCCCTACACACTCCACCACCCAGTACTTCGACCTTGACCTTCACCTTTTCTACTTTAAATGTTTACTTAGCACTTTGGGACAAATCTACGTGCACGTTTCTCAATCCTACAATAACTTCTCAATACTTTTGCCAATCCCTTAAATATTTATACACATGCTACATATGAACATGCCCTACACACTCCACCACCCAGTACTTCGACCTTGACCTTTGACCTTGACCTTTTCTACTTTAAATGTTAACTTAGCACTTTGGGACAAATCTACGTGCACGTTTCTCAATCCTACAATAACTTCTCAATACTTTTGCCAATCCCTTAAATATTTATACACATGATACATATGAACATGCCCACTACACACTCCACCACCCGTATTCGACCTTGACCTTTGACCTTCACCTTTTCCACTTTAATTGTTTACTTGCCACTTTGGGACAAATCTACGTGCGCGTTTCTCAATCCTACACTACACCCGCTAAGCACAGGGTCAACGTCACAGACTTGGTGCGTTTGAAACCTTAACATTCAGTTAAATGGCTTATAATTTGTGTTTCCTTGCTCGGATCTGCTTCACATTTCACACACGCATTGCTACAATGGTCCTCTACCGCCCTGTGACAAATCCACGTCCCGCCCCCACTAAGCCCAGGGTCAAGGTGCGTTCAAAACCTTAATGCTCGGGTAAATGGCTTATAATCAAATATGCCTCGTTTTCTTTGGCTGCCAGCGGGGGCATTCGTGTGCCGACAGGCCACATTTCTAGTTCATACATGCATTCATCTGATGATACTCTATCGTGCTATAGCAAATTCATGACCCACCGCCCACCCCTTTCCCAAGGTCAAGGTCACAATCTTAGCACATTCATAAACTTAATATTGGGGTAAATGTATTATAACATCTGTTTCCTTTCATGGAACGCCTTGATATTTCAAATATGCATTCATCTGTGATACTCTATCATGCTATAGCAAATCCATGACCCACCGCCTGTCCCTTACCCCAAGGTCACGGTCACAAACTTAGTACATTCATAAACTTAACGTTGGGGTAAATGTCTGTTTCCTTTCATGGAACGCCTTGCTATTTCATACGTTCCTCAGATGACCCTCTATCATGCTGTAGCAAATCCACAACCCACCACCCAACCCTTACCCGAAAGTCAAGTTCACAAACTTAGCATGTTCATAAACTTAACGTTGGGGTAAATGTTGTGTAACTTCTGTTTCTTTACACTTTGAACACCTTGATATTTCATACATGCATTCATCTGATGATACTCTATTGTGCTATAGCAAATCCATGACCCACCGCCCACCCCTTACCCCAAGGTCAAGGTCACAAACTTAACACATTCATAAACTTAACGTTGGGGTAAATGTCTGATAACAACTGTTTCCTTTGATGGAACGCCTTGATATTTCATACATACATTCCTCAGATGACCCTCTATCATGCTGTAGCAAATCCACAATCCACCACCCAACCCTTACCCCAAGGTCAAGGTCACAAACTTAGCATGTTCATAAACTTTACATTGGGGTAAATGTTGTGTAATGTCTCTTTCTTTACACTTTCAACGCTTTGATATTTCATACATGCATTCATCTGATGATCCTCTATTGTGCTACAGCAAATCCATGACCCACCCCACCCCTTTCCCCAAGATCAACATCATAAACTTAATGTTGGAGTAAATGTCTTCTAAAAATAAGGCCACTCCTTTTATATTTTTCGGTTTACAAAACCGCCGAGTGTATTTTTCTGAAACCCGAAAAAAAATAAAGTAGAAAGTTCGTGTTTTTTTTACAGTAATTATTTCCGGCGAACTAAAAAACGTACTGAAATAAATAAAAAAAACACCGGGCATTACTGAAATTATCTCTACAAGTACAATAAATCATTATTTTCTGACCTGCGCATATCAAAACAGCATGGTATGGCGATGTTGTGCTTTTAAACGCGGGTTTTAAAAACGACCATCATATTTTCTGTGTGTTCTCCATATTGTTTCCATTTCCCGATTCATTCGGATATCCCCGCATGTGAAACATTCAAATCTGGACCTAATCACGTGTTTAGTGGGTGGGGCTATAGCGACATACACATGATGTCATCCTACAACTTTTACTACGAACCCACCGTAAATAGTAAATTCCAACACGCACGTGATCCAGAACAACAATGGCGGATGATTCGATGTTTGAGCGTGTAATCGAACAATACAACCTGTCCGTGACGCTCAAAGGCGAACAAAAAGAGATCATTAATGCACTATGCGCAAAGAGAGATATTTCGCGCGGTATGTCAAAGCCGTGTTTACACAGCATTCCAAATATGACCGCCGCTACCATATATGGAAACTAGAGTAATCATATTCACGTGATACCAAGAGACATCACGTGACTAAAGATGGCGGCGGATGGAAACGGCTGCAACGTCCAGACAATAATTTTGCGAATAAAGTCAAATATATAAACAAATAAACATATTTTGGGGCTGATTTTGCGAAATTGTTTATTTATATACATATACATATATGTGTAGATTATTTTTGTCACTTTTATCGATGTTTATGGGGAAGTATATTTTGCTAACGTGAATAATGAATAGAGCATTCATTACCGCTACGCATATTGTTAGCTACGACACACCTTGTGGGGTGCTGAGGGATTTCGGCACCAATCACATTACAGTTACAGTGTCAGGTTTGGACTAAAACGGTTTGGGCAATATATGATGGTGGGTCTAGTTTTCGGGGTATTAACAAGTTCATCAACTAGCGGTTTTTAGAAAACATATCATATGAGCTAAATTGTCAGTTCAATAGAATGATAAACATTTCTTTCAATGTTTCTTCCCTTCAAAATAAGATTGTTGTTGGATTAAAATTCGCGTTAGCGTGTTTAGCAACACATGAGTCAGCCATCTTGAATCTTGACTTATGGTTGGAGTTTTCGGGGTATGTTCCGAAAGTGTCAATAAATTTGCTAATTCGTTCCGAGTTTTCATTGGCTATAAGATCATCTCGCAGATGAATGAGGCACAGCGAAGGAAAACTTGAAACGTTTCTATTGATTATGATTTTAACAATATTAAAGAGCAGATTAATAGCGGACGCAGAAAATCATGAAACTTACAGTAGGTTCGTGAACAAAATGACATAAATGGCAAAAAGTACCAGTATTTAGTCCAAACATTGGATTTAGTGGCATTTTTAGCTCGACTATTCGAAGAATAAGTAGAGCTTATGTTGTCACCCCGGCGTCGGCGTCGGCGTCGGCGTCGGCGTCGGCGTCACCGTCACGCCTTGGTTAAGGTTTTTAGTCAAGCTTGTATATGGAATACTACTGGCCCTACACCCACCATACTTGGACAACTTCATCTCCTAGTGATGTACATCAATAACCCCTGATCTATATTTGACCTTCACCTACATTTCCTCTTGAATTACTTGGTTAATTCCCCTTGGTTAAGGTTTTTAGTCAACCTTGGTTAAGGTTTTTAGTCAAGTTTGTATATGCAATACTACTGGCCCTACACCCACCATACTTGGACAACTTCATCTCCTAATGATGCACATCAATAACCCCTGATCTATATTTGACCTTGACCTACATTTACTCTTGAATTACTTACTTAATTCCCCTTGGTTAAGGTTTTTGTCAACCTTGGTTAAGGTTTTTTTTCAAGCTTGCACATTGAATACTATTGTGCATCCAGACACCATACTTCGACAACCTTTTCTCATAGGTATGTACATCAATAACCCCTGATCTATATTTGACCTTCACCTACATTTCCTCTTCAATTACTTACTTAATTCCTTTTGGTTAAGGTTTTTAGTCAACCTTCTATATGGAATACTACTGGCCCTACACCCACCATACTTGGACAACTTCATCTCCTAGTGATGTACATCAACAACCCCTGATCTATATTTGACCTTGACCTACATTTCCTCTTGAATTGCTTAATTCCCCTTGGTTAACGTTTTTAGTCAAGCTTGTAGATGGAATACTCCTGGCCCTACACCAACCATACTTGGACAACTTCATCTCCTAGTGATGTACATCAACAACCCCTGACCTATATTTGACCTTGACCTACATTTAACCTTGAATTACTTACTTAATTCCCCTTGGTTAAGCTTTTTACTCGACCTTGGTTAAGCTTTTTACTCAAGCTTGTACATGGAATACTATTGTGCATACAGACACCATAATTGGACAACATTTTCTCATAGTGATGTACATCAATAACCCCTGATCTATATTTCACCTTGACCTACATTTCCTCTTGAATTACTTACTTAATTCTCTTTGGTTAAGGTTTTTAGTCAAGCTTGTAGATGGAATACTCATGGCCCTACACCAACCATACTTGGACAACTTCTATGCATTAAAAAATTGTGCAACAGCAAATCCATGACCCCCCCCCCCCACCCCAAACCACGCCTTTCCTAAAGGTCAAGGTCACAAATTTAGTTAGCACATTCATACATGCATTCCTCATGTGAATAGCTATCATGCTGTTGAAAATCACCAACTTAGTGCGTTCATAAACTTAACGTTGGGTTAAATTTTGTATAACTTCAGTTTTCAGGGAGCGCATTGATATTTCATGCATGCATTCGTCTTAATATGCTATATCATACCCCTTAACCCAAGGTCAAGTTATATAATATTCATGTTTTTTTATACAACTGTGCCAAGTTTGAATGAAGGCTGCCAACAGACGAGCTTCGTTGTCTTCTGACAACTCTTGTTTTTAACATACTACTTTTGACTACAATGCGCATGAATATTTGATTATTTAGTGTGGTTAAACCTGTACAATTCCATGACTTAAAATTGATTCATGTAGTACAACAACAATGGCGGATCCTTGATCTTGCGTGAACTGTCTGACATGTGACACACATATTTCCGGTGTTGAGTGTCATATCTGTCAAAATACAAACAAAAGCGAACTTTATTTGTATACTTGTTTCTGATAATTATCAAAATATATGTAAAGTGTGCGAAGCCATGTACACTAACTATTTTTATTTTCTGTAAATATTCTGTTCTGATTTTGGCATTTTCCTTCTATCCATACACATGTAATATGGGATTTTACCCTGTTAACCAACCTAAAATAACTCATGATAAGGCATTAAACATCATTCTTTGAATACAAAATACTTGTTAGTAATCTTGTGGAGCTAACCGAGTTTCAGTACTTTCAGTACTTTGATTATTACAGTCAAAATAAAGTTATTTGAAAACTTGTGGATCTCAACTCATGGGCGGATTCAGGGTGGGGCGGACCCGGCGCGCGCCCCCCCTAAAATTCGCCGAGTAAATATTTTTTACAAGTTACAAGGCACGTTTCTACGTTCGCGTTGTGAATTTATTGTTTATTTTTGCTCCAAAATGCGCCAGAATGCAGGAAATGCGATGTAGATTTCAAAAAAAAATTGCGAGAGAATGCCCCCGGACCCCCCTAGCGCTATCCCGAGCTCCAATAACATAGTCAAATATTGCAAAATAGTTACGCCCCCCCTAACCCGAAATCCTGGATCCGCGCCTGCAACTAATAAATATACAATGTTAATGTGAGTAAACATGCACTCGAATATATTTACACAAACAGCTGTGTAATTTGGATTTCAATCAGTTTACATGACGTCACATTTGAAGACACACAACGTGAAGTAGATAAGCGGGAAACACGCCATTGTGTAACTATTCATGTGCACAGCACAATTCATTGATTGTAATCTCAAAAATAAACTAAATATGCATATACATCCGCCGTGGAAGTGTAATAAATAGGATATTCCATTGTACATGTTTGAATGGCTTGACTAACTTTTCCAATAATATCCACATATCTACAGGTACCAATTGATTGTTTGTTACAGAAACTTTGTGCCACTGCATGGCAATCCTGAGGACTATGCATGGGGAGCCGGGGGCCTGGACTCGATCATCACACAGGTCTGTACGCTGTAATATCGCACTCATATGTAGAAAATACCAGGCTAGTTTTTATGCTCCCTGTGCGATAGCAAGGGGGGCTTATTGCGTTGCTCTTATGGTTCCGTACGTCCGTCCGTGTACTTGTCCATTTAGAGTCCAGTATGCCATGGGGGCATATCCATGTTTTATAAAGCTAGGCTAGGAAACGCGTAGGAATCCCGAGGCTCGCCTCAGATATCTGCATTTTTTGGAATTATTTCGTCCAATTTAGGAGTCGGAAGACATTTGACAGCATCAACAAACTTTCCACACTTTCAAATGATAAAAAAAATTGGCTTTTATATCTATTTCAGCATTATTATCAAATAAAACTGTTAAACCTAAGAGCAAATGCAATTTTTAAAGTGAATGACTGAGAGTCAAAATGACTTGTTACCAATTAAGTATAGGAGTCGATTATTAAAATTCTGAGTTATTTACTCCTTTTTGTGAGTCTTTGGGAGCTCTTTGGGACATAACACCAATCGGTGCTTTCATTAACAGGAATTGGACTCCAGTTACTCTCTGAGAATGATAAAATAATTCATGAGATATCTTTCTTTGACTATATTAAAAAATTCCTGATCTGGATTTGGCTTGCCACCTAATCTATATGATGTATTTTCTATGTAGGTGGTATAATGTTTCCGTATGATGGACAATATCAGTATGAAATATTCCGAAAGTTGCCAAATATTAATGTGTTTCGTCGTCTGCAAGATAAACAAGCATGTCGGACATAAGAGATTTTTTCCAAAGCGGGAAAGGAAAGAGGATACCTCGTTTCGTGAAAAACCAAAACTAAGTCAGAAACTCTGATCAAACAAAAAGAAATCGACTTGTGAGGGAAAAACGGCTAACGGCTTACAAGTGGGCCAAAGTAGAAAATGGAGAACTTTACTGCAAACTTTGTAGAAAATTTCCAGAGTTGTCTGATAAAAATTCAACGCTTGTCAAGGGCATAAAAGAAAACTATAGAAAAGAGACACTAAAATATCACGATAAGAGTGTAAAACATGTGAAATGCATTGAATGTCAATCTATTGTAGAAAAGTCCTAAAGTAGTCAAATGGCGAAAAATGCTAACAAGATGGACGAGTGATACTTGGAGCAGGACGAGTGGAAATTCTTGGGTACTCATCCTGAAGGACGAGTGAGAAAATTGAAAATTGAATTGAAATTTTCGTCCCCTGAATAATAAATAAATGACCCTCCCAAATATTGATTTTATTGCGAAAAAAACAACAATTTTGCTATGGGAATTTAACATGGGGGCTAAAAATAATTTTAAAATTTTTGGACCAATTTTCGAAAACAAACGTTTGTTTTCTTAGTTACATCATTTCGAGGCTATCTAGTCGGGTTTCAAAGTCATTTTTCAAAATTGTTTATTTTTCGACCGTCACCATCACTTCGCAGCTCTATTTTGCCCCATTTTAAATTCCCATAGGAAAATCGTTATTTCACAATAAAATAAATATTTGATGGAATTTCATGAAATAAACGTTTTTGGGGAGGGTGACTTTTTTGTTATTGATGAAAAAGTACTTGCATTTAAATATTTTTTAGATTTAATGTATTTAATGGCCTAAAGTTTGTCGGCAGCAAAACGTGGAACAGACAGTAGATCATCAGTATGACATGGTATTGTATTACAGCTGCTGAACCAGCTGGAGGGGTCGGGAGCCCCGCCCGCCCAGAAGGAACGTATAGACTCCCTACCCGCGGTGCAGGTCACTCAAGGTCAAGTGGGTACGTATTGGTTGGTTGTGTGTTACACTTGATGCTATTTGAGGGTTTGGTTGTGGTGGAGAGGCACTGGATGTACTTCAATACCAGAGGTTGTGGGTTCAATATAGACCTACCCACGGTGCAGGTCACTCAAGGTCAAGTGGGTACGTATTGGTTGGTTGTGTGTTACACTTGATGCCATATGAGGCACTGTTGTGGTGAGGCACTGGTTGTGGTTGAGAGGTTAGACTTTAGAGAGGTCGAGAGGTTAGAGCACTGAACTTGAATACCAGTGGGTATGTATCCTTGGTTGGTTGTGTGTTATGCTTGGTGTCATATGAGGCACTGGTTGTGGTTGAGAGGTTGGACTTTAGAGAGGTCGAGAGGTTAGAGCACTGGACTTGAATACCAGTGGGTATGTATCCTTGATTGGTTGTGTGTTACACTTGATGCCATATGAGGCACTGGTTGTGGTCGAGAGGTTAGACTTTAGAGAGGTCGAGAGGTTAGATCACTGAACTTGAATACCAGTGGGTATGTATCCTTGGTTGGTTGTGTGTTATGCTTGATGCCATATGACGGGATGGGTTGTGGTTGAGAGGTTTGACTTTAGAGAGGTCGAGAGGTTAGAGCACTGAACTTGAATACCAGTGGGTATGTATCCTTGGTTGGTTGTGTGTTATGCTTGATGCCATATGAGGCACTGGTTGTGGTCGAGAGGTTAGACTTTAGAGAGGTCGAGAGATTAGAGCACTGGACTTGAATACCAGTGGGTATGTATCCTTGATTGGTTGTGTGTTATGCTTGATGTCATATGAGGCACTGGTTGTGGTCGAGAGGTTAGACTTTAGAGAGGTCGAGAGGTTAGAGCACTGGACTTGAATACCAGTGGGTATATATCCTTGGTTGGTTGTGTGTTATGCTTGATGCCATATGAGGCACAGGTTGTGGTCGAGAGGTTAGACTTTAGAGAGGTCGAGAGGTTAGAGCACTGGACTTGAATACCAGTGGGTATGTATCCTTGATTGGTTGTGTGTTATGCTTGATGCCATATGAGGCACTGGTTGTGGTCGAGAGGTTAGACTTTAGAGAGGTCGAGAGGTTAGAGCACTGGACTTGAATACCAGTGGGTATGTATCCTTGGTTGGTTGTGTGTTATGCTTGATGCCATATGAGGCACTGGTTGTGGTCGAGAGGTTAGACTTTAGAGAGGTCGAGAGGTTAGAGTACTGAACTTGAATACCAGTGGGTATGTATCCTGGGTTGGTTGTGTGTTATGCTTGATGCCATATGAGGCACTGGTTGTGGTCGAGAGGTTAGACTTTAGAGAGGTCGAGAGGTTAGAGCACTGGACTTGAATACCAGTGGGTATGTATCCTTGATTGGTTGTGTGTTATGCTTGATGCCATATGAGGCACTGGTTGTGGTCGAGAGGTTAGACTTTAGAGAGGTCGAGAGGTTAGAGCACTGGACTTGAATACCAGTGGGTATGTATCCTTGGTTGGTTGTGTGTTATGCTTGATGCCATATGAGGCACTGTTGTGGTCGAGAGGTTAGACTTTAGAGAGGTCGAGAGGTTAGAGCACTGGACTTGAATACCAGTGGGTATGTATCCTTGGTTGGTTGTGTGTTTTGCTTGATGCCATATGAGGCACTGGTTGTGGTCGAGAGGTTAGACTTTAGAGAGGTCGAGAGGTTAGAGCACTGGACTTGAATACCAGTGGGTATGTATCCTTGGTTGGTTGTGTGTTATGCTTGATGCCATATGAGGCACTGGTTGTGGTCAAGAGGTTAGACTTTAGAGAGGTCGAGAGGTTAGAGCACTGAACTTGAATACCAGTGGGTATGTATCCTTGATTGGTTGTGTGTTACGCTTGATGCTATATGACGGGATGGGTTGTGGTCGAGAGGTTAGACTTTAGAGAGGTCAAGAGGTTGAGCACTGGACTTCAATACCAGGTTTGATATAGACCCCCTATCCTCGGTGCAGGTCACTCAAGGTCAAGTGGGTACGTATCCTTGGTTGGTTCACACTCTTTGTTGGGTTGTTGTATGCTTGATGCTATATGAGGGATGGGTTTTGGCTGAGAGGTTGTGGGTTCGATAGAGACCCCCTACCCTCGGTGCAGGTCACTCAAAGTCAAGTGGGTACGTATCCTTGGTTGGTTGTGTGCTACGCTTCTGGCTGAGAGGTTAGAGCACTGGACTCAATACCAGAGGTTGTGGGTTCGATATAAACCCCCTACCCTCGGTGCAGGTCACTCAAGGTCAAGTGGGTACGTATCTTTGGTTGGTTCACTCTTCGTTGGGTTGTTGTATGCTTGATGCCATAGGAGAGGATGGATTCTGACTGAGAGGTTAGAGC
Source organism: Conchocele bisecta (assembly GCA_029237695.1). Taxonomy (NCBI): domain Eukaryota; kingdom Metazoa; phylum Mollusca; class Bivalvia; order Lucinida; family Thyasiridae; genus Conchocele; species Conchocele bisecta. The sequence continues at coordinate 19,262,870 of CM055276.1, forward strand.
ACTGGGATCAATCGTCACCCTAGGCGTGAAAAAATACTTGCATACCATAGTATTTCCATCCCATTGGTCTGTCGGATGAGACATTAAACCGAGATCCAGTCCCTAAATGACCTTAGCTGTTACTGGGACGTTAAATTCATTCATTTTCACTTTTTATGTTGTCACCCCGGCGTCGGTGTCACCGTCACGCCTTGGTTAAGGTTTTTAGTCAACCTTGTATATGGAATACTACTGGCCCTACACCCACCATACTTGGACAACTTCATCTCCTAGTGATGTACATACATAACCCCTGATCTATATTTGACCTTGACCTACATTTCCTCTTGAATTACTTAGTTAATTCCCCTTGGTTAAGGTTTTTAGTCAACCTTGGTTAATGTTTTTAGTCAAGCTTGTACATGGAATACTATTGTGCATACAGACACCATACTTGGACAACCTTTTCTCATAAGGATGTACATCAATAACCCCTCATCTATATTTAACCTTGACCTACATTTCCTCTTGAATTACTTACTTAATTCCCCTTGGTTAAGGTTTTTAGTCAAGCTTGTAGAAGGAATACTCCTGGCCCTACACCAACCATACTTGGACAACTTCATCTCCTAGTGATGTACATCAACAACCCCTGACCTATATTTGACCTTGACCTACATTTAACCTTGAATTACTTAGTTAATTCCCCTTGGTTAAGGTTTTTAGTCAACCTTGGTTACGGGTTTTACTCAAGCTTGTACATGGAATACTATTGTGCATACAGACATCATACTTGGACAACCTTTTCTGATAGTGATGTATATCAATAACCCCTCATCTATATTTGACCTTGACCTACATTTCCTCTTGAATTACTTAGTTAATTCTCTTTGGTTAAGGTTTTTAGTCAAGCTTGTATATGGAATACTCCTGGGCCTACAGCAACCATACTTGGAAAACTTCATCTCCTAGTGATGTACATCAATAAACCCTGACCTATATCTGACATTGACCTACATTTAACCTTGAATTACTTACTTAATTTCCCTTGGTTAAGGTTTTTAGTCAACCTTGGTTAAGGTTTTTATGCAGGCCGCAGCCACCTTCTTTGTCAAGCTATGTGTGCATCGACAACCCTCGTAGTCGAGCTATGCTGTTCTCCTACAGCTCTTGTTATGCCATATGATGAGATATTTTTCCACTTTTGTGATCAGCGTAACTTCAAATCAGCCTGCACATCATCACAGTCAGACAGAGCCTACACTTCTCACCATTCATTCAATAAGACATCTTTATAGATAACAGATTGTATTAACTCTCACTACGTTGCAGACGGAAATTGTTGTCTGCTGTTTTTCATTTTTGCCTTAATTCTTCAGTGGAGACGATTCACATGCGCTGTCAAAACAGGTTTTTGTCGAGAAATATTGAAAATAAAACATTTCCGGCAGACGACAAAATTTAGTTCAGCGTAGTATGAGTTAATTATACAAATTTGATTATGATATGTGGCTGTTACTGGAGAAATGGAGTTTATGGGTTTTCAACCAGCATAGATCCAGATAGCCTGTGCATTCACACAGTCCGATCAGGATCTGCACTGTTCGCCATTTCATCAATGAAACACCCATCATGCTTCTAACAAGGAATATAGATCGTTATCCGGCTACAGGAATGTGCTATTTGATCAGGAGCTACAGTGGTCACAAATCTAATAAGCCCCATTTCGCCAGTCACAGCCACATTTCAGACTAAGCGTTACAATGTGTCATGTGTATGGACATCTGTTACTGGAAAAATGGGGCTTATGGGTTTTGTGACCAGTGTAGATCCAGATCAGGATCTGCACTGTTTGCCATTCCACCAATTCAGACGTGGCAATGTTCCGTGTGTATGAATATTTCAGACCTTGCGTTACATTGTGTCGTGTGTATGGATATTTCAGACCTGGTGTTACAATGTGCCGTGTTTATGGCTATTTCAGACCTGGCGTTACAATGTGCCATGTGTATGGATATTTCAGACTTTGCGTTACGTTGTGCCGTGTGTATGGATATTTCAGACCTTGCGTTACATTGTGTCGTGTGTATGGATATTTCAGACTTGGCGTTACAATGTGTTGTGTGTATGGATATTTCAGACCTGGTGTTACAATGTGTCGTGTGTATGGATATTTCAGACCTGGTGTTACAATGTGCTGTGTGTATGGATATTTCAGACCTGGCATTACAGTGTGCCGTGTGTATGTATATTTCAGACCTGGTGTTACAATGTGTCGTGTGTATGGATATTTCAGACCTGGCGTTACATTGTGCCGTGTGTATGGATATTTCAAACCTTGTTTTACAATGTGTCGTGTGTATGGATATTTCAGACCTGGCGTTACAAATTGCTGTGTGTATGGATATTTCAAACCTGGCGTTACATTGTGCCGTGTGTATGGATATTTCAGACTTGGCGTTACAATGTGCCATGTGTATGGATATTTCAGACCTGGCGTTACATTGTTCCGTGTGTATGAATATTTCAGACCTTGCGTTACAATATGCCGTGTGTATGGATATTTCAGACCTGGCGTTACATTGTGCCGTGTGTATGGATATTTCAGACTTGGCGTTACAATGTGTCATATGTATGGATATTTCAGACCTTGCAGTTACAATGTGCCGTGTGTATGGATATTTCAGACCTGGTGTTAAAATGCCGTGTGTATGGATATTTCAGACTTGGCATTACAATGTGCCATGTGTATGAATATTTCAGACCTTGCGTTACAATGTGCCGTGTGTATGGATATTTCAGACTTGGCGTTACAATGTGCCATGTGTATGGATATTTCAGACCTTGTGTTACAATGTGCCGTGTGTATGGATATTTCAGACCTGGTGTTAAAATGCCGTGTGTAAATGGATATTTTCAGACTTGGGCATTACAATGTGCCATGTGTATGAAAAAAAAAAATATTTCAGACCTTGCGTTACAATGTGCCGTGTGTATGGATATTTCAGACCTGGCGTTACATTGTGCCGTGTGTATGGATATTTCAGACTTGGCGTTACAATGTGCCATGTGTATGGATATTTCAGACCTTGTGTTACAATGTGCCGTGTGTATGGATATTTCAGACCTGGTGTTAAAATGCTGTGTGTATGGATATTTCAGACATGGCGTTAAAATGTGCTGTGTGTATGGATATGTCAGTCTTGGCATTACATTGTGCCATGTGTATGGATATTTCAGACCTGGCATTACATTGTGCCGTATGTATGGATATTTCAGACTTGGCGTTACAATGTGCCGTGTGTAATGTGTATGGATATTTCAGTCCTGGCGTTACAATGTGCCGTGTGTATGGAGGACTTCACACTAGACGAGTCCGCCCGAAAGCTTCCCTGTGATCACCACTACCACACTGATTGTATAGTGCCCTGGCTACAGATGGTATGTACGCTGTTTGGATCTCAGTCGTATTTACTGAATGGTGAGGGAGGCATATAGTGTTACCGGCGTCCATATGTACGTACGTCCCGAAACTTTAACACTCGGGGTAAATGTCTTATAATTTCCATTTCCTTTCACTGATCTGCTTGATATTTCATACACGCATTGCTCTAATGGTCCTCTACCGACCTGCGACAAATCCACTATCGTCCTGTCCCTGCTAAGACAACGCACATTTATATTTTGGGGGGAAAAAATCAGGAAAAAAATTGTTAAAAATTCAAGATGTATGTACTAAACTTATTGAATCTACGTATGAAGAAATTTGTATATAATTCCACCATATTTGCCATTCGTGTATAACATATTACCCGTAATCGCAAACACACAGCAGCCATGTGTAAACTGCTTCATAGCGGTTGCTGATATTATACGGTACTAGCTGAATACATGACATTCCAGCATAGCCCCATATCAGCGGTATGCGCATAAGGTATTGATGCGTGAATACTTGTCAATACTTTACAAAAATAGTAACACAGTCAGTCGGCAACCTAGCAACGAAAACGACCATTACAGAGTGTTACCGAGTGCGATCTGAATGTGCGCGACGCTTGATTTAGCATATAAAATCTTACATCAAGCGCTTATGGGATCGAGATAATCGGTCCTCATTAATTATTCACAGGATGGCAGACGTGCGACATCACTTTGAAAATTTACAACCAAACAATACCCGACGGGCAACATTTGACCGATATGAGATCGGAACACCAGCGTAAATACAGAAAACATGTAAATTTCCTTTAATACACGTAGCCATTTTTGTTACGAGCCTGGCTATATTAGATCTCCCCTTCAAGATTGATATTTCTGTTTCCGGGCTTGTTTTGTTTGATAAAAAATGTGTAAAACTGGCAGAAATCAGTTTGAAAAAATGTTTCAAATTTATCTACCTACCTATAACGCGCATGGTGACTTCTGGATTAAAAGTGCGCGCAATACACAGCGAAATACGGTAGTGCATTTGAAACCTAAACGCTCCGGTAAATGTTGTATAATTTCCCTTTCCTTGCATTCATCTGCTTGATATTTCACACACACATTGCTTTAATGGCCTTGTACCGCCCTGAGATAAATCCACGATCTTCCCGCCCCTGCTAAGCCCAGGGTCAAGGTCACATACTTGGTGACTTTGCTCATGGTGAAGGTCAAATTACTTTGAAATTTACGTTTAAGTTTTGTAAATTCGGTGTTAAGGTTTTTAAGTACGAAATAATCTCCCGTACCCTAAGACTGATTGACTCTAACTAGATGTACATACATACATACACACTGGGACCATCAAATACCTGGGCGTGCGCGATATACTGGCCGCGGCCAGCTAGTTCTTATTTCTTCTCAAAAATATATGTTGTCACCACTCATTGGAACCGTCTCGATGAGAATCGAGACTGTTCCAATGAGAGGTAACAACATATACATATTTCTGTGCATAATTCAGAGAATTACTTTTTGTGTCAAAAGTTGTGTAGCCTCGGCATGTGAGGTTAAAACTGTATTTCGCTGATCAGATTTAGTCTTGCCCGGCCATGAATTTTGACGCTTAGTGAAACACTGATGCAACAATTGTATATTTTCAGCATGGCACGTGTCCCGTATGTAGAAAAGATTTAAACGGTGATGATCCATCGCTAAAGGAGGGCATTACCCCGATTGTAGACGACAACACATCTATGAACAGTAACTCCTCGGACGATATGACATAAACAGCCAGTTATGCAACTTGGATTTTTACCGCAACGATAGGAGACATAATATATATATATATATATATATATATTATTGAATGTATGAATGTGACCCACCAGTTTTGAACCCTGTGCGATTATAAAGCGTTTTAAACATGTACAGTGGAACCTCTCTAAACAGGACACCGAAAGCACATTGGTTTGTCTAATTTGATTGGTTTCACTGACATTTATATTGGATGTTGGTGTCTGTTCATGATTGCAAAGCACACAGGTGTGTCTTGGAGGGCTCCTATTCCAGAATAACAGTGGAGCCTGTCTAAATCGGACACCTTGGGGCGCTCCGGGTGTCAGGTTTAGAGAGGTTCCTCTGTACTTGGTGGTGGTTGGTTGGGAGCATGTGAAGGTACAGTTAACGATACGTGAGAGTTGAATCCGGTTATACCCATTATAGTGGGGCTAAGTGACTCTGGTGATGAGAACCTGGCACCAGGTCAGGTTATTCTAATTTCAGGGCTGAGTATATTATTTTTTCTGTAAATATTCAGTTCTGATTTTCAGATTTTCCCAGAACAGGTAACATATAGGATTTGGCCCTGTTAACCCGGCCTAAAATGATCTTAGCTGTTGACAGGCTGTTAAACACCATTAAATCAAAGCAAATCAAATTGTCTATACTTGAATCTCACTTCAAAATTGAGCAGTTTGATTAGTTGACACACATGTGTATGTCTGTATTATGTCCTGGTTGTTGAATAGATAAACACCTTCACACACGAAATCAGACCCGGCCAATCGGATTGCTTCATGTTGAGTGCAAATGTCCACAGCATGCTCAGTAGCCTATTTCCTTAACTCCCCAAGTATGTAAAACTTTGGGGAGTCGATAAAATGCACTATAGAAGCTTGTAATCTTGAAAATGGCTGCTGAGTGATGGATTCTGTTGATGAGTGTTTTTTTTTTTAAAATGTGACGAGAAATAGGGCTTTTATCACTGTTGCTGCACTCCGCGCCGGTGCAAAATGTTTCACGTCGAAATGGGTGCCTGTTTCTTGACCAATTTCCATTCAGCTAGATGCAACCGATACTGCATAAACACGTTTTTGTCTAGTAGCCGACGCAATAAATATGTGCCAGTTACTAGAAGATAAATGCGTTTAGCTAAGTGGCATCTCGTCAGGAAACCAGTGCATTTATCGACGAGAAACATTTTATGCCTGCACAGAGTTCAGTATTAGTGTTTTATGACTTCTCACCATGCAGTCTGGTCAGGTCTGCACTGTCTGCCATTCATTTTGTAGAACATGCATCTACATGTAGCTGCTAAGAAACTGTATAGAACCTTGTATAGATCTGGGTCTACACTGGTCGCAAATCAGCCCCATTTCTCCAGTCACAGGTAAGAACACGCACTTGGGGCTGACCTGTATGTGCCTGGGACTGGAGAAATGTTTTTGTTGCGCTCCTGCAGACATAGTCGGCACATTGGCGTACGTACGTACGGATGTGTGTGGACGTACGTCCGGGTTAAAGTATTTGGGTATACTATCAAAGCCTCTGCCATCTTGTTTTTGTTTGCAACCAGCATAGACCCACTTCAGCTAAACTTCGTACAACTAAGATGTTCGTAAGTGCAAAATTGCGCATTAACAATGTTTTCTTGTAAACAATTATTGGATTTACAGTTTAGTGAAACGGGCCCCTTGTTGACTGAATGGTGACCGACGTAGTCCCATATCTATGTGGATGCACAGGTTGATCTAGGGCGACACTGGTCACAAACATCGATTCACTCGCCACAAGACAATTCAAGTTAGAATTTGGAAGCGATGATTTTATTGGCCACTATAAACTTAATGGTTAATGGCCTGTACATTTATATTTTTTTCTGATATTTTTATGCCACCGGGTTTCGAAGAAACGGGTGGCATATAGTGTTTGGACCGTCCGTCTGTCCGTCTGTCCGGGCAAACATCAGGGGTTTAGGAGCTTAGGGTAAGGGTTAGTTTCCTTTGAAGTTCTTTGAACTTATACCATTAGCCCATAAAACCTTTTGAAGTTTAGGGGCTAGTCCTTTGATCTTTTATATAGCAAATAGCCCATAAACCCAAAATGTTGGTACGTCCGTCCGTCCGTCCGTCCGTCCGTCCGTCCGTCCGTCACACTTTTCGGTTAACCACTTTGTCACAGTCTCTCAAATATACTGCAGGTGGCATCTGCGTTCGACAGACGCATTTCTTGTTTATCATATTTGTGACTGTGACTGGAGAAATGGGGCTTACAGGTTTTGCGACCAGTGTGGATCGAGATCAGCCTGCCTGATCAGGATCTGCACTGTTCGCCATTCCCTCAATGAAACACAAGTCGTGCTTCTGACAAGTAATATAGCTTGTTATCAGGCTACATGAGTGTTATTTGATCAGGAGCTACACTGGTCGCAACTCCCATAAGCCCCATTTCTGCAGTCATGGCCACATTTATGCCCCCACGTTGGTGGGGCATATAGAGTTGCCCTTATTTGTCCTTGATCCATCCGTGTATTCTAATTTAATGACACGCATATCTCCAAAAGACTTGAAACCTTACAGAAATGTTAGCTCATTCCACCCTAGCCCCTGCTAGCCAATTCCATCCTACAGGTATCTGCTAGCCAATTCCATCCTACAGGTATCTGCTAGGCTACCTCCTAGCAGCAGCAGTGGGCTTATCAGCCCTGTATCCCTGAGACATACTGAGAAAATAATTCAAGTGTGAAACTCAACAACTAGGTGTGTTACAACAATAGCTTATAATTCCTATGAATACATATCAATAAACATGAAATTCTGCACACATGTAGAATAAAGAATTTGCCAAACAATGGTATTATTTTTGTCATAAATTAGTCAATAATTCTTCCATTCGCACCAGATAAGTGGCATATTTACATAAAACATACAAGCTGTGGTGTCGTGTTAGAATTAATTTAATTTTTTAATTGTCTTGTGAGACGATCCGAAAGAACTCTCAATTTACATGTTTCCTGGCTAATATATTGAAAACTGTGGTGCGGGGCGTCAGATAAGCAGCGTATATTGACTACAGTTTGATATATCTCCATAAAACATACACTCTGCACATTTTTAGAAAGGTCTTATCATGTTTATGAAACTGTTCTAAAGAACTCCCAATGTACATGTGTCATGATGAAATATGAAGAAAACAGTGCTATTAGGGTATCAGATAAGACATTTTACATATTTCTCCATAAAACCGACAATCTGCAATGTTTTATTTAGAATTTACCATGTTTTTACACACTATCCAAATACGCTGTGCATCTTGAGCACTGATTTTGCATGCGGATAATTAAGATTGACTTACTTGATAAATGATTTTGTACATACAGTATACATCATGTACACATTAATTCCAAATCCGTTTCCTGACAAATAATCACAAATATTGTTATAAACACCATTTTCTTTATAATTACACTATTTTTGTAACATCCATTATAAGGTAACACATTCACAGAAACTTGATCGAGATGGAGTCGTCGATTTGCCATAATTTACCAATGTTTGATGCACTTTAACTGTAAATAACTTCTAAACACGTGGGATAATTCGTTCAATTCAAGCGCCCTTTGTTTACAAAATCATTCTATGGTATATATAACGCGAAATCTGATTGGCTGACAGGCAGGAATCCCAGATATTGCGGCTCGAAACAACCTATCAAATGCGACGACATATCGTGGCGTGCGCGAGTGAAAGCTAGTTTTATCGAGCCTCAAATTCATGGCTCGCGGGACTGGAATAAGATAAATACCGACCCCATATCGTGGCACGCGGGAATCGGAGCACTGCTAGAGCGACGCGTTATGGGGGCGCTCGGGTGGAATGAGTTAATTAGCGTGTAGTTGTGCATCAGGGACCTGTTTCACTAAACTTTGCAAGACTAAGAAGTTTGTAAAAGCAACATTTAATTTTAGAATAACATTTACACCGACACCTGATGTTGGAAAATCTCTAGTGGGTGTGTTCGCATATATTGATGTGTGCATGCAGGTGCAAAATAGTAACGTTAGTTAACCACGTTAATGTGAGAAGCAAATGAATAAATATATTCGTACAAACATTTTTATCATAAGAAGTTTAGTGAAACTGACCCCTGGGGTTTTGTTTTTATTTTCACATTATGAAGGTGGAGATATCACCCTTGAATTATTTGATTTGACCTTTATGAAGTTTTTGGAGTTTTTTATGCTGTGCATATCTCTAAAAGTTTTTGAGCAAGAGTCTTGACACTACAGACATGTTAATTAGCATGTCTAGTTCTGCACCTGGGGTTTTGTTTTTATTTTTGCCGTGTGAAGGTGTGTCCCTTGACTAAGTCAATTTGACACACTTCTAGTTTTAACCCTTTCACCCCTAAAGTAACTGGAATGGGAGTTTGCTACTAATCCAATCGGCACAAAATTATTTTGAGACTAGTCCCAATGCAGTAGGTTAAAACGGGATCGAACCTGGCCTTACATGACCTTAGCTGTTGATAGGTCGTTAAACACCAATAAACAAACAGACTAGTCAATTTATGAAAAGGGGGTGTTTTTTCCTAAAAATATGAAAATTACTTGCAAAAAGTGCAGATCCAGATGAGATGGCTCGTCACGAGCCGGCTCATCTGGATCTGTGCTGTTTGCAAATACCGCTAAGGCGGGTTGTCGGGTTCAAAGAGATAAATATTTTGACCAGTTTTCATTAATATTGAGTACTACTCGGTTCATTGTAATGAATACAGTTGCAGAATCATCTTACAGAATTTTTTTTTTTTAATAAAACCCGGTTAAAATTTATCTCGTGTAGCAATTTCGCAAACCAATGTAATCTATGCAGAATTGAAATTTTCACTTGATATTCACTTCAGATTTATTTTTTACTCACATTTTTATGCCCCGACAAATCGCCAATCTATGCATTATAATTTGCCCTGTCCGTCTGTCTGTAGCCCTTTGGACCATTTTTGTTGAGCCTGCTTGCGGAAAGCTTGACATAGTGATCACAATGACGTCCGTGTTTTCGTGTGTGCGTCCGTACGTCAGTCCGGGTAGCCAAACGGGAGGAAGGGGCCAATGGGAGGAGCCTAACGCAAAAGAATCCTTTGATTTATTCCGTGTTCTTTCTGACATTGACATGCTCTAGATTTATATTTACATTGACGGTAACCTATTCTTCATAAAGACCCATCACAACAGGTAATAAATAGGATTTGACGCCGTTAACCTTTTTAAAATGACGGTAATTGTTAAACACCATTAAATATATAAATCCTCATCCAAACAACATAGTTATGATTTAAATGCAAACTGCAATAAAGGGCAAAAGATATTAAAGACGATCTACTGTAAACATACCTAAGAAAATGACGTCCCACCATTCGAAGATCACGTGATCTCACATCTTGTTTCCTCGCGTTCGGCGTGATAAGTGGCTGTGACTGCGAGTAGATAAATTGAGGTGTTGAATTCCTACATGTTTCCTGTAGCCTTTTTCATCAAAATTGCGAAGTATACTTATCTTGCTAAGTACACTTTGAGGGAGACATTTTTCAATTTAAGGATAAATTTATTAATTTTTATTTTACTGAATTTATTACATTATCACAGCTCTTATGGCTGTGATAATGTAATAAATTCAGTATAATAATTATTTTAATCACCAAATATATGCAGTCGTTAGTTCTATATGAAATAATGCATTTTGGGGAAAGTACACTTTGCTAGATAAGTATGCTTTGCAATTTTCGTGAAATAGGCTACAGGTCTTGGTTGATAAACTTGATCAATGGCCACTAGCCGATTAAATATGTGGCTGTGGCTGGAGAAATGGGGCTTATGGCCTTTGAGACTCGTGCACGCCCAGATCGGCCCAGATTTGATCAGGAAACTGTTGAAAGTTTTTATTGTAATTTTAGTGTTAAATGTACAGTTCTCCCCCATACAGGTGCATTCCCTGATAGTATGTGACCTTTTTGTTGAATGGACATAAACCCTAATCAATCAATCGAAAATAAGTTCCTGTATTTGTTCACTGCATCGTGTTTAGGAGAGCTATTTTGAAGCTATCTGTTTCATTTTACAGCACAAATGTTTGCCATTAGGAATACCATTTAAATGAATTGTGTTTATCTTTGATGTACAAATCGTGTCTAAAAGTAACAGTTATATAAATATACATGTATGTAAATATTCAGTTCTGATTCGGGGATTTTTCTACAGGTGAAATACGGGATTTGACCCTGTTAACTCGGCCTAAAATGCCCTTAGCAAATAAGCTGATTAATGGAATAGTCAACAATTAGCTGTGTTTTAATTATTCTCAGTTTTCTTGAAATAACTAAAACTGGTACATTCGACCCCGTTAACCCGGCCTTAAATGACCGTAACTGTTGACCTGCTGTTACACACCATTAAATAGATGAATAAAACTGGTACAGGTATGAGACACGCCATGCGATTTTGTACCTAAGAACATGTGCGATTTTTCATGAAAAATATTTACAAAATATACACTATTTTCCGTAAATGATGTCGAAAGATGACAAAATTTTCCTATTAAATGTGGAATACTATTCCGCATTTGCTATGCAAATTTTGTATTCTATCGACATCATTTACGGACAATATCGTAAATTTTGTAAATATTTTTCTTGAAATATCCCACATGTTCTTGGGTACAAAATCACATTGCCCATCTCGTATGAGGATTATGTCACTGGCGGGAGATATAATATTTTTTCAGGTTATCTGTGATGTATGAATTTATCACATCAAAAAAGCGGACTTAAATATCAGATTTGTATGAACTATGTGGGCTTTGCTGGAGAAATGGGGTTTATGAGATTTGTGACCACGCAAGCTCTGAGTCTGAATCAAATAGGACCGACACACTGTAACCTGATATCGATCTATATTATTTGTTAAAAGTAGGATGGGTGTTTCATTTACGGAATGGCGAACAGTGCAGATCCTGATCAGACTGCGTATGCACAGGCTGATCTGGATCTACACTGGTCACAAAACCCATAAGCCCCATTTCTCCAGTTACTGCCACATATATTACCAAGCATAACAACTGTGTTTGTCTATTCTTTGTCTGTATATGTGTAAAATGACCTTTGATTCTCATCTTTATTGCTATTAAACTTTTGATTTTCATGACGACTTGCGTGGTGCGTATAAATAAATATTATCACTATAGATTTATTTTTTCCTGTTGTCCGACATTAACGTCCATGCTGGCGGGCCAATGGTTGGGAGCATGCTAAGGGTAAATTTAACAATAGGGTTTATTCTTACATGAGTGAGTGGGGTGGTTTGTCAGGTGAACGCGACGGCGTAAATTCCTTATAGGAATCTCGATTTGCCTGGTTTGGCCCTCCAGTTTATCTTTGGCTCTTTGGTTCCCTGGGAGTTGAATTGGGTCATTGCCCATTATAAAAGTAGTAAGATTATTACTGATCCTACTGCTTTTGGGAGGGGCCAAGTGATTCTGGTGTGGCGAGGACCTGGCATCAGATCAGGATTATTCTGATTTCAGGGCTGAATATATATATTTTTTTATTGTAAATATTCAGTTCTAACTTTGGGATTTTCCCCCTACTTGTACATGTACTTGTACAGGCAATTTATGGGATTTAATACTTTAAACCCATATACCCCGCCCTTAAATGAAACCCTTTAGCTTTTATAATCCCGGTTAAAGCCCAACCAGCAAAGCAATGACCGTTAGCTGTTGATATGCCGTTAAAGCCCAACAAGCAAACATGACCTTAGCTGTTGATATGCCGTTAAAGCCCAACAAGCAAACAAACTTACAGGAGTGGTGGGCGGTTGGTTGGGAGAATGTGAAGGTACAGTTAACGATGGATATCGCCCTTGACGGAATCCAGATATCCCTGGTTTGATCCTCAGGTACATTTTTGTCTTTCTGGTATGTGGGAGTTTAATCCGGTTATACCCATTATTAAAGTAATACGATTAGTACTAATGCTATAACTTTTCAGGAATGGGGCTAAGTGACTCTGGTCTCGTGAGGACCTGGCACCAGATCCGGTTATTCTAATTTCAGGGCTGAATATATATTCTGTAAATATTTGGTTCTGATTATGGGATTTTATCCCCATCACAACAGGTAACCCCCCCGTTAACTCGCCCTAAAATGACCATAGCTGTTGACAGGCCATTAAACACCAAACCAAATCTTACAGGAGTAGTTGGTAGGTAGGAGTATGTGAAGGTTAAATATAACGATGGGATTCCCGATATCCCTCGTTTTACTTTTGACTTTCTTGATACTTGAGTTCATTCCGGCTATATCCATTATAAAAGTTATAGGAATAGTACTAATCATATTGCGTACAGTTGAGCACCAATATCTCGAAGTCGAAGGGAGATCATCCATATAGTCGAGATAGGACTAGCTTAGAGATAGAGATGAAGTGACATGGTCCGATAAATATCTAATCATGTTACCCATTACATCGCAAGAAAACAATATAATAATAATGAAACAAAACATATATTTATTTTATAACTTATTTTAGTTACCGGTGTCACAGGAAATTCTCCCCCCTGGAAATCTTTCCCCCCCCCCCCCCCCCCCCCCCCGCGGGGGAGATTTCCAGGGTCGAGAGCCTGGAAATAGTCCCTCCCCCCCCCCCCCCCCCCCCCCCCCACCCCCCCCCCCCCCCCCCCCCCCGCCCCCTACCCCCCCCCACATCCCCCCCCCCCCCCCCCCCTAGAAATTCCTAGGAAAATCTCCCCCCCGGGGGGGGAATATTTCCAGCTCGACCCTAGGAAATATCCCCCCCAACCATCTACCAATACCATACATAGCGGATGTGGAATGCCTCTTTGTAGACAAGAATAACCCCCCCTCCCTCATGATGAAATAATGTATGTTGGTGTAGAACAGATAGCATTTGGCATGTATTGAAGGAGGGGGTGGGGGGGTAATTTTCCTAGGAAATATCCCCCCCCCCAACCAACTACCATATGCATAGCGGATGTGGATGTCTCTTTGTAGACAAGAATAACCCACGATTGGGGGAGTATTTCTGATGAAATAATGTATGTTGGTGTAGAACAGATAGCATGTGGCATGTATTGTGGGGGGGGGGATTTCCTAGGAAATATCCCCCCCCCCCCCCAACTACCATATGCATAGCGGATGTGGATATCTTTGTAGACAAGAATAACCCATGATTGGGGGAGTATTTCTGATGAAATAATGTATGTTGGTGTACAAGATAGCATGCGGCATGATTGGTGGGGGTGGGGGGGAGATTTTCCTAGGAATTTCCTAGACGTCCACGTACACTATGCATATGGTAGATGGTGGCGGGAGGAATATTTCCTAGGAAAATCTCCCCACCCCCCCCCCCCCCCACCAATACATGCCACATGCTACTCTTCACCAACTTTCCATTTCATTTTATCAGAAATACTCCCCCAATCACCTACTATTCTTCTCCTTCTCTACAAAGAGACATTCACATCCGCTTTGCATATGGTACATGGTGGGGGGGATATTTCCTAGGAAAATCACCCCCCCCCCCCCAATACATGCCAAATGCTATCTGTTCTACACAAACATACATTTCATTTCATCAGAAATACTCCCGCAATCACCTGCTATTCTTCTCTACAAAGAGACAATCACATCCACTTTGCATATGGTAGATGGTGGGGGGGGTGGGGGGGGGGGGGATATTTCCTAGAAAAATCCCCCCCCCACCCCCACCTACATGGCACATGCTGTCTGTTCTACATCAACATACATTATTTTGTTTCATCAGAAATACTCCCTCTAATCGTGGGCTATTCTACGAGATGTCCACGTCCACTATGCATATGGAAGATGGTGGCGGGGGGGAATATTTCCTAGGAAAATCTCCCCCCCCCCCCCCCCCCCCCCTCCCTAAATACAAGCCAAATGCTATCCATTTTACACCAACATTTCATTTCATCAGAAATACTACCCCTCCCCAATCGTAGGCTATTCTTGTTTACAAAGAGACATTTACATCTGATATGCATATGGTAGATGGTTGGGGGGGATATTTCCTAGGAAAATCTACCCCCCCCCCCCCCCCCCCCACCCCCCCTCCTCAATACATGCCAATGCTATCTGTTCTACACCAACATACATTTCATCAGAAATACTCCCGCAATCACCTGCTATTCTTCTCTACAAAGAGACAATCACATCCACTTTGCATATGGTAGATGGCGGCGGGGGGGGGGGGGGGGGGGAGGGGGGGGGGGGGGGGGGGGGGTATTTTCCTAGGAAAATCTCCCCCCCCCCCCCCCCCCCCCCCCACCATACAAGGCACATGTTGTCTGTTCTACACCAACATACATTATTTTGTTTCATCAGAAATACTCCCCCAATCGTGGGCTATTTTGTCTACAAAGAGACGTCCATCCATCCACTATGCATATGGTATATGGTGGCGGGGGGGAAATATTCCTAGGAAAATCTCCCCCCCCCCCCCCCCCCCCCCCCCCCCCCCACCTCCCCCCACCAATGCATGCCACATGCTATCTCTTCACCAACTTTCCATTTCATTTCATTAGAAATACTCCCCCAACTCACATGCTATTCTTCTCCTTCTCTACAAAGACATTCACATCCACTTTGCATATGGTATGGTGGTGGGGGGGGTATTTCCTAGGAAAATCTCCCCCCCCCCCCCCCCGCCCCCCCCCCCCCCCCCCCCCCACCATACATGGCACATGCTGTCTGTTCTACAACCAACATACTTATTATTTTGTTTTCTTCAGAAATACTCCCCCAATCGTGGGCTATTTTGTCTACAAAGAGACGTCCATATCCACTGCATAGGTAGATGGTGGCGGGGGGGGAATATTTCCTAGGAAAATCTCCCCCCCCCCCCCCCCCCCCCCCCACCAATGCATGCCACATGCTATCTCTTCACCAACTTCCATTTCCATTTCATTTAGAAATACTCCCCCAATCACATGCTATTCTTCTCCTTCTCTACAAAGAGACATTCACATCCACTTTGCATATGGTAGATGGTGGTGGGGGGATATTTCCTAGGAAAATCTCCCCCCCCCCCCCCCCACCAATACATGCACATGCTGCTGTTTCTACACCAACATACATTATTTTGTTTCTTCAGAAATACTCCCCCCCAATCGGTGGGCTATTCTTGTCTACAAAGAGACAATCACATCCACTATGCATAGGGTAGATGGTGGCGGGGGGGGGGGGGGAAATTTCCTAGGAAAACCTCCCCCCCCCCCCCACCAATACATGCCACATGCTATCTGTTCTACACCAACATACATTATTTCATTTCATCAGAAATACTCCCCCCAATCGTGGGCTGTTCTTATCTACAAAGAGACGTCCATATCCACTATGCATATGGTAGATGGTGGCGGGGGGGGGGGGGGGGGGGAATATTTCCTAGGAAAATCTCCCGTCCCCCCACCAATACATGCCACATGCTTGCTGTTCTACACAGATATACTGTTTTTATTTTCTAGACCCACCCCCACCATGTGCTATACATTTATACCAATCATATGCAGCTATGGTAGAGATTTAACCTAGAGAACTCTCTACCAGCCAACATACATAATAGTTATGGTACGGTAATGGGGAATTATTGCACATACCGGTAAATAGAATCTCTACCGCCCGACCACCACTATATTGTCCATGTATAGATATACTAAATTGCAGAGCTCTTTTATAGAAAATACTGCCTCGCCTATTCACATACTTCTCCACAAGCAGACATACATCATGACTATGTTAGTTGGGTATACATGTAGGGATATTACGTCCTCTGTTACCAACAGACTGGTTCTAGCATGTGCATTTGGTGTGCTCCTGAGCACAATATCAACAATGTATATGAACATACATTAAAAGTTTTGTGGACAGTGTCTGTGAAGGTGGTGATGGGGGGGGGGGGGGGGGCGGGGGGGGGGGGGGGGGGGGGGGGGGAGAATTTCCAGGCTGGGGGGAATATTTCCTAGGCTTAAGCCTGGAAATCTTCCCCCCCCCTCCGGGGGGGAAGATTTCCTGTTACACCGGTACTCACTAAACAAGGAAGTAATATTGTGTTTACATAATGAGTAACATATCATTCAAGCAACATAATTGTACATGTTTTAAACAAAACGAAATTTACACCGTCACTCGAAGTCGGGTTGTAATCACCAATTAACTAATTAACTTAAATAAGGGCGGGTTGTGTTGAGTGAGTGAGTGAATAGGGTTTAACGTCCGCTTTTCTGACATAGAGGTACAAGCCTCAGGGAGTCTACACGCAGACGGGTCAACGGGGTCGTGTCCCGTATCCACCTGTCCGAGGGGGGTAAATCTCAACTTCAGAACTCAATATTTACAATCAAAATATATATTCAGTCCTGAAATTAGAACAACCTGATCTGGTGCCAGGCCCTCGCCACACCAGCATCATTTATCCCATCCCCTAAAAGTAATATGATTAGTGCTAATCTTACTTTTATATATGGGGCATAGCCTGACTCAACTCCAAAAATGTACATGAGGGTCAAATCCGGTATAGTGGGTTCCGGAAAGTATGAACCCAATCGTTAAGCCAGTTTAGTCGCCTTTTACGACAAGCAATGGCTACTGCAGCACTATTCTCAGGATCAGTTGATCCCGCCCCGGTGCCTGCATGGGGCCGGGTTGTGTTGAATATAACCTGTATTTTTAGCTCACCTGAGCGAATTCGCTCAGGTGAGCTATTGTTACTGCAATGTGTCCGTCATCCATCGTCCGTCCGTGAACATTTTCAAACGTCTTCTCCTCGGTAATCATTGGGCCTATAGTCACCAAACTTCATGGTCATGGTCCTTAGGTAGGGGGGTTACAAAATTGTTCAAATGACGTTATTACGTAATCCAAGATGGCCGCCGTCTAAAAATAGCACAAATTCTTCAAAAATCTTCTCAAAAACTGCCAACCGGATTTCGACAAAACTTGGTAGGAATGATCGATGTACAATGCTCTTTCAAAATTGTTAAAATGGTGACCCCGGGGTCAAAAATGGGCGTGGCCCGTGGGGTCAAATTAGGGTAAAATTTTATTTTTGACCGAATATGGTCATGTCATATATCAAATCGAAGGTATCAACGAGGCGATAACTCTGGTGCATTTGTTGTCGAAATCGGATGGTTATGTCATCCAAGATGGCCGCCGAAAGGTCAAAAGGTCGTTCTTTTATTAGAGATTTCAAAATTCTTCTTCACATGAACTGCTTGGCCCATGGTAGCCAAACTTAAAAGGTATGGTCCATTTCAGATTTGTTAAAATGAAGGTCATCGCTAATCCAAGATGGCCCCTGTCTAAAAATAGCATAAATTCTTAAAAAATCTTCCTTCTCATGAACTGCCAGCCGGATTTCAACGAAACTTGGTAGGAATGATCGATGTAGAATGCTCTTTCAAAGGTGTTAAAATGGTGACCCCGGGGTCAAAAATGGGCGTGGCCCGTGGGGTCAAATTGGGGTTAAATTTTATTTTTTGACCGAATATGGTCATGTCTATATCAAATCGAAGGTATCAAAGAGGCGATCGCTCTGGTACATTATTTGTCGAAATTGGATGGTCATGTCATCCAAGATGGCCACCGAAAGGTCAAAAGGTCGTTCTTTTATAGAGATTTCAAAATTCTTCTTCACACGAACCGCTTGACCCATGGTGGCCAAACTTCACAGTTATGGTCCATGGGTGAAGCCTTTTCAGATTTTGTTAAAACGGAGGTTGTCGCTAATCCAAGATGGCCACCGTCTAAAAATAGCACAACATTCTTAAAAAATCTCATGAACTGCCAGCCGGATTTCGACGAAACTTGGTAGGAATGATCGATGTACACTGCTCTTTCAAAGTTGTTAAAATGGTGACCCCGGGGTCAAAAATGGGCGTGGCCTGTGGGGTCAAATTTTATTTTTGACCAAATATGCTCGTGTCGTATATTAAATTGAAGGTATCGACGAGGCGATTGCTCTGGTGCAATATTTGTCGGAATCGGATGATTATGTCATCCATGATGGCCTCCAAAAAGGTCCATTTATTTGAAATTTTGAACGTATTTTTCTCAGGAACCACATGGCCGATGCTGGGCAAACTTCATAGTAAGTTAAGATCATTGGTTGAAGCATTTTCAGATTTGGTAAAATGAGTCATCGCTTAATCCAAGATGACCTTCATCTAAAAATAGCACAATTATTTTATATTAACACATATGAACTTGATGTCACATTCTCCTCTGGTGTTCATGGAGTCAGGTGAGCGAATTAGGGCCATCATGGCTCTCTTGTCTATAGATAGCGTTATATAATTGAAAGTTGAGATAAATTGAAACATGACACATATACAACTAATTTATGTGTCAAGAAAAGATAACAGGGTGGTAAAAAAGGACTGAACCTATTGTTGGACTTGATCGTCATGTTCTATTTAGGCAAATAAAAGGCATATAATAAATTTGAAGTCAATTGTTTTCGCATGGAAATTAAAATCTTATAAAAAAGAAAAACAGTTTCAAGTGGAGATAACTGGGTGAACAAATGCAGACCAGACCGGACGCCTACCCTCTAACAAATGCAGACCAAACCAGACGCCTACCCTCTAACAAATGCTGACCAGACTGGACGCCTACCCTCTAACAAATGCTGACCAGACTGGACGCCTACCCTCTAACAAATGCAGACCAGACTGGACGCCTACCCTGTAACAAATGCAGACCAGACCGGACGCCTACCCTCTAACAAATGCAGACCAGACTGGACGCCTACCCTCTAACAAATGCTGACTAGACTGGACGCCTACCCTCTAACATATGCTGACCAGACTGGACGCCTACCCTCTAACAAATGCTGACCAGACTGGACGCCTACCCTCTAACAAATGCTGACCAGACTGAACGCCTACCCTCTAACAAATGCTGACCAGACTGGACGCCTACCCTCTAACAAATGCTGATCAGACTGGACGCCTACCCTCTAACAAATGCTGACCAGACTGGACGCCTACCCTCTAACAAATGCTGACCAGACTGGACGCCTACCCTCTAACAAATGCAGACCAGACCGGACGCCTACCCTCTAAGAAATGCTGACCAGACTGGACGCCTACCCTCTAACAAATGCTGACCAGACTGGATGCCTACCCTCTAACAAATGCTGACCAGACTGGACGCCTACCCTCTAACAAATGCTGACCAGACTGGACGCCTACCCTCTAACAAATGCTGACCAGACTGGACGCCCCTACCCTCTAACAAATGCAGACCAGACCGGACGCCTACCCTCTAAGAAATGCTGACCAGACTGGACGCCTACCCTCTAACAAATGCTGACCAGACTGGATGCCTACCCTCTAACAAATGCTGACCAGACTGGACGCCTACCCTCTAACAAATGCTGACCAGACTGGACACCTACCCTCTAACAAATGCTGACCAGACTGGACGCCTACCCTCTAACAAATGCTGACCAGAATGGACGCCTACCCTCTAACAAATGCAGACCAGACTGGACGCCTACCTTCTATGCCAACGTTCAAGGTCAAGCAGTAGTGAATCGTCTGGGACGCGATGTACAGCAATACACAGGTGCATTTAGTAGGCCGAAAGTTCCGAAAGATAAAAAAAATGATTAGACATTAACAGTTCATAATACTACTAACTGGTAATGTATATGTTCTTATTAGACATTAAAAAGTTACTAGATTATTACATTAAACATTATTAGACATTCCAAAGACAATAACATAACAATTAAAACATTTGCCATTTTTGGGCACTGGTACCAGCACCAACTCGGACCGGTACCATCCGGTACCTCTGTAACGGTAACTAATGCGCGGCGAACGTGTTTATGGTGCGTATAATTAATCACACGGGATGGTAAAGTACCAAGGCTTATTTAATTATTAGAAACGGATAATTACGGAGCAGAAGCAGATGATGAATGGTCTGCGAAGTACGTTAAGAATATTTACTGTCTGTTCCTTTCCTGCCGACAAACTTTTAGCTATTATTAAACGCATTAAATCTAAAAATATATTCCATTGTAAGAACTTTCTTTTTCATCAATAACAAAAAAAGGTCGACATCCCCATTTTTGTCGCGCTATAGTCGGCACTTTTTCCGTCATCGTCGTCATCGTCCGCGTCGTCCTCGTCATCCGGTTTTTTTGTAAGGCAAATACGTTAAAGTTATTGTTTTTTCTTTAACCCCTTGCCACACTTTGATAATATTTCATATCAGTGTTTGTCATGGGATGATGCTTCATTACGCACACCCCCACATCCAAATTCTCAAGGTCAAGGTCATATATTTACTTTTTATGTTCACCGGTTTTGTAACAGAAATGCGTTAAAGTTTTTGTTTTTTCACAATATCTCCCCTTGCCAGACTTTGATAATATTTCACATCAATGTTTATCTAGGGATGATGCTTCATTACGCACACCCCCACATCCAAATTCTGAAGGTCAAGGTCATTTATTTACTTGTAATGTTCACCGGTTTTGTAACAGAAATGCGTTAAAAGTTATTGTTTTTTTCACAATATCTCTTAACCCCTTGCCAGACTTTGATAATATTTCACATCAGTGTTTGTCTAGGGATGATGCTTCATTACGCACACCCCCACATCCAAATTCTGAAGGTCAAGGTCATTTATTTACTTGTAATGTTCACCGGTTTTGTAACAGAAATGCGTTAAAGTTTTTGTTTTTTCACAATATCTCTTTAACCCCTTGCCAGACTTTGATAATATTTCACATCAATGTTTGTTATCAATGTTATTTTGACACTCAACGGTGTGGATAGCGTGATTACTCCGATGTAAGATGTCCATAAACATTTCTATACAACAACCTACCTTGTGTATTAACTTACATATTTTATTCCATGCATTATGCCGAAAACAAGTAATACATATTGAAACATTTGCGCCTTCAAAGTGTGTTGATGAAGGGAAGTAACTCGTCAACTGAATGTGTAAATAATATAAATTCTCACCATCAATTTCAACCCATGCTAACTAGTTTATGCCCATGTTAACTCACACCAAAACATGTATTATCATGTAGACGGACACATAAAATGATACTGGACAGTATTATAGTTCATGGGATCTATGTTAATTAAATATATTGATGTATTTGTGTATGAAATTGATTGGTTATTGGAAAGGGATATAATGTAAATTGTCCTATCGGATACATAATAAGCTTAAAGGTACATTACATGCCCACTCAGTAGGCACAACTGTTCTTTATATCAGAGACATCATCTGAGACATTTTCTGACAAAATATACATTCATTCACCATTAACCCACGTACTGATTGGCATTATTATACATTTTGAATAAGTTTGTTTGTTTGTTTGTTTGTTTGTTTGTTAGTGTTTAACGGCCTATCAACAGCTAAGGTCATGTAAGGACGGGCAAACGGGTTCAATCCCGTTTTAACCTGCTGCATTGGGGGGAAAATCCCAAAATCAGAACGGACTAGGGGATCGTTTTTCAGACAAAAACATATGTCTCCCCCAATACCACCACTGCATGTTATCAGGACTTGGAAAAGTAGAATTTAAGGCAGCAACAGCATATATGTAGCTACCTTGTATTTTCTGCATACTTTTGAAGATATGCGCGCCACAAGTTGAATATCCCCACTTTTCACTAAGTCAAGGGCCATAACTCTGTGAATACAGGATGAATCCGCATCTAAAACCCCAGGTGCGCAACTTCACACGATGACAAGTATTCCTGTAAAGTTTCACGACTGTAACTTTTGGAGATATGCACGACACAAATTTTGTGACGGACAGACGGACGGACGTTCAAACATTTGAGAGTTATGAGCTATTTGTTCTTTAAAAGATCAAAGGATTAGCTCCTAAAGATCAATGGAATTAGGAGCTTACCGACTATAACAAAGGAATCCTTTGTTACTAACCCTTACCCTAAGCTCCTAAACCCCCGATGTTGGCCCGGACTGACGGACGGACGGACAACCAAGCCAAAACCAATATGTCTCCCCATTCATGGGGGAGACATAAATATTTACATCGAGAACAAATATATTCAGCCATGAAATTAGAATAACCTGACCTTTTTTAATCAGATGTAAATTTCCACACAGAAAAACATAACTATTTATTATCTGTATTTATTTTTTGATGTGCAATGATCTTACTTTATAATCTGTCGAAAATATTGTTTTTCCAGGTGACGCATTTAATTAGTATAAATAATTAAAAAATGTCGTGCCTCATTTGCATATGAAAATAGCTGGATACCACCGCGCGTCTATCAGTAAAATACATATTACTATTAAATGATTATATCTGTAGCCGATTTCATCAAAATTGCAAAGTATACTAATCATTTATTTTCCCCAAAATGCATTATTTCATATAGAACTAACCACTGCATATATTTGATGATAAAAAGTATGCAGAATTATTATACTGAATTTATTACATTATCACAGCCAAAATGGCTGTGATAATGTAATACATTCAGTATACAACGTAATACAAATTAATTTATCCTTAAATTGATAATTTCTCCTTCAAAGTATACTTTGCTAGATAAGTATACTTTGCAATGTTGATGAAATAGGCTACAGTATAGCTGGCACTCAGATAATTTGAGACTTGTTCAATTATGTAGAAAAGGGGGCAAAATTAAAAATAAATCAATCGTCAAATGGTGAAGATCTTGAGACGGCTCATTACGAGTCGACTCATTACGAATTTACGAGTCGACTCATCATGATCTACACTGTTTGCAACTATTAGGAAAGAGACACATACTAAATAGCTGTAATTTATCTAATTGGTTATTACCTATAGCGGGTCTGCTAAAGTATATAAGATATCTTGTAAACTATATAAGATATCTCATATAGTATATAAGATATCTGATAAAGTTCAGTAGATATCTTGATTTGGAATAAATAGGAAAACGGCGTGCCATAGAGCAGAGCTCGGGATAGCGCTAGGGGGGTCCCCTTGATGGCAATTCTTTTGAAATCTACATCGCATTTCTTGCGTTCTGGCGCATTTTGGAGCAAAACTATTGACACTGTCACAGTTTGTACTAGAAATGTGCCTTGTAACTTGTAAAAAATCTTTACTCAGCGAATTTTAAGGGGGGTGGGGGTGGGGGCGCGCCGGTTCCGCTAGTCATTAGTTGAGCAAGGTCATGTACCAACCATAACAAATGCATCAAGCCTGTCTATCTGATGGGACTGAACGTCCATTATTTTGTTGCACCATTATAGTGGACCACCAGAGTAATGCATGTCATAAGAGCTTTATGGGATGAACGAAACCCCATAGGCGTCGCCAGGAATTTTCCAGCGGGGTTCGTCTACCAACGGTAGACGCCGACAGCCGAAGGCTGGAGACGGGGACTGCACGAGAGGGGCGTCCCCTGTCGTTAGACGGGGGTACGGGTGTCCTCCCCCGGAAATATTTTGATTTCTATGTGCAATTTCCGACGTTCTAATGCATTTTAGAGCGATAATTTCCACAATCGCACCACCGAATTTCCGTAAGAAAAATATCTGTAAATCTTAGATAAATCGTAGAAAATGACTTTCAACACTCCTACTTTACACACTTTGTTGACTTTGTTGACTGTAGGGGAACTCAATAAGCTCTTGCAGCTTGTTATCCCCCTCAAATACTTCTTGGTAAATAATTACTTTCGCCACTTCCGGTCTGAGATAAACTTAATATACGGCTGTAATATCAAATCTCTTGGCGAGCCACAGTTTATCTAAGTTTGTCTTGAAGGACATCACTGTCTCTGCATTGACAAGTTCCGATGGTAAGCTATTCCAAACGTTAATAACACGATGTGCGCAAAGAGTTCAAGCGAATAGACTTGTTGGCACGAGGTTTGGTCAATTTGTAGTTGTGACCTCTCAGGTTTAATGTATTTTCAGATAATGTAAAAAACACACTTGCGTCAATGTTGTCAATATGGTGAATTATTTTTATAAACATCGATAACGTCAAAACGCCGTCGCCGATAATCCAATGACGGAAGATTAAGTGCAGTAAGGCGCTCCTCATATGACATTCCTTGTAGTTCTGGAACTAGTCTAGTAGCCCTACGCTGTGCATTTTCTACTAGTTGCTTATTTATATTTGTAATAGGATACTATATCAAATTACCATAGTCTAAGTGTGATCTCACTAACGCCTTGTACAGTGGTAAGAAACTATCCTTATCAATATAAGCAAATTTCCTCTTAATTAGACCAATAATTATGTTGACTTTGTTCACCATTGTACTTATATGTTCATCAAATTTCAAATTTGATTTAAATAAAATTCCCAAATCTTTGTCTGTGTCCTCGGTGTTTAAAGTATGGATAGTAGCATTATTTTCAGTCCCGTAGCTATAACTACTTTACACTTTTGGATGTTAAATCTCAAAAGCCACTCCTTACTCCACTGACAAAGCTTGTTACTATCTTCTTGTAGTTCTCCTGTCTCGTTCAGTTGAAATAGTTTTGTATAATTTACAATCATCTGCAAACAATCGACATGTGCTTCCTACAACTTCGGGTAGATCATTCACAAATATTATGAAAAGTATAGGTCCTAGTATAGATCCTTGTGGTATTCCAGATATAACTCGAGTCCACTCAGAAGCACTTCCATTAATTACTACACGCTGCTTTCTATTATTTAGAAAGTCACCTAGCCATTCTAGTAGGTTTCCAGATATGCCATATCCTTGAAGCTTCTGAACCAAACGTCTGTGTGGAACACTATCGAATGCCTTACGAAAATCTAGGTACACTGTATATATCGACTTGTCTGTCAATATCTAAAGCTTCAGTCCAGTCCTCCATTACTGCTAACAATTGTAAAATAGTACTTCGATTCTTTCTGAATCCAAATTGACAGTCTGATAGTATTAGTAGATTATGCTGGTTCATGTGTTCAACAATTACTTCTCTAATATTTTTCTCCAGTATTTTACAAATCACAGAAGTCAATGATACTGGTCTATAGTTTCCAGGTTCCGATGTGTTACCTTTCTTGAATATACATGTAATATTCGCTTTTTTCCAGTTCATTGGTACAGAGATATAAATAGCCTATATATATCTCTGATTGGTACAATTCCACTTTTTAATGATTTGTTAAATATTTCACATAGTGGCAAGTATAGCTGCTCTGCACACTCCTTTAAGAATAATGGGTGGCTATTATCTGGACCACAACTCTTAGATATACATGTATCTAAGTTTCTCAGCTGTTTAAGAATTTTATCTTGTGAAATATTAATCTCACTAATTCTATCTACACCTGCTATTTTCGGTTGAAAAGTAGGGAGGTCCGCGTTACCTTCCACTGTGAATACTGATGCAAAGAATGAACTTAAAGTGTCTGACTTTTCTTTATCACTAATTTTCACATTACCGTCCTTGTCAATTAATTCTCCGATATTGCTTTTAGTCTTTGTTTCATCTTTCACGTGGCTCCAAAATGATTTAGGAGAACACTTTGCGCTCTCTGCCACTCCTTTATGATATTTTTTCTTTGAATATCTGATCCAAGGAAATCGACCCGAACTGGCCAGGGAGCGGGGTGGGGGGCTGTAGATGTGATTGTTTGGGTGGGGGATGAATATGTACACATATGAAAATATCATTTACCCGGGTACAAAGTAGATGCAGACAAATTATTGTTGTTGTT